>JARBWK010000002.1:120624097-121044097 GCA_030556195.1 Anolis apletophallus
GCTGCCGGGATGCCTTTCAAGGGACGGAGGCCCCGCTGGGGACCCCCTCCCTGCAAGGCATCGGTGCCGGCGAGAGAGGGAAGAAGAGGGCGGTGCAGGGAGGAGGAGCTAGCCCTCGTCCTCCTCCTTGTACCACCCCTTGTCCCTCTCTCACCGGCGCCGATGCAATCGGCGGCGCGGAGAGAGGGACGGAGGGGGCGGTGCAGGGAGGAGGAGCTGGCTCACTTCCTCCTCCCTGCCCCGCCTCCCCCTCGGCCGCCATTTTTTTAAAAAAAATTAGATTTTTTTTTTAAAAAAATTAAAAATGGCGGCCGGGGGCATAGCGGGGGCCGTGCCCAACAGGCTGGGGGGCCGTGTACAGCCCCCGGGCCGCTAGTTGGACAGCCCTGATCTAGACCAGTGGTGGCGAACCTATGGCATGAGTGCCAGATGGGGCAGTCAGACCCCTCTCTGTGGCATGCATCATCACCCTAGCACATAGCCATTGCTACCTCACTTCAGGGCTCTCCTGGCAGTAATGCTGCCACAGGAAGCTCTGAGGAAGAAAGTAGTGAAAGTAGTGTTCAACTGTATTCATTCTACAATGTAGCTGCAACCTCTGACTCCTGTCTTTCCCTTTACCTCAGCTCTTAGTAGAGGCTGGCTTGGAATCTCAAGGGGCCATCCAGTCCAACCCCCTTCTATATGCAGGAAATGTACAATCATAGTATCCTAGAGTTGGAAGAGACCCCAAGGGGCCACCCAGTCCACCCCTTTCTGACATGCAGAAAAAGCAAAACCAAAGCACCCCAAACAGATGGCCATCCAGCCTTTGCAATAACAACAACAACAACAACAACAGCAACCCCAGGGACCATGAATTCCAACCTCCTTCCTCCATGCAGGAAAATCACAATTCAAAATGCTGGTCTTGGCCTATAAAGTCCTATATGGCTCTGGCCCAGCTTACTTGTCCGAACATATCTCCTTCTATGTTCCACCTCATAGTTTAAGAACCACTGGGGAGGTGCTGCTCTTGGCCCCATCAGCCTCGCAAATGCGTCTAGTGGGGACGAGGGACAGGGCCTTCTCTGTGGTGACCCCCTGTTTGTGGAACCCACTCCCCAGCGAAATCAGGTCGGCATCTTCCCTCCTTTCCTTTAGGAAAAAACTGAAATCATAGTTCTGGAACCAGGCCTTTGGCTAGCAGGCATGACGACACTTTGGACATCGAACTGGACCATATGATTGTTATGATAATGGAAATGGCCATATGATTGTGATAATTAATGTTATTGTTTTTAATCTATTGTTTATTTATGGTTTTATATTGTGTTATATTGTGATATTTGAGGCATCAAATTGTTGCCAGTGTAAGCCGCTCTGAGTCTCTCCTTGGAGGTTGAGGAGGGCAGGGTAAAAATGTTGTAAATAAATAATAAATAAAATAAAGTACAATCAAAGCACCTCAGAAAGATGGCCATCCAACCTTTGGAATGATGATAATAATACCAACAACACCAACAGCAGCAGTATGAGTTATTATTTTCTAAAATAAAACCTCAGTATTCACACTAAATTGCTGTGTGGGCACTTTGTGATAAATAAGTGGGTTTTGGGTTGCAGTTTGGGCACTCGGCCTCTAAAAGGTTCGCCATCACTGATCTAGACTCTTGCAATTCAAGCTAGGATATTTTTACCCTTCCTAGAATAAAAGAGACAGGAGGAAAGAAGCTTTCCTTTTAGAATAATTAACACAAGATATGCAAATTGTATTCCTTACCCCAACGTGATACAAGCCTCTCTCACTACCTGGGACCGCAAGTCTTTAGCGGATAATTTAAATGCTCCATCAAGCAGGCGCAGGTGTTGGAAAAAGGTATCATATTCAGCAGCTCCAGCCAACAATAAAGATCGGATCTTTTTCAGCTGTTGCACAAGAATTAAGAAAGTGAAGTTAACATGAAATATTGTCACATTGGTAAGCATATTTCTGATTTAAGGCAAGAAGTACAAATGTGTTAAGTAGTGTAGGGATATTTTAATATTTATTTAGTATATAAAATATTTACATTCTGCCCTTTAGTCAATGTTTCAGAACAGATCACAAAAACAATATTTTTAAAAATATAAACAAAATAGAATAAATGAAATTACCAAGGAAAAATCAGTATCAAACGTATTTAAAAGCCTGGGCAAATAGAAATCTCTTGGGGTTGTATCCAGCATTGAATATTCAACCACACATAGCAAACCCCAATGGAATGGGATCTCTCTCTTTTCACTCCAGCCTCACAAATACTCTAAAATCATTCTAAGCCAGTTGAACTGTGAAGGGCAGAAATAATGTTAATGACCTGACTGAATATTATGTGGATCCCAGCCTTGAGATTTTAAATGAAGCCCATTTCAACTCAATTTGATCTTGAAGAGAGACTTCGGGATAGTGGTAGATGACTTATTTACTTCTCACCTCAGCGGGGGACTCAAAACAGTTTACAACATAATTATGGCAAAATATAATGCCTCACACACAGAATTCTAACATAATGATAATAGGATACAATAGACAAGTTCTAACATGGAGGGATACATTGGAACACACAGTCTCTATGAAAATAAAGATTAAATGTTTCTTTGGAGCTCTTTTTCGCTTAGTTTTAGAATTTTCAGATATATAATAAAGATATTTAATGCAGAAAAAAGCATATTTTTCTTTCCATGAACATGCAAGTACAGTAAGAATATTATTATTGTGATTCATATGCAAGTATGACATTAAGTGTCAAAAAGTGGTAAAATAATCGCTAAGTAGATTATGTTATATAAGGTTTTGTATAAAGTCAAATGCTTACTGCAGATACTCTCTGTTCCCAATCATGTTTGTCATCTGACAGGATTTCTCTGATTTTGTTTATGGATTCTTCAAGGTCTCGGCTAGAATAAATCTACGAAGAGGAAGAGATTTAAGCTGCAAATATTTATTCCTTAGATACTGAACATACTCATTTCTCCATTTTATCAAATGGATTACAGAATTTATTCACATACTTTAAAATGCTATGTATTAGGCATTAAATACAATGTTACTAACATTACTCCAGAACCCAATTAACACACTTAACCACAAGCGCTTCCTTCTTTGTTATGTTATTAAGTTAGCACTAAGAATCTTTGAAGAACTAAAATAACTTTATAACTTAAATAAAGATAAAATAAGTACTTAATATTCTTGAAAGGCATTCAGACTGATTCAGATAGTTTTCACTACTTTTGACTTTGCTACTAAAGTCCAAACAACCCAACCAGTGGAGCTGTTTTGAGACATTTCAAGTTATTTTAAACTAGTTCAAGATGAGATGAGATGACCAGACTCCTTTTCAATGTATCCTATAAACATGTCAGGGCCCTTCTATACTGCCATATAATTCAGACTATCAAAACAGATAACACACATTATCTGCTTTGATTATCAAGGTCAAACAGGATTAACTGCCATATAATCCATTTCAAAGCAGATAATCTGGACTTTATACAGCTGTGTAGAAGGGGCCTCAGTCACACAGCTAGGAGAACGTGGGATGTACTGTAGACAGTACGCTAAGCAAAACACAGTGAACAATATATATCAAAAATAGCAAACATGTATTCATTACAATAGGTATAGTGCCCAGACACATTAACATTCAATACCATATATACGTGTATAAGACTCTAACACAGGGAATGTAAACGAGTGCATGTACATCAATATCGGACGATACAATGAGTCCCGGACTGTGAAATAATTCCAAGTGCTTTAGCTATCTAGTACAGTACCTCAGAGCTGGCAGTAGGGTGTCCAGACGGGAGGAAGGAAAACGAACGAGGATGGAGGTGATATTCACAGGAAGAACGGTAAGTATAGAAAGGAGTATATTCCACAAGGTTCATAAGTCGCTCAAATAGCGACGATACCGGTAGTATCTTTGTTTGTAATCCAGGCACCGTGTGGCAAACTAAATGGCCATGTGCAGTGGACGCCAATGCGTACTCAACCCGAAGAAACAATCCTGTTTGGAGCCAGGATGGGGGCCGTAGTAGATAGGTAGGATGTGTCTGAGGCTCAAATACCCTTAAACGCCGGTCACGCCGCAACGGAGAAATCACAGGCGTTTCATGAGATATGCCATATCATGCGTCGTAGTGGCACAAGGGTCCATGGGATAGCATGTGTAGATGCCACTATGACGCACGATATGGCCTATCTCATGAAACGCCTGTGATTTCTCTGCACCTGGCCGCTTGATAAAGCCTATGTCTGGAGAAACAGATCGGGCCCTGCAGCTCAACTATTGCGGCGTGTCCGGCGTTTAAGGGTATTTGAGCCTCAGACACATCCTACCTATGTACTACGGCCCCCATCCTGGCTCCACACGGGGTTGTTTCTTCGGGTTGAGTACACATTGGCGCCCACCGCACATGGCCATTTAGTTTGCCACATGGTGCCTGGATTACAAACAAAGATACTACTGGTATCGCTGCTATTTGAGCGACTTATGAACCTTGTGGAATATACTCCTTTCTATAATTACTGTTCTTCCTGTGAATATCACCTCCATCCTCGTTTGTTTTCCTTCCTCCCATCTGGACACCCTACTGCCAGCTCTGAGGTACTGTACTAGATAGCTAAAGCGCTTGGACTTATTTCGCAGTTCGGGACTCATTGTATCGTCCGATATTGATGTACATGCACTCGTTTACATTCTCTATGTTAGAGTCTTATACACGTATATATGGTATTGAATGTTAATGTGTCTGGGCACTATACCTATTGTAATTAATACATGTTTGCTATTTTTGATATATATTGTTCACTGTGTTTTGCCTCAGTCACACAGCCACCACATGACTGGCTGTCAAGAGCGTAACAGACTGTAATTGCAGTTTATATAATGACTTTGTTAAACCACTGACACAAGAAGCACAAAATGTACACTTCATTGATCGGGCCTTAGTCATTAGTAACTTTCTTTAGTTCAGGGGAGCTAATTGTACAGCCTACCTATATATGGTCTGGAGAGAGAGGACTGCGGGCCTTTGGACCTCCAATGGTCCTACCAAAAATACTCAACTCAAAACCTCTCTTCTCAAACTTGAAAATGCTGTTTTAGCCCAATCTGATCTTGAAAAAGAGAAATAAGTTGCCCAGAGTGAAGCAAGAGTGATTAGGAACCTTCCATTTGTTCAAATTGGTGGCTCTCATAGTAAGATGTGGCCTACCATGTCTACGGCGGCGGTTCTCAACCTGTGGGTCCCCAGATGTTTTAGCCTTCAACTCCCAGAAATCCTAACAGCTGGTAAACTAGCTTGGATTTCTGGGAGTTATAGTCCAAAACACCTGGGGACCCACAGGTTGAGAACCACTGGTCTAGGGGGAGCCAAAAATAACCTTCTAAGCTCTGGAGCCTGCTCTAGCTTTTGCTCAAAGTTCAAAATAGATCACAATTTCTAAAGAGATTGGGTAAAGTAAACCATATCCCCCAGTGACAGAAAAAAGGTAATCTTTCTGATTAGGCTACTATGTCTTTTCCACTGTACTTTGTTACAAGCCACGTCCCAAGTTCCAAATGGCGCGTTAGAAACGTTCAGGTAGCAGATCCTCTTGTTTATGGAAGCCTCTGATTAACCAGAGGCTTTTGTCAGCAGATGGAATACAAATGTGGATACAAACCCAGTATGACATTTTGTCTATATATTCTGTACTTAATTAAACTGAAGCTTATGTCCATTTATGATATAGTTCTACACATTTTAGATTTATACTGAAGACCATTGTACTATGTATGCAACTGTCTAGAACTTTTAAAGCATTTCCCCTTACCTCATATCCCAGGGAAGACTATCTAAGGCTTGCTAATTACCAATGCACCAGTCATCTTGGTGGTAACATGTCATTTAAGCCCTTTGTCTAAAAAACTAAATATTTGCTCAAATCTGTCCATAGACGAATTAATCTTGGCTGAGTTTGACCTTTATTTCCCCGTTTTACATAACATAAGGACAAATTTACATGACATAGGGAACTTGCAAGATGAATGGGTTGAATTAATCATGTTGTTCCAAGTTCCGGATTTGCTGAAATGAATGTAAACAAATAAGCTTATCTCAGTCAGAGGCAAATCTTACTAAAGTATTTCTATAGCAGAGTCTAGCTAGAGTTTTGGCTAATATAGTAAGTGCTCATATCTCCTTATTATTTAATAACAGATTTTTTGCAGCAACACATCTTTTATAAAATGTTATGATTTCAATGTTGTTTTATTTTGCTTACTAGGTTTCCCTCTTGCTTCTTGGCATAACTAGTCTGTTTTCATGTTTATGCCATATGCACAGCTATCTGGCCAAAATATTTTTCAGGTATGGAGGGATTCACAAGGTGGATCTGCACTAGTGAAGATAAACCTCGCTCACTCACTCTCAGGCTTTCAAACAGAATGTGTTGAAAAGAAAAGGCTTTGCTAGTAGGGGCAAGCCATATTCTACAGGATAGGAGTGAGATCCGGCAGGTGAAGACCTAGTGTTAAGAGTTTGGGGCTATGAGTAATAGATTAATGCCACTATAGATATTGCTATGATCCATGATAGTGGAAAGCAACAAGGAGGGAGAACTGATGTCCCAAATAAAGTTTGGAGGCAGAACTAACAGGTCCAATGTATCTAAGACAGGGGTGTCAAATTCAGTAAGGGCCGTATCAGCCTTATGGTTGCCTTAAAAGGGCCACTGAATCCATGGATGAAAAACTATATTTTTTTACATAGTGATAGGTGCTCTTTAGTTTTTATCCAATTTGGGTTCCCAGATGTTATTGAATGACAACTCCCAACACTTTTGCTTATCTGCCATATGGACTGGGGATAATGGCACTTGTAATCATTTTAAAGTCAAGCATCATATCCACAAGCCTTGTATCTCAATTCAAACCCCACTCTCCTGATTAAGCAGAACTAACTACAGCCTTCCAACACAACTCCCATCAGCTCCCATCAGCTCTAATAATGACATCTTATGACGAGGAAGACAAGTATTGTGGTCTAGCAACTGAAAAGCTACATAAAACGTAATGGTGGGCTGCATTCAGCCCACAGTCTTGCGTATGACACATGTGATCTGAGACATTGGAAGCACCACTCTTGTCTGATAGTTTGGGCTATATACTTTGCAAGCAAAAAACATTTTCCTACTGTGCCTTTAAATAAAATCTGTTTTAACCATGAATAAAGTACTGTTGTTTTGGTTTGGATTTGATCAAGTCACTTACCTGAACTACTGGGACATCTTCAAATGCTTTAATGAAGTCCTCCTCATCAACAGCACCAGCCCCTTCTTTAGTTGCTGGCAATTGCAGAAGGAGAAACAGGAATTATTGATTATTGAATTATTGAGTTAAAACAGAAATGGAAAGCAACAGAACAAACAAGCTAACAAAAGCATACAATAAGTCATTTATCTCCAAAACTACATGCAAAAATCTATCTTAAATAGGGATAGAAAAGAGAAAGAAATATAGAAGTAGAAAGAACAATCTGTACATACTAATGTTTCCCTACCAAGATCATTAAATAGATTAACATAAGATAGGATTTACCCCACTCTCAAAGGATGCATTTTCTTTTAAAGAAGGCTACATCTATAATTAATTAGAATTGTCCTATTCCTGACAAGGACATATGATGAAAGGTGGATGGACAGAAGGAAAACCTTTGAAACATTAACTAGATTGGGACTATTGTTTGATCGAGATATTCTGGAAGCTTTCTGAAGCGGTACCACTTGGAAATACATTTCTCAGTTATTTTCCCCTTACACACACAGAAAGAGGGGGGGAGGGGAGAGAGGGGAGGGACAGAGAGACAGAGAGTTTATTCAGAAAGATATACTGGACATTTTGAAAACCACTGGCTTTGTAGGCTTTGTAGGAACCTCCACTAACTGAGCATGAATTTAGTTTTGAAATACAATTTTTAAACTGTTGAGGGCTTATATGAAGTTTCTCTACAAATCTGAATTTATACACAGTATAGTATTATGTCAACACAAATCTATTTCAAAATACTTAGCCAAAGTCTTTCAGTATGTTCCCAAAACCAACAAGTCAATCAAGGTCCCAGCTGTATTGTTTGATTATTTCATCAAGTGACATCGAAATGGGCATTACAAAAACAAAATGACAATAAAAATACAACAGCAACTTGTGATATTTAATGGCCTGACCTACCTGGAGCCTTTGAGACGACAGCTGCTGTTCCAACCCTGCGGGCAGTCCCCACCCCACCTTTTCGCACAGATGAAGGGGCCTTTGAAGATGTTGAGGAGCTGGCTGAGGAAGGCCTGTTCCCATCCACAGAGTCGTCATCATCAAAAATTTTATCTGAAAAAGATGTACAAGATGCAATTCAGAGATTAGCCAATATTTACCACCTGTTTTGGAGCAAATTGCTCAGAAGAGAAGAAAAACTTGCTTAAGTTTAGAAACAGAATTTCCAACCGTCCATTCTACGAACCTAATAATTTCCAAAATAGAGATTAAACTATATTATTTCACTGATTCTTTTGACAGCCAAAAGAAAACTCTGTCAAGTAATCATATGCAGCTTTGTTTATCAAACACTGATTAAATGAGTTCACAATGTACAATAAAAGGTTAGGAAAGTTCCTTTTCTGGATTACAATTGCTAGAATTTACCCAATGCAGGGCAAAACCATGTTCAATGAGTATGCCCCACATTGTGGGAGCAAGATGGATCCATGTAAATGCCACGGAGGGAATTATCTCCCATTTTTTGAATATATGGTCCAAGTACATGGGCCCTAAATCGGTTCATTTTGCTCAGAAAAAATCATTCTAAGTTATGAGAACTTATAGATGAAGTTTCTACTCTCCCGCTTAGGGGGTAGGGGTGGAAGTAATTTTTTTAAATTTCCAAAAAATGTGGTTCTCACGCATTGAGAATTTTGTCAAAAGTCATTGGGACTAATAATACACATAATCTACACATGCATTTTCGGCAAGGATAGGGTCTTCTGAGCACCATCACATAACACATGGCAGGCTCCACCCACTTTCCTCCCAAAGTTGGTTGCCGGCCTTTCTGCCATCTGATGTAGGGGGAGGGAAAGGGTGCCCAAGCACCTTCCCCAGTCCCCCTCCATGTGATTAGAGGAGGGGGTAGGGTGCGTGGGGTGCCATGACCACCCCGTGTGCCTTCCCTTTAGCTGGCAATTGTCAGCATAACAACATGGCCCAAAAAGGCCATGTGAAGAGTTTTAGACTTAATAGCAATAATATAATGCTAGAAAATGTTCTTTTATACCATTGCAAAGAGAAAACACAGATATTGTCAAAGGAAAAGTCATTTACTTGACATAGAAATAAAGTTTTGCCTTCTCCTTGGCCATGTACTCTCAGATGTGGTTTTTTATGCCATGCAGGACTGAACTAAAAGAACACGTTTTCCAGTGTTTTCCTCCTGAGATGCATACATTTTTGTGACATTACAAAGAGATATTGCTTCTTAATAACATGCCAATAAAATAGCTGGCTGTCCCAAGAATTAGGTACAAAAACTGAGTATTCTACAGAAATATTACAAAAAGATACTTCTATGTTATTGAAATTTGCAAAAAGATACTTCACTGTCAAAACTGTATCATTCAAATAAATATTCTAAACAAACTAGCAGCATTTTTCAGATTACCACTTTATTCTCTCTAAATCAACATATTCTGGTTCCAGATGCTTAGCCTTCAAATAGTACGTGGGCAGATCAGAAAGAGAAATAAAGGAAGGGATAAAATCTGAACCTGGATTTCAGGAAATGTGAAGAAAACAACCAAACAGACATAATAAAGCAAGGCTGTGATTTATTCCAATAAAACAAGGTTTACAAGAAGGATTCAATTCTGTATGTTAGCTTTACATGTCATAAAGATAAACCCAAAGCTCCTTTACCTCCACTGACTTCACTGGATAACTATCAAATCAGCATACTGTTACATGTATTTAGCAATTATATATCATTGCTTGTGCTTCCGTTCTGTGATCCAGAGCTTATTTATGAATGACTACTAGCAATATGCCGGCACATGTCTTGCATAAAGAGGCCTTTGTCTGCTCATTGCTGTCAGTTAATGAAGAAAGAAATGCTTAAAAAAACCATTTCTGCCTTCTCTATCTCTAAATAAAGAGAAAAATCATGAAGTTTGCTTATGAGTACATATCCTTTTGCAAATTAGCTTTCTCAACATTCCTTCATATTTTCCATCGCAAGCCTAGATATGATGCTGTCTCGCAACCTGCTGCAGCTTCCAGGACATAATCAATCTTTGCCCCTCGTATTCAGTCTGCTGTCTTCTCATACAGTCAAACAGTCCAGGCTCCAACAATGCTTAGGCACCTCCAACGAGAGAGCCCAATGTATCCGACAAGTAATTCCAGTAGATATCAGATCATTTCAAGGAGTAAAATAGACTGGTATATACAAGCGATTCCAGCAGCCAACCTCACTATAGCCAGTTTGATTCAGAAGAGGAAGCAGCCCAAGTGCATCCCTTGGGGAAATTCAACTGTGAGCATCTCACAACAGCTGTCATCATTTGTACATGACAAATGGATTTGTCATTATTCATTTTAAAGGCTAACTACATCACATCTGTGTCAGGTATAAAAGCAGAAGTAATGGCTGCTATTCCAGGAATTCAAGTACACTGTATATGCATATTGGCAGAAGTTACTACTCTACTAAAATGAATTAAGGTAGTCCCTGGGTTAGGAACAATATAGGTTCTGTAGGTTTATCATTATGTTGAACTTGCATGTAAGTCGGAACAAGTGCAGGTACATTTTTGCTGCTGCTGTCCTCTTCATTTATACACCATCTTTTCTCCAAAACCAGAAAGAAATAGGCTTTGCTTAAAAAAAGTCAGAATTTTGCCAAACCCACAGAAGGCCCCCTACCCAAAAAAAAACCCTCAATAAAACAAATAAATTGTTTTCATCAAAAGCTGAGAGAAATATACAGAGGCTATTAAGAGACTATGTACTCAACAAAAAACTCTGTTTATTATTAATCTTCTCTAGGTAAAGTTAAAGGCTTTCCCCTGATGTTAACTCCAGTCGTGTCCGACTCTGGGGGTTAGTGCTCATCTCCATTTCTAAGCCAAAGAGCTGGAATTGTCCGTAGACACCTCCAAGGTCATGTGGCTGGCATGACTGCGTGGAGCGCTGTTACTTTCCCACCAGAGTGGTACCTATTGATCTACTCACATTTGCATGTTTTCTAAACGCTAGGTTGGCAGAAGCTAGGACTGACAGTAGAATCTCACGCCGCTCCCCGGATTCAAACCTGCGACCTTTCAGTGAACAAGTTTAGCACCTCAGTGGTTTAACCCACGGAGCCACGGGAGAGCTCCACTGATCTTCTCTACTGCAGTGTAAAAAACCATCAGGCCTTATTTAGTTTGTAACCACCCCATGAGGCACTCTGGTTGAAGCAAAACTGGCCCAAAGCAAACCATTAGGTCTTGTGGCAGAACAGGGTTTTGGATACTAAAATAAGCACTTTACCAAGCCACCCCATTAGCAGCATACTACATACATTTCTGAAATCAAAATTTCATGCATTAAAAATTGCCCCTTCTGCTCTGAAATTACTATTTCATTTCTACTCCCCTGCCTCAATACACAGAAGACCAATATTCTTCAGATATCTGATGTGGAAGACCAGCAATGTTTTTCTAATGTGAACCATTTGTGTGGTTAGAGACTACAACTGTTTGTTTTTCTTTTCTGGAAACTTGCTACAGAATGGCGGCAGATGGCTCCCAGACCAGCATTGGTCCATGGACTACCACTCTGAATAGCACTGCACTAAAACAACATAAACAGACACATATTTGGCATATGCAAAAATAGGCATTCTTAAAATTGTGTAAGCTGTGTGTATAACTGCCTTCAAAGTCACCTGTCAATTTCTGGCAACCCCACAAATTTCACGGGACTTTCTTAGGCTACGGATACTCAGAGATGGTTTTGCAGTCCCTTTCACTGGAAGCCAGTCCATTGGTATTCATTGACAGTTTCCCCCTTAATTATTGATCAGAGGTGACGCTGCTTAGCTTCCAAGATCAGATGGGATCTGGTGCCTTAGGGATCTGGTATTTAGGCCATTCCTGCCTAAGTTACCAGAATACTAAAAAGATCTCTATGCAGATGTTATAGTTTATTCATCCCATAACTGACTTCTAGGTGCTGCAAACAACAAGTGGCTCTACACACATTTATTTATGCTTTGTACAAATCTTTTTATAAAACCCTCTTTTGTTTAAAACCTTCTGACTTTTTTGCTTTATTGGATGAATGTACCCATCTTATTTAGTCTACTGTACCTTGAAAACACACAGGCACATGGACCTGGTTATTCATAGTTTCTATATATTCTGTATATATACATCTTTTTCACCTGCATTCAGAGAGCCAATCTGAAGTTAAAATGTTTGCAGAGATTTCAGTATCAGGCAGAATATGGAAACATGTGCCTTGGTTAATTTTGTATCCACAAATATACTGAATATATATTTGCCCATCAAATCTATCACATTTAAGAACAAAGAATATTGTATGCAGTACTATGTGAAAGCAAGCCCTGAGCTGAAACTCAATGGGGTTGCTTGGGATAGGCAGCAAAAGCCAAGTGCTTTAGTTCTTGTTGCTAAGAAACGTCAGTTGGTGAATTTTTCATTTACTGAAGCTCAAGGGAACCTGCAGATAATAAGTAAACCCAGACCATCTCGACATAACAGGGTTCACAGGCAAGACTTCATTAGTCCTTTTTTTCTATTCAAACACAGTAACAACACATCAATCTCAAATTTAATAAAATTGTCAATTTGTATTTCCAACCCTTTGACACATATGTTGCCTTACTATCACAAGAGATGTAATATCTTTTGAGATCCACATACATTAGCAGTATGGATAATAAGAACTATTCAGAACTGTACAGAATAGTTCACAAACCACTGAATCAGTTCAAAGTTTCAGCATTTTTATTTACATTCACAGAAATAGCCTATATGTATACTGCTTAAATAACGAGCATTGTTTGCAGTTTGAGCTTTGGACTATGATTCTGGAGGCCAAGGTTAGAACCCTCAATCAGCCATGGAAAACCATCCACACCCTGAAAGTATCCCCCGCCCCGGAAAAAATTAAGAAGCTTGATTTTTCCATTTTATAAAAGGGGTGACATTGTAGTAGCCCACTGTATATAAAGTGACTTGAGCATCCACAGATTTTCTATCCAAATGGGGAACGGGAGATGATGGTGGTCCTGGAATCCAATTCTAATATGATTCCAAGCCTCCCTATATTATAAACAAACTTTTTTCTGATTGTTCTATATGCCTAAGATCTAGTGTCCATAGAGATTTGTTTGCTAACCTCTGTAGTTCGTTTTTTTGGGGTGCAACTACATAGGTAGAAAATCCCAGGACTGATGCAGAGTGGACAGCTACCCTTACCTGGAGCCCCAATCTCCAGGTCATGCTGCATGAACCAGAGCACCTGCATGAACCAAAGAAGGGAGGAGGGGACAATCTCTTTCCCCTCTCTAAGTCGCACAGGCATTATCCTTGCAAGCATCACCAATGGTGCGCCCAAGGACAATCTGAAGCTTCATAGTCACCCCATCAATAGTGACAAGGCCACCAAGGTGTCATCCCCTGTCCCCATACAGTTGAGAAAGTGGGATGGCTGTGTGAATGGAGGATTTAGAACTAGCCAAACTGTTTACATGACCCCAAAGCTCAGGAGCCTTCCCCAACTTTGGCTAAAACCTTGTTAGGTGGCCTTGCCCTCACTAAGGATGAGATGGACCCATGTGTCATGTAGATGCCACAAGATCGATTCTCACCCACTCAACTTTATAGTTCTTGTGTAGATATGCCCTTAGTTGACACATAACATTATCTGATGACATAATACAAATGGCCAACAATTGAATAAAAAAGAAGCTCAGTCCAATGGTGTTATTCTGCTCCAATCTATAGCTATAGCTTTCATTTCTATAGCTTTCACAATCATTTCTATAGCTTTCTAAAACATATTTGCTTTCTTCAATCCAGTACTTTGGTTCTGTTTGGATAAGCCATTTAACAAACCATTGTTCGAATCATTGTAATGGCTTCAATGGGTTAGGCAATACATGCAATACTGGCTGTTTTAACGGTTTGAAAACCTCTTGTTGGAAAAACACCTTTTAACTTTTTCACTAGCACATTATGCTCATCTTCAATTCAGTGCTACTGACTAGGTTATACATTCACAATCAACTATAAGGGGTTTTTCTTTTAAAGTAGTGTGCTAACCACTGGCATTCTTTCTCTCACGCCAGCACCCAAACTATATATATACTAGCTGTACCCGGCCACGGGTTGCTGTGGCGTTGTGTGGTGGTATGGAAAATTAAGTAGGAAAGAAGCAAAGAAGGAAGTAGAGAATGAAATGGCATTCCTTTCCTTCTTTCTTTCCTTCCTTCCATCCATCCTTTCTTCCCTCCTTGTTTCCTTCCTTCTTTCACTGTTTTATTTCCTGTTCTTCCCTCTTCCTTGTTTTCCTCCTTCCTGTGGCCCAGTCTGTATACATGTGTTTTTGTGTGTGTCTATGTGTACATGTGTGTATATGTGTGTGCTTGTTTGTGTGTATATGTATATTGTGTATGTGTGTTTGTATATGTACAGTATATGCGTGTATATGTGTTGATGTGTGTATATACAGATGTGTGTATGTATGTGTGCATGTATATATGTGTGTCTGTGTGCATGTCTTTATGTATATGTGTGTGTATGTATATACAGTATGTGCGTGTATGTGTATATATGTATATATGTGTATGTAGATATGTGTGTGCCTGTGGCAAAGAACAATAGCAACATCCCTTTGTGCCTTTATTCTTGCTCTCCCCGTCTTCCTCATCCTTCAGCTTTTTCCTTCTCTCTTTCCTCCTTCCTTCCGTCTTTTCTTTCCCTCCTTTTCCCCTATTCTTTCCTTTTCTCTATCACTCCTCCTTCCCTTTCTTTCCCTCCCTCAGTTCCCTCCCTCCCTTCTATATCTATGGCTGGATGACTCTATCAGGAGGGCTTTTATTATGTTTTCTTGCCCTGATGAAGGAGGGAGTTGGACTGGGTGGCCTTCAGGCAGCATTTCTCAACCTGGGGGTCGTGAGGGGGTGTCAGAAAGGTTGCCAAAGACCACCAGAAAAACACAGTATAGTCTGTTGATCATGGTGGTTCTGTGTGGGAAGTGTGGCCGAATTCTATCCTTGGTAGGGTACAGATTGTATATGAACTATAAATCCCACTAAATAGAACTTTCAGATGTCAAGGTCTTTTTGCTCCAAACTGCACTGGTGCTCTCATTTGGGCATATTGAGTATTCGTGCCAAGTTTGGACCAGATCCATCCTTGTTTGAGCCCACAGTGCTCTCTGGATGGAGGTGAACTACAACTCCCAAACTCAAGGTCAATGCCCAACAAACCTTCCTATTATTTTCTATTGGTCATGGGAGTTCTGTGTGCCAAGTTTGGTTCAATTCCATTGTTGGTGGAGTTCAGAGAAGTTGTAGTCCAAAACACCTGGAGGAAAGGAGGGCCCAAGTTGGCCCAGGCCGGCTGTATAGGGACCACAATGTCAAAGCACTCCTCCATCCGAGTCCTTGGCCATATCAAGCCCTGCTGGCCTCCTGGGCCAATCCTCCCCAGGAGCTGAAACTCTGCACATGCTCAGGGGACCCCTCACCACTGCAACTCAAAAGGGGGAAAGGAGCGGGGGGGGGGAGTCTTCCTCCTCCTCCTCACCTTGGCCTGGAAGGCCTCCTCCTTGGGAATGTGGGAGGGGAGAAAAGGAAAAGAAAGGAGGAAGGAGGGAAAGAAGTAAAGGAAGGAGAAAGAAGGGAAGTCGTCCAGCTCACCTGCAGTCAGTGAGGAGCCTGAACTCGGCTCACCCCTTCCTTCCTTCCTTCCTTCCTTCCTTCCTTCCTTCCTTCCTTCCTTCCTTCCTTCCTTCCTTCCTTCCTGGCACACTGTTTTATTAGGGGTGGGGCTTGCAACAGGCCCCGCCCACCCCTAGGCCGTTCTGCCTCCGCCCTCGTTGGTCAGGCGAGAGGCAGGCATGGCCTTTTGGAAAGGAGTGGGAAGAATAAGAGAAGCAGTTTCACCTCTTCTTCCTTCTCTTCTGGATGGCCAGCTGGAGCGGAGAAGGAGGGGGAGGAGAAAGGACAGGACCACCCCTTTCTTCTTCCTCCTCCAATTGGCCACCGAGGAGGAGGAGGAGGAGGAAGAAGAGGAGGAGGAGAGCGTGGTTACAGGGGGGGGGGTTTGGTTTTTTTCGCAGAGATCAGGGAGGAGGCTCTGAGTGCGGCGTGCGTTACAGTCTGTGGAATGGGGCCACTCTGCGAACATTCTAAACGTTCTAAAGAGGCAGGGATGGGAGTTCCGTTGGCTGTTTTTTGGGGGTTGTGTTTGGGGGTGTTGCCAGGTACGTAGGTCGGGTTTTTTTGGCCGAAAACATACCTCGTGGTATGTTTGTATGTGTTGCCAATTTCAGTGCTTCTGCGGCTTATAGTTTTGTTGTCTATTTGCTGAGTTGCACTACCGTTCGAAATTTATATATATATAGATGGTAAAATTCCTCAAGCGAGGATTATAAAAGTTAGAATAACTAGTATTTGTTATCTTTGCACATGTTTTATCTTCAAAAATGCCAAGAAAAAAAGCAACTGAGATATGCCATCTGGTCTAAAACCTGTGGGCCTAAATCCAGTACTTAGTCTCAACTAAAGTAGGCACAATGAATCAATGGGAACTAGAAAAATCAACATTTATCTAAGTTGTATTGGTTCAATGGATCTATTCTAGTTGAAACTCATAATTTGGATTCAGGGCAAATAGAGCACTCACTGATCAAAGGTTTATTGTGAAGACGATTTGCTGCCATAAAACAGCAGCAACGCAGGAAACCCCCTTCACAACCCCAATTATTCCACTATCAGTTGAATATTTCTGTGCTGTGATGAGGACCTCCTAGATGGTGCTGTCATAGCAAATTAACAGCTAGATTTAAACAGAAGCAGAAATGGCCTATTTTATACACAGCTCTACAAAAGCAAAAAAAAAACAAAACAAAACAAAACACAGCAGGCAGAGTCAGCAGTTAGATGCTGCTAGTAGCTTGTTCAAGAACTTCAAAAAGAAATCTCCACATGACAAAGAAACAGCAGTAGGCTTGGGCATATGCTGAACTCTCCCTCTGACACAGCTAGAATATTTCTCATGCCAGATATTCATTACTACTGTGTTCTTAAAAAATGATGGGAAATCAGACCTCTGAGTATTGCAGATGTTGATTTTTTCTATTGCATATCTTTATCTAGAATATTTCTACTATGTGCATCCACATACATAAACAGTATCAAGTGCATATAAGAACAGCAACGGAAATGCAATGCAAATGCAATTTAGAATGAAACTAGAATAAAATAAGAACCAACCATAATATGATAGAGCAAGCCATGTGACCCATGCATTTGCAGCCAGATAGCTGACAAAAATGATTTTTTTAAAAAAGACAATTCCACAACATCACAAAAACAGAAAGGCCCATGTTCCTTGGTCTCCCAAAAGTCAGAAAACATTCCGTAGATGTTGAAACTACTCCTGCTACAAATTATCACGAAGTTTAAGATCATCTGGAGAGGCCCTGCTCTCGATCCCACCGCTATCGCAAATGTGATTGGTGGAGACAAGAGACAGGGCCTTCTCAACAGTGGCTCCCCGTCTGTGGAATTCTCTTCCCAAAGACATCAGATTAGCCACCTCTCTCCTGTCCTTTAGAAGGAAACTCAAGACTCGGCTGTGGGACCTTGCATTTGACCATTGAATAGCGGCTTGTATGAAGAAGACATAAGCAATTTCGAGGTGACAATGAATTGATCCAGATCTGGATTTTAATTGGCGTGTTTTAACAACTGTTTATTTAATGTTTTGTTTTAATGAATTTGTTGATTGTTTTTAATCATTATGATAGTACGGAATGGTGTTTGTTGTGAGGCCGCCCTGAGTCCCCCCTTGGGGGTGAGAAGGGCAGGGTACAAGTATATGAAATAAATAAATAAATAAATTCCCACTGGCCTGATTGGGGGTTTCTTTTCTCTCTGTTAGGGATAGGAATGATGTTCTTTGGTTTTTGCTACTTCTGCAAAACTCAAAGTCTAGGGATACCTGTATTTTGTGAATACTTCATGTCTCAATTACAAGTACTGGACCCAGAGTCTGGATAGCAGAAGTGTAGCTCAGTGGCTGGAAGGCCTTCCTTAACACTGCTGAATTAAAATTAAACTACCCAGATTTGAAGGCTATGAAGAACTGGCAGGAGAACATCGCTGACCACCCAGTTCAACCTCGTGCCCTGTCATATGGCTCATTAAATCTGTTTATAATATCACCTGCACCACAAGACCTGTAACTTATGTGCTATTTTCACAGAGTGATGTTAAAGAAAATGTACTGCTCTTGATATATTTAGCTGTAGGAAATCTCATTGTGTGTTCATTTGCATTCATAGTCTTAATTACTTCTTTTCAGACCAAAGAAAAATGTGGCAATATTTTGCTAAAATTATTGATAGCAAAAAGAAACACTTATCTCAATGACCACACACAAAAGGCAGAAGGATAGGGGAGTCTCTGAAACTGAGGGTCCTTCCACACAGCCATATAACTCAGAATATCAAAGCAGAAAAATCCCACAATATCTGCTTTTTACGGAGTTATCTGAATCCACACAGTCATATATTCCAGTTCAAAACAGATCATGTGGGATTTTATTCAGCTGTGTGGAAGGGGCCTGAATATCACTTTTTAATTCTAGCGCATCTCTGAACTCTAAAATTTATATATTTGCTTTTCCACCTTAAATGCTTGTTTTTCTATCTTAAATATAGTGTTTTGTTTCAGATGCCCTGGTGGAAATGCTACTAAAATTCTCCTGCAAGGAGTACTGTCTTTTATGTTTTAACTGTATTGTTTTTGATTGGTTTTATTGTGAGCCGCTCTGAGTATCTTTTAAGACAGAAAAAGTGGGATAATAATAATAATAATACGAGCCACGAACTCTGAGGATAGCTTTTATGGTTCTAAATCAAGGATAAGTAACTTTGGACTGTTTCTTGATTGTGCTAAAATATTAATTTACTAAAGTTTTTTTTTTAAAAAAATTAAGAAACAATATTATTAAAACCATTGGAAAACATTAAAGGCATATATTGCACAAAAATGATCAGTATCACTTCATGAATGATGGCTATTATTTCAACTTACTTTATACTTACGTTTATACTTACAGTATATAGACTTCCCTTGTTGTTTCCATATTACTTAGATCACTGTATGAACTTGTTTATTAACAAATAGCTAGAGGGTTTTTACAGCAAATCTGTGTGCCGGAGGATTTGTGAGCTTGTTCTGTTCTCACATTCTCAGCTGACATGGAATACTGGCTAGATGTCAAGAGTTTGCTTCACTGACACTTTACATCATTTGATATTTTGCCCTAAGACACATCCAGTGGCACCACTGGAAGGAAGGCCTGATACTAGGAGGCACATATTCTTTCAGCGAGCCTGTCTGCTATGACCAATCTTCTCATTGAGGAGATGCAGATATGCCTCACTATTTCCCAAACACAAAAGCTTAAATGATTCACAATATGGGGTCACAGGAGAGAGAATCGGTCTAATTATGCTTTCTATCAAGAAGAGTACTGTTTGAGACAAGGAAAGCAAGAGTAGGGCTTTGTAAATATAGTTGTGTACTTCTGGAGAAAGAACAACTCACATGGATGGAAAAATTGGTGAAAAATTATGGATGTTTTATGAAAAAACCAGCTAAGCACCATTGCAGTACCATAATGGATTTTAGATACTATGGTTAATTTTTTTCACCCCTCCAATAAACCTTTCTGTGTGTTGATGGCTTCTCTCAAACTCCAGAATAACAAGAAACAGTGGCTATAAAAGACAACATCCTTAACTGGCATCACCCAGAATCCCTGACCATCAGCCAATGGTTAGAAGTCTTGGGAGCAGAAATCCAAAACTCCTATAGAATCAAAGTCTGAGGACAACTTATTTATGCAATGTGATTATAGTACTAGTTCGGGTGCCGCCGCCGCCACCATGGGGCTAGACCAGGGGAGCCCTTTTTGAAGCAAAAGTTTCTTGTGGAGCCTCAAGAAATGTTATTATATTATATTGCATATATATCAGGCATGGGCAAACCTTTTTATCATTGTGTTTTAAAATTTGACAGACTGGCTGGGCCAGTGGCAGATGGATGGAGAGTGTTTGTGTGAACTAATTGCACATTGCACATATCTCTTTTGTAGTGCAAAAAAGGAAAGAAAGAACAATACAATATTTAAAATGAAGAACAATTTTAACTAAACTTAACAGTATTTCAGTGGAAGACTCCAGGGGCCATCCAGTCCAACCCCCTTCTACCATGCAAGAAAAGCACAATAAAAACACCACCGACATATGGCCATTCAGCCATTGTAGTAGTAGTAATAATAGGAACAGCCTCAAGGGCCACCCAGTCCAACCCTCTTCTGCAGGAAAAGCACAATCAACGTACCCCCTGAGAAGTGGGAGGAAAATAGGGCTTTGGAAGCAAGGAAAATGAGAGAGAAAGAATCTGGGTGGCAAAGAAGTTGAGAAAAAATTAAGACTTTTGGCATGAAGAGGCCGAGAGAAAAAGGCTTCTGGTGGCAAAGAAGGTGGGGGGGGGGAGCAGGGGGGGGGAGGAAACTTGGAGGGTAAGGAGGAGAAGGAGGGAGGAGGGAACAACGTAGCCCCTAAGTATGATTAGTGGATCCCGAGGGCTCTGCAGAACACACTTTGAGAATCCCTTGGCTAGACAGTTAACTGTCGCTTGGCAGGAAATAAATTGGAGCTGTAACTCATATGGGGAAATGATGTGGTATTACTTGGCATTAATACTTGGCAAAAAAACTACTCTTTCAGCAAGCATTCAACTTGAGTGGTTCTTCGTGACAATCTTAATTCTTGAATTTGTAACATTTTATAATCCCTGTTGTTATTTGTGATGTTTTGCTATGTTATGTGGTTTTAGATTATGTAAACCACCCGAGCCAGTGGGAAGGAGTGGTATAGAAATTTAAATAATAAATAAATAAATAACCTTGATTGCTAATCCCTCTCTGCACATTGTTAAATCCTTTGTCACTGTGATTTCCATGGAGTGACAACTTTCACAATTGATTGTTCCTTATATAAAGCATGGGTGGCTTCTTGACAATGTGTGTGTCATCAAACCAGCCACACTTAATATGACAAACACATGTGCGCAAACCCGAATTGAATGGGCTTTTTGAAACACAGGTGATGTTGTGTGCTGTCAAGTACACTGAGCTATGGCATTTCTATATGGCAAATTTGTCACTGCATCTCACTGAGGTGAAGAGACTTAAATCTCCTCATGCTGATGATGATGTCTAAGATTTTTCATATTTTGGCTCAATGTCAAATTAAAATGGAAACTAGACTTGGAAGGGCACCTGTGAAGTAATTAGGAATATCATAAAGTATAGAGATATGTAATTAAATTCCAAACTAAAATTTCAGTGTCTAGTTTGAATGCTAAACAGTGAATAAAGTTAACAGGCAGATAGCTCATTTGAAATATAGTTCTACAAATAGCTCAGACTACCAAAAAGACAAGCTTGAACTCTCCTTAGAAGCCATATTGCATATACTGAGCCTTTGATACTGTGGACCATCTTGAGATAATATGACTCACTGGAAAAAACAACCACACTTGGAAAAATATAAGGCAGTAGGAAAAGGTGAAGATCACTTTACAGATGGATTAACTCAGTCAAGAAAGAAAGGTATGGCCCTGAGTTTGCAAGAGGTGAGCAGAGTGATTCATAGCTAGGTCTCTTGGAGATATCTTCTTCATAGATGCCACATAACTGGAAGATGACATAACAAAAACAAAGTATGCTAAATTTTAGCTGATTGTAAAATATAAAATCTAGTTAATAGGTGAAAATAATATTATCAAGCTTTCCCAAATGGATTCCTAAAAACCACGCCACAGAGATAGCTATATAACTCGAAAGCAACACATATCAGAGTTCTCAAACCATAAACTCTGGGGACAAACAAGTACTGCTACATACATTAGCATAACTACATTCAAAAAAGCAAGTAAAGTTATCACAACTGGTACTTCTGGAAAAAAATAAGGTGCTTATTCACCTGCCTTTTGACCAATTAATTTAACTATTATTGAAAGTTTACTGCATACACTTTAAGTATGTTTTCTCAGAATGCGAGCTTCTGTTTTCAGATCGCAGAGCATGCATCCCCAATGTAGAATTAATGAAGCTTGATACCACTTTAACTGCCATGGCTCAATGTTATGGAATCCTGTGACTGGAGTTTAGTGAGGCATCCGCCCTTTATGACAGAGAAGACCTTGTAAAACTGCAACTCCCATGATTCCACAGTATTGAGCTATGTCAGTTAAAGTAGTGTCAAACTACATTAATTCTACAGTGTAGATGCACTGTAGATTGCTGCATAACAAATACAACCTCAAACCCATCTTAGAAACACAGGACTAATTTCTAGTTTGGTTTCCAAACAATTACAATTCCTGAACTATCCTTGGAATACTATTAATTCTTGTGATTTATAATTAGTGCCACAAATCGTTATGAAATATCCTGCAGGATGGAGGTACAAGATCTTTATTTTGCACTTTAGGCTTCCAGTGTTAGTTAATCCCCCAGGAAATGAATGATCAAGAAGGTTAGAAGAAATCCTCAATCTGGTCCCATTAAAATTAAATTAGAATTTAACCACAAGAATTTAAAAAAAGATAACATGCAAGATCCAGAGCTTGCCATTTTTAACAGTGTTACATTAGCCAAATATACTGCACGGAAAATGACACTTTTGTTAAACAAAACAAAGGGATAGTTGCTGTCCAATATTTCAGAAAAGGTCAATAGGGAAAGAAAAATAGATTCATTGGAAATGTTCCTCTCTAAAAACCCTTCATTACTGCGAGCTAACTAGATGTTATACATGCAAATAGAGCAAGGCAGTTGTTTGTCTTTAGGAAGTAAACAAGGAAAAGATTCATGCTGCTGAAACACACATAACAAAAAGAATACTTTGACAGCTCAGTAAGATGAAAAAAAAGAGAGCCATTGGACAGTGTTTTTTATTTAGCTCTATTTTTAGAAATACAGCAGACCACCATTTATTTTGGACTAAGGAATTGCTCCAAATCACAACATAGCAAAGAACAGCTGATGTGCTAATAATTATGCATAATTAAGAAGGCCTAAATGCGGAAACATAATCAGAGAGACTGCAGCTATGCTCCACAAAAGAATTATTCTGAATATACAGTAGGCTCTTGCTTCAAACAAGTGAATCCCTATGACTTGAATAAGACCCCGTGTGACACACCAGATGTGGAATGCCTTCCAGATGTGGGTTGCAGTGTCAATCACTCATAGCTGGAATAGGCAATGGTGAAGGACCATAAGAGTTAGAATCCAAACATTTTCTATCCTGGGTTTAGAGTTCATTATAAAATTTTGGAAAAACCAGTTCCTTTTTTCTTCTTTTTCTTTTGCAACTTATTCTATTCAAATCTTTGGTGGGTGAGGTGCTTACTCACATGGAGAAAAAAAACAGGTCCCTCTCTTTCACTGTCAAGATAGATCCTTACTTAAGTAAACCTGTTATAGGACAAACCTAAAGCTCCAGTGGCCAAAGAGGAAGCAGGTTGTTATCTTAGTTCAAGGTAAGCCTTGCATCTTAGAGTGCACTAGAAAGCGGAGTGTTTGTTTGTCTCTTCTTGTTTCAAGGCTGGGTACTTGTTTTTAAGGTGGTGAGTGTGTTGTTAAGGCCTTGTAACCTCTGCGTTGGTGGAAAAAAATAAGAAGGAAGAACCAGACGTGGAAGAGACGATAGACCGGTTTGTGGCACAGCTGGCTGGGAGTCAGCTGCATTAAAATCACTACTGACCAAGAGGTCATGAGTTCAAAGCCAGCCCGGGTCGGATTGAGCAGAATTCTGGCCATTTGTCTAGCTTGCTGTCGACCTTTGCAGCCTGAAAGACAGTTACATCTGTCAAGTAGGAAATTTAGGTACTGCTTATGTGGGGAGGCTAATTAACTAATTTACGATGCCATAAAAACTCTCCAGCAAGCAAAAGGATGAGGAAGTACTCCATCGGTGTCACAAGTGGATGGTGAAGCAACAGCTCCCCCAGTGGCTGGAATTCAAAAAGCATACCCTCATGAAGCTGGAAAGTTAAATAGCCTCTGTGTCTCTGTCTATAGATAGCCTCTGTGACTGTCTATATATGTTGTGTGTCTATGGCATTGAATGTTTGCCATGTATAAGTGCATTGTGATCTGCCCTGAGTCCCCTGCGGGGTGAGAAGGGCAGAATATAAATGCTGTAAATAAATAAATAAATACATAAGCTGCAATCCAGTGGGTAGTCCCAAGTGTAGGAGACCCACTGAATGAACCGCAAAATAATAAGGCATTACTTAAGTACATTCCACACCATGGTGTAGGTCTAAATCAACTGGGGCTAGCAAATGGATTTAGGCCAAAGAGAGATGTGTGGGGAAGAGAGAGGAAAATGCATTTATTGCCTCAAAAATATTTTATGTTCATTGACAGATCTTTCTTTGTGTGCACACGCATTTACATATGCCCCCCATTCTACGCTGTGCCACACATATGTTTTCATAAATCCTCAGTATTCCAAATTACATGGAAAGTTGCCACACACTGAGTGAAGTTGCTCACCAAATGAAGACAATACTGGAAATAGCTATTGTGCTCCTCTCCCCTGGGTGCTTATTTGATATGAATTGAACAGGTTTGTCTTTCTATGAGTATGTATAAGGATTTAGAGGGGTGGGAGATCCAGAGATCTCACTACTACACAAATAACCGTAGATAATATTCTTCTTGCTTCTTTCTTCTATCCATTTCTTCCAATCTAATGAGGCTGAATTATAAAGAGCTATTCCAATCTGAATACAACATATTGAACTGCTTTACAGCCGTCAAAAACCTCTCAGAAACACTGTCAACCTGGCTGTTTCTCCCATTGAACAGTGGCCAGCCACTGGATCATGCCTGAACATAACTGGGATATCAGCCCAATTTTGGATAAAATGAAATCTCGCCTTAAGTATTAATTCACCAGTCAATATACCAAGAATTAAATGAAACAATTGGTGCAACGTATGAAATTATGCATAATTATAAGCAATCTATCTACCAGATTGTTAATCAGACTCTCTGACAAGATTGTTCTGCATTATTATCACTGCTGCAAGCCATTACTGCAAACCACCTATAACAATTTTCCGTGCTGATTTTCTAAACAACACATTGTTTTTATATTGCATTTAATGAAGAGAGACCAAATCAAATGTCACCTAGACTGAGATACTGCAATCATATAACTTTACTAACCATAGTGACAGAGAACTAGGAAATACTCTTATAGGGTTCAGAAGTTCTAGTTTTATCTCCTAAAACATTGCAGCAGAATCCAGCAAGATAATACAGATAAGAAAAGCAACTGATACGCAGCAAAGTCTTCTGCTACATGTCACTTATCAGCCACAACACATCAAATTCCCTCTTCTCTATAATCTGTTATGGAGAAGTGAATCATGATCCAGCAGCAGAACAAACTAAGAATAAAATCCAGTTTCAGAAGGAAAAACAGCAATCTTCTGAAATAAGATGGGGAGAAGAAGCAGACAGCAGAAACGCAGTCTTCTCAAGCCAAAGATGGCTAACATGAATGCTTCTGAAATGAAACACAGCCTTGGGAGGGGAGAAGGTGGGTGGGGGGAATCAGCAAGCTGTATGCCTTCGTTATAAATGAAGGCTTCACAGATAAGGAAGACTATTTAAAGTATTATATCACCTCTAATACTGTGTTGCACATCCAACCTACACATACTCTTGATGCTATGGAACTGGGCTCAGGAAATGGAAATATAGCACAACTCCAAATCCACAGGAGGAAAAAAATCCTGAATCGTCTTTTCACTTATTTCTTGGCTGTCATTCACTTGTACATCCCAAACACTTTTATCCCCAACACACTGACTAGGTAACATACTTCACTGAATACAGTAAGGGTTAGCTCCAAATAATTATATTTATAATTGTACTGTTGAATAGATATTACAGGCTGTGGCAAGCTACTACGCTTCTACTGTCTTCCCCAGATAAGTTTGTCACATTGGTTTAAGAAGACAGGCAAGCATACCAAAAAGCATTCTCACAAATTATATGATATGCCGTTAGTTTATTCCAGCAGAGCTTTTCTGTATTCATATACAGAGCCATTTCTTGCTGTTTGCTTCCCTTCTCCAGCTACTGCAGAGATGCTATTTCCAGAAACTTTCACCCCTGTCATGCCAATGTTGCTAAAGGGGGGCAAATCCACTTACAAAATGACAGAGGGAAAATGCTTTTTATTGCAGTGACACAAGATGTGTTCACTAATCTGTAGCCCAATTTGCATTCCTCCCGTCGTTTCTTAAGCAAAATGCCTACCTTTGTTGGCAGTCATGATCTGCTGTGGTCCTGCAAAGTAAGCCGAGCACTGGATCTGAACGCAGTCCTGCCCTATGTAAGTGCATGCAATCTCTCATCAACTTAAACACCAGTTAGCTCTCCACCCTCTTTGACCCAGCGCAAGGAGTGTTAGCTGTTCTCCTCCAAAATAAAAGCCTTCTCTGCAGCTACAGAAGCAAGGCTTGTCCTGTTTAGCATAGCCTCTTCCGTACCAGACAAGATTCAACAGAAACACAGCATATTTTCCTCAGCTCTCATGTCTTTGAACAGAAATTTAACTGGGATAATCAGAGGGATTTCAAGGCTGTACTGTATTTATTTCCAAGTACTGAAAGGCCTACAATTCAAATATACACAAATCACAACACACCAATATTCTTCTATGCTCCAGTATTTTCCTGTTGTTAATTCATCGGCCAATCATAAGGGTATCAAGATCCCTGGCATAATGAACTCAGAAATTAGAATATTTTCTTTTTTTCCATGTCAAAATATGTTACTGAAAGCATGCATTTCATATTAGGGGTTTTTTTTTTTCAAATTCTTTTCACATTCATGTTTTCATGATTGCCTTTCTCCCAATAATTTTTAAGCTGTATCACATTGATTCATAGACATGACGAGATCCAGACCAGACAGTGGCCTTCCTTCTTTACAATGAAAATCAAACCAAAATGTTTTTGTCTGCTACTGTATCACAATCCAAGATACCTTGAAATACGTAACTATAAATCATATGTGAATTGGCTCCTTCCTATCCACCTCTGGATATTCAAACGAGAGGCAATGTTGCCAAACAAGCCAACTACCTTTGGTTTAATTTAGAGACCTATCACTTTCCATTTGTATTGTGTTACTTGTTCCAGTCTATTCAATGTATTATTTATCTCGATATGAGCACAAATGTGCTGGGGGCATTTTGCAACTATAGTAAGTTCTCATGTAACTGGAACTCAAGCAACCGGAATCTCAACCAACCAGCAAAAAAATGAAGAATTAATATTTTAACTAAAAACTGTTTTTATAATAGAGTAAAACAGTGTCACATTAAGTTAAGTTTGTCTTAATTTGCTTTCATTACTGTATTTCAATATTCATATCAAGTCAATAGAGAGATTATGGTATGGTATAGTATGGGGTATAGTATGAGACCTATTTTAATGGTAACTTTCAAGCAACTGTATTTATCTGGCATCTACCAATCCCCATGGGTGACAATTAACTGACAACCTCATTAGACTGCCCAAAATTTGGTGGCATATGGCGGTTCTTCTACAGATTTGCCACAGAGCCTGCCAGCTTCCATCTCATGCCATACATCTACTTCCAGCAGGACTCCAGGGCAAAACTGTACAGGAACTGGTGTATGCTGCTTCAGCGGCAACATGTTTCCAATGCCTCACGCTGGGCACAGCTTAATTCACCACGATCCATGGCAATTCTAGTAGCAAATATGATGAGGTCCTGAAAGTCTTCTGTACTTCAGTATTTTACAATCAATCAATCAAAAACTTTAATACGGTCACAGACCAGCACAAAGCGGGCACAAGCGCCCTAAGAGGAGAAGGACAACTCCCTAGTTATCAATTATTTAAAATCAGACTAGAAATCAGTATAAAATATATTTTTTAAAAGACAGGATATTGTTGTCTTGATGTCAATCATCACCCGTCTGATATTAAGGGCAGCAGCACAGAACTTAGCAACACTGTAAGTCATTGCAGTGTTAGAGTCCAAAAGCAGCAGGGTGGAATAACATCTTTCACTGCGCCCCGGGTACTTTAAAAGCCATGGTCCAATGAGATTGGGTCTAAGATCTCTGTAGAACATGCATTGAAGAAGCACGTGCTCAGTTGTTTCCACATCACCAGACCCACAGGGGCATAGTCTCTGCTTGAAGGGGGTCTTCTGATACCTCCCCTCCAATACAGCTGATGGGAGGGCATGGCATCTTGCCAGGGTAAAGGCCCTTCAGTGTTTGGGCACCTCCAGGTCTGTTAGGTATGCCACGGGGACAGTATTTTACAGCTAACTCACACAGATTTCAAGCAGGTTGCGTCCCATGTGCTTATAAGATGTGCAATCAATACTGATGTGGGTTTACATTGTAATCATTTTGGGCTTCAAAATTAACACAAACACAGAGTTCCCTGCTTCAGAACATACAAGGAATCTCTCGTTGAACTCAAACAAAGAGTAATGTACCAAAAGTGGTACAGAATGACCAAGAGGAGAGAGGCACAAGAGAAGCACTCATCCCAGAGGTTGATTCCTGGCACCATAAACCATAATTTATGAAGCCTAGTATATCTATCTGAAACCGGCCAGCTCATACTTCCTCATTTGCTATTTAAGAGATGAATCACTTAGCTCTGCCTTTTCACTCCTTTCCATGGCAAAATTACAACACTGGATAGTAAAGTGAAGTTATGTGGACCTAGAAATACTTGGAAAGTTGCTTTTAAAACATCACTATTGACTACATTTGAAATCCTTTATTATTGCCATCTACTTCACCTACCTATGGCAAGAGCTACTTCATGGGCAACTACTAAGATTCATTCAAAACAAATGAGCACAATTCTAAAACTCAAAACAGTAAAGCTGGCATGTCAAGGGGAGGGGGATCATTCAGATATTTTAGTATATTCTTGTGTATGAGCCAACCAGCCCAGACCATGAAGCATATAAACATCCTCTGTGTACAGTGATGGCACTATACAAGAAACACTGTCAATGGTGGAAGTCTAGAGGGCAAAGCTTCCTAGCAGTGGATGCAACAGATTTCCATCCTTCAGAAGATGGGAGGGAACGAGCTTTTTAAGACGAGAACTTGTGTAAGGTTGGGAATGTACCACTGTGGCCAATCCAAAAACCAGTTTATAAACAACTATACTGAAGTTGTACATGCTTCCCTTTTACTGGACTGCAGATTAGCAACCTTAGAACGAAGACAGTATTAGTTCTGTAGAGTAACTCATACTGAAAGGCTCTCACTTCTTTCATCTTGCAATCAATTAATATTTTATGTACCATGCCCACAGTAACAAGTTTGTATTCATTTTTTTCATTTTGAAAATATATTTCTTGGAAATGTAAACATAGAAGTGCATTTCACTAATTAAAAACAGCAGTAGTGGAAAAATAATTAGTTTTCCAAAAGCCTGTGGTGATGAAGAAGCGTGTGATTTCTGCATCCACAGACTTACAGAAAGTTCATTAACGCATACACAAATACACAGAACGACCAAGAAATCCAAGAGGCAGCTTAGCTCTATTTTCTGGCTATGAGGGACTGAAAAGACCTCCTTGTAACCTAGCAACAAGCAGCATATCCACCAGATGAAATCCTCCATCCTGTTATATAAAGTAAAGCCCACTTCAAGTTGCAATTTGCCCCCTCCAACAGGCATTTTTCTCATAATGCTATTAAAGCTTAAAAACAAAGTCCCCACAGATAAGAACCTTAAAGTTGGTATTACTTAAGATCTATTTGAAGAAAATGCTGATGCACAACAAGAAAGAAGGGGGAAGGACTGTTGGTTCACCAACTCCATGAACTCAGATGGGATTATAATATGTCTGTCTGTCTATCTAGCTATCTCACAACAAAATTATTGGCATAAAACCAATTCGCTTCCTATAGGACTGTCCACAGCTGCACGGTATATGGTAGACTCCTGCAGAGGTGAGAGGATCCCTCTTGTCCCTTGCTGAATGTAGCATTTGTTGTATTTTCTTGGTGGGTCTGTAGATAGTTTGTTGGTTGTGTTTCTTCACCAGGTTCCCTATGTGGTCAGTGGTTCCCTTGATGTATGGTAAGAACACTTTTCCTCAGGGTGGATTTTTGTCTTTACTCTCATGGCTTGTTCTTGGTCTTGAAGCTCTGGTGTCTGTGGTGGAGTATCCATGCAGTTATGGACAAGGGACCACTGAATGCAGCATTGCCCAAACATGAATCAAGGAACATGAAAGGCACTGCACACTAATTCAATCTGAGAAGTCAGCCATATCAGAGCACCCGATGAACTAACCTGGACACAGCATATTATTTGAGAACACAGAAACGCTGGACCACTTTGACAACCACCATGTCAGATAAGCCATTGAAATCCACAAGCACATGGACAATTTTAACAGAAAGTGGGAAACCATGAAAATGAACAAAATCTGGCTATCAGTATTTCTTGTTTTTTAAAAAAAAAACCATCTAAAATCAGGACAGTAAATAAAGAGCAACACTCAAAAACCAGGGGAATTTCAAACAAGCATCAATCAGGGCCAGCTAAAACCTTCCAACAAAGGATCCCCAGGCAGCAATAAGCCAGGCTTTGGAACTGCAAGGCCATTCAATGCTAATCAAGCTGGCCAATTGCAAAATTCACATTTGCCTCAAGCAGACAAGAGTTCTTTTTCCCACACTGGACATTCCACAAATATATAAACCTCACTTGCCTAGTTTCCAACAGACCTCACAGCCTCTGAGGATGCCTGCCATAGATGTGGGTGAAATGTCAGGGGAGAATGCTTCTGGAACATGGCCATACAGCCCAGAAAACTCACTGCAACCCAGTGACTCTGGCCACAAAGCCTTCGACAACACAAAGGAAAGCTACTATTTCTCACATTTGTCATCCCTCCAGCAAGTTGGCCTTCAGTATCACAAGACTCATTAGTGGGAGCCAAACAATCATGGGTTCAAGGGCCACATGACAAACCAACATAACTGGATCACTACATGAACAGGAATGAGTAAGAACGGATCCACTCTACAAGTCACAGTGTAAAGGTGACTACATTTTGCTCCTAGAACTAAAGTAACTGGTTTCAGGAAAGTGAAAGATACCAGACTCATGTCCTGCGGGTCCTAAGATGACCCTCAGAAACCAACAACTATGTCTAATAGCAACTTTTTTTCATTAAATAAACACCCTCTCCATTTGCTACTTGGTGTCAATCAGAGCATTACGAGACAAGTTTAGAGTAACACACTAAGCTCCTTTCTTTATTTTTAAGCAAAGTCATAGCATAGCCAATAGTGAGTAAACATAAGATCAATAATCACACAGCTGAAAAGCAACTGTGTTTAATTTTGTTTTGTTTTGACAGTGGTTCTTTCATTCAAGGGCCACTTAAATGCATTACTTAGAACCGCTCTCTCCAATACAGTTTTCTCCAGAGCTCCTAGCATATAACCGCTAGCATACTCTAGCACAGTGTTTCCCAACCTTTTTTGAGCCGCGGCACACTTTTAACATTAAAAAAATCCAGGGGCACACCACCAACCAAAATGACACAAAATGACACTCTAACACAGTAAAGAATGGCTGGGGATGGTGGCCTGATGGGAGCAGCTGCTGGTAGTGCCGAAGCCGGGGAGGGGGCGGAGCCAGACCATGCCCCCCCCCCGGCTTCAGCTCTCCCACAGCTTCTCCAGCCTTGAGGGGGCAATGCCAACACAGCAGTGGCAGAGCCAGCACAATGCTGGCCTGGCACTGTCCCCTCAAGGCTGGAGAAGCTGTTGGAGAGCTGAAGCCGGGGAGGGGTCGGAGCCAGGCCGTGCCGTGCCATACCCCGCCCCCTCCCCCCGGCTTCAGTTCTCCCACAGAGGAGAAGCATGAGCGGTGGACGGGATTCAGTAGGCGGGGCTCCTCCTCTGCGCGGCTTCAGCGAGCGACGGGTGAGAGTCGTGTCGGGAGCCATGGCGGACTGGATGCGAGCTGGGGAAACGGCTGAAGGAGGCGGCACCCAAGCCCCTTCTTTTTCTTCGCCGCCACTCGGCCTTCCTCCTCCTCTCCCAAGCAGCAGGAGTTCGGCAGGAGGAGGAGGGAAGGAAGGAAGGGGGGCAGAGAGTTTTTCTCGCGGCACACCTGATGATCGCTCACGGCACACTAGTGTGCCATGGCACACTGGTTGAGAAACACTGCTCTAGTAACACAAATGGCACATTTTTGGTTAACTGGTAAGCTGTTGTTTACATATATTAGCAAACACAAGTACTGCAGGCAATAAATTAAGGTAAGTCTAATCTAATTATTAATACTAGTTCTTCAACCATGTACACACTTTAAAAAAAAAGAAGGCCTCTATAACAAATACCCGTATAACAATATCAGTTTAGCCTTGTTCAATTTCAATCAAATTAGTGGGCCCTAAATTAAATATTATTTGATTTTCTCTTCCTATCCCATTCCTTTTACATTGCATCTACTTGATTATGAGCCTATAGAAAGTCACTGTCATGCCTTTTAATACCATTATAGTGCTTGGAGTATTTGTTTTCAAATACAGTTTTAGTGTAAGTTGTTTTGATCTGGTCTTTTGTTGCGAAAATCGTTCCGAAATCACTGACTATAACTATCCATGCCCCGGTTTCAAAAGAAATAGCAAACTATGGCTTGTTGCAATATATGAAATAACTAATTTTAAAAAGCATGCAAAAGAAGAGGGAGAAGATACAGGAGAACAGAAACTGATATTGTAGCATCAAACAAAGTATCAGGTTGTATGGCTTTGTGGTATTTTTCCTTCCCTTTCTTTTTCTTCTTCCAGCAAAGTATAGCACAAGGAAACTACTAACCGACTGGATTAGAAAAAAATGACTTTCACATGATGTTGCTTGTACTACATTTCTATAACAAATTGAAAAGACGATGTTTGTCTAAGGCAGTGGTTCTCAACCTGTGGGTCCCCAGATGTTTTGGCCTTCAACTCCCAGAAATCCTAACAGCTGGTAAACTGGCTGGGATTTCTGGGAGTTGTAGGCCAAAACACCTGGGGACCCACAGGTTGAGAACCACTGGTCTAAGGGGTGAAGAAGGGGAGAGAGGAGATTGCATGTTTTAAAAGAGTGAACAAAACAAAAAACAACCAACAACTCACCACCTGATCCCTGGATCATTGTTCCTGATTTTTGAACCTCGTCAAATTTTGTAAAAATGATATTCAACCTGATTTGAAAAGGAAATAATGTTAGAATTGGGGGGGGGAAAACCAAGACATCAGAAATTACATATTTTAACATTTATTTTTAATTGGAAAAATTCTTACCAAAGAAGGGTCCATCCCCTACCTAATAGAGTAGTGAAGAAGAAAGCTAAGTCCTCTTGAGAAGAGCCTAAAACAAGCACCAACTCCCTAGACTTTCTCCCATGGTGCCACTTGTGGCTCTTTTAAATGCCTAGGTGGGAAGTTGAAGGTGGTGGCCAAGGGCAGCTGGCCCAAGAGGCAGTACTGGGTCCAGCAAATCAGAAGGAATACAAGTTCTTAAAGTGCTTTGATTTAAGTATTAGAAAAAAGAGAAGTGAACTCCAAAGCAAACAAACAAACTTCTTCACTCACCGAGACTGTGGTAATCCTTTTTTGCTGAGATCGGCTCTTACACGTTCACCTACGTGTCTGTAGATTTCTACTAAGCTATTTATTGCTGCGTCACGAACCTAATGATCCAAGAGAAACAAATTGTTCAAATTACTACACCATACTGACTTTGAAAAGGGGTTTGCATATATAAATTACTGATAACATGTGCTTGCAGCCCGCCCTGTCTTTGTGATGTTAGATATCTAGTTGTATATTGTTTTTATTTATATGTATGTATCGTTTTTATTGTGTTCATTGCTGGTGTTTTGATTTTATTTTATTGTAATTTGTTGTTTGGGCTTGGCCTCGTGTGAACCGCCCCGAGTCCCCACTGGGGAGATGAGGTGGGGTATAAATAAAGTATAAAAAAATAACACTGATCTAATAGATACCATGATTACCATCAATACAAAGAGTCCACCTGAAATTTTCTATAGTTTGGCATGATTAAACCACATTGGTTGCTCTACACTCTGCCACTCAGTTCTTGATATTATATTCCCCATATACACATATTCAAATCCCAGTCCCAGATAGACATGTTGCTATTAAACCAAATTCAGAAGTTGGCTTGTTACATTCCAGACAGTGACTTTTACTGCATCCCAAATTTATAATTCCAAACTGGTAAATTTCAGGGCAAATTAATGTCAAATCCTTGATCATTTGTATTTATTTATTTATTTCTTGGGCTTCTATGCCGCCATTCCCGGGTGGCTCGGGGCGGCTCACAAGCGCCGGATAAAACACAGTAAAATACAGCAAACAATTTAAAAACACGGCAATTAAAATAACACATAGCACAATAACAGTTTAAAATCAAGTGTGTGGAATACAACACTAGAATAACAAAGCGGGCTGTGTACGAGCAAGACTTACAGGCCAAAAGCCAGCTGAAAGAGGTAGGTCTTGCACGCCCGCCTAAAGGGAAGCAAGTCCTGAATGGCGCGCGTTTCTGTGGGGAGGGCGTTCCACAAGGTGGGCGCAATAACGGAGAACGCCCTCCTGCGGGTTGCCATCAACCTAGCGAACTGCACAGAAGGGACATCCAAGAGGTTGGTATCCTCCGACCGCAGTGATCTCGTGGGACAATATGGGGAGAGACGGTCCCTCAGATACGCTGGCCCCAGGCCGTGTAAGGCCTTGAAGGTAAGAACCAACACTTTGAAGGTGATCCGGTGCTCAATTGGCAGCCAGTGCAGATCCCGCAGGGTAGGTGTTATATGATTACCAGTTGGTGTCCCAGACAGGAGTCGGGCAGCAGAATTCTGCACTAGCCTGAGCTTCCGGGTCACCGACAAAGGAAGGCCAACGTAGAGTGCATTGCAGTAGTCTAGTCTCGAAATGACCGTGGCTTGGATCACCGTGGCCAGGTCGTTCCGGGATATAGGGGGCCAGCCGCCTCGCCTGTCTAAGATGGAAAAAAGCAGACTTGCTGACCATGGAGACCTGGGCCTCCATGGTCAGCTGGGAGTCCAAATGGACTCCCAGGCTCTTTACTAAAGGCAATGGGCATAACGCCACACCATCCAGGGTTGGAAGCTGGACATCCCCACCACCCGGACGACCCAGCCACAAGATCTCCGTCTTCGCTGGATTCACCCTCAACCTACCTATTTTGCAACTTTAAGGGAGGAAAGGAGACATATGTGAGCGTCAAGTTGCACACATTTCAACTTGTGCACAGTGTGAAATCCCATCTTTACATTATACATGGCAAAAGCCAGAGTAACTGGGTGTTTCCCCCACACCTTTCTTTACAAATCTCTTTTGCCTGCAGGTCAGGACATCCCAGAAAAAAATCCCAGCATGAATTAGTGTCTTTGTAGCAACAACTAAAAACTATTTACTGAATAATACTTGCATCATCAAGGAGATCCCTTCAAGCTTCTAGGGGTGCTGCTGGCCATTTTGCCACATTTAAAAACATTTGAGGAGCCCTGCCTTTACTTTCCACTGTGTAGACCACTTTTTTCCAAAAGGAAGTGATTGCCTGATCACTTCCTGTATTAAAAAAGTATGAGCAGGGACCCAGATGTCCAGCATCATCACCTTAAAGGGTGACAGAGAGTGCCCCTGGCCACTTGAGGTCCAAATTTTGCCCCAAATCTCTGGGGAGCTGCAAGGTATGGAAATGAGCAATAGATGTGTGGCCAATACATCCCTATCCCTACCTGTTGGACCCCTTTGATTCAATGGGACAAAAGTCAATTAATGGTTGAGATAGGCGCTAATAAAGTGAAAAAGCAAAACAGTGTTGCCCTCCCTGCAGACTTATAAGCACCTCTTCTCTTTTCCAACAACATTCTCTCAAATGTTTTGCCTGTGACATTTCCCTACATTGCCTTGCACCCTCTCTGTATTACTCACTATTGCTAACAAGGCAAAGAAACAAAATGGGTAAGTCTGATTCATCCTGGGGGAATGAGGAGGGAGAGAGAGAGAGAAGAGGGGAAAACCCAATGATGACTTAAGATTGGTGGGAACAAGGGACTGAAGCATCTCATAAAGACAATAGCCTCTTATCCCTGAACATAGAGGCTGGTATTGTGACCGATTTGCAATACAAGCAGGGTGACAGATTTGTCTGTAGTTATGATTATCCCATGATTTACTTTATAAGGCTGCCAGACTGGCTGAGTACATTCACAAAAACCCTGAGCTTCTCAACTTTCAAAAAGCTTATTATTTAAGCAATACTCTACAAGTAATGAAAAGAGCACCAATGCTTGGCCGATGAGAAACTCAGTATGAAAACCAAGCTGAATGACAAAGAAAACCGTTTTTAAATTCTGCAGCCAGCACAAAAATATAGTTGGGTGCTTTGGGTGCCTGCACCTCAGCTCACATCAATTAATGTTGTTATTACAGGATAGTTATATTTGCCATCTTTTTCATCAGGTTGCTGTAAAATAGGCAAAGCTTGATTTTAGTTACCCACTAGAATCAGGAATAGGCACTTCCTTGGTCTGCATCTCCCTTCAGTCTTAGCCAGTCTAGCTAAAAGTAGGGGATGATGGAGGCTGGAGTCCCAACAGGCAGAAGGCCAAAACTTTCCTCATCCTAATATGCAAAGTCAGCTAAAGATTCATATTAATGGAAAGACTTGGACTTCGTTAATTTTTCAGATAATTTCAGAGTAAACTGAAAGATTTCCATTTATTGCTCATTGCAGTTAATTCTGCATATCCCAGCCACCATAGCCAACGTGAAGAGATGATGAGAGCTGTAGTCCAGAATACTGGACAATTTTTTTTAAAAAAACTCATCTCTTCTATAGAGTGACTTGGCAATCCACTTCTGGACTACTGGTTTAAATTGGATTTTCTTATTGGTTTCCTTCTCCCATTGAATCTTATCAATGCTCGCTCCCTAACATAGAACTTCATAATACACTGAATTTCCTCCATTTCTACACACTTTAAAATCATTTCAAAGATGAGGACCCATGGAGACCATCAAATGGCATAAGCATACTTTGGCCAGTTGCCCATGGGACAGTGTGTAGAAATGGAATGAGCAATCCACTACAGAGCTCCCATTTGCTCAGAAATAGCAAAAGCTGCTTATTTTAAGGTGGGAGATGGTGGCAGGGTACAAAGAAAGTTTTATTATATTATTATTATTTTCAAAGGACTATGATTTAGATCATTTTAGTGAAGTGAAAATGTGGGCGTTACGTGGGCGGTCTTGAAATGTGCCTTGATGCTCCTTTTGTCGCTATAAATCATCTTGCATGCAACTTTAACAGTAATTATTCCTATTTTTTTCTTCAGAAAACACATAAGTTCAGTATATTGCTACTTTGCTGTACCTATATTTTCACTTTTTGTAGATCTCAGATTTCCCAATTTGGACATAGCATGTTTCTTCCCACTCACACACCCCCCACCTTTTTGTTTTGTTTTGTTTTGTTTTTTAAAAAAAATCTGAAATGCCGAGGATGTTCTTCTTCAAAGTCCTTGAAGCAGTAACCAGGATTTCATAGGACTTCAGCAATAGCAAGATTTCCCTTTTTTATCCCTGTGTGATAGCTCAATAAATGGAGGATCTGTCTAGAAATGGACAGAATCCATCAGGTGTAATGGGGCGAATAAATTATGTTTCTCTTTAAAATGGAGCGGTACGAAACACTATGATAAGACGACAATTTCCTCCGCTTTCTGCCCCAAATGGGATGAGGTCTGTACATAAGATCTCAAACTCAAAACCCCTGTTTTATTCTACATTTTCAACTTTAATCAATCTACAGCTATATCCTTATATATTTACTAGGCTTGTTTGATTTTTAAAAATCGTTCAAAACTCGTTTCGGAAGTAGGGGGCACTGGTGGTTCGGATCTAAAGTCAATTCCGATTTTCACTGAAAAAAAGTTCAAAACTTTTCAAAACTTCTGAGACTTCTGAATCCTTCATTTATGGTTTCAAAGTGTTATTTTCTGTTTCATTGGGTGGTCTTTACTTTGAAAGTAGTTGTTTTATTCCAGAAAAGGGGGGAGGGAAGCAAAGGGGGAAAATCCATCCACACTGCTTCTCTCGCCTGGGACTGACGCAGGAGAGAAAGGAAACCGAAGCAAAGCCATTCAAACTGGGTTAAACAGAGGCTCTCGCCCAGGACTGATGTGGGAGGGAAAGGAAACGAAAGGAATCCATCCACACTGGCTTGAAAAGCTGAATAATTTCTGACTCACTTATTGATTCGTAAGAGAAATGGCAGAAAAAAGCTTCAAAATGGCAAGGATACTTCCGGGTTCCCAAATCGCTTCGAAAAGGAATTTGATCCGAATTTATTCCAAATTAAGAAGATTCCAACCGAACCTAACCATGCCTAATATTTACTATTATCTAAAGCTTTTTGCTGTTTTACTATAATCATGTATTTTTTTTAAAAAAACAATTAAATAAAAGATCTCAAACTCAGCTTCCATTGTAGGTTCAGATCACGATCTTGAAATAGTGAATATCCTCCTTTTTATCTATTTGAATAGAAATTCAGCTCTGTGTAAACTAAAAGATTGTATATGAGATTGTGGGGATCTTTCTGTTTCAACAACAAATGTTATTTCAATGACTTTGGTTATAAACAAACTAATACACTACCCACCTTTGAGAAGCACTGAAAACACTTTCTAGGAGAGGGGGCTCTAACTTGAAATAAAGGTTAAAATGAAAACATACGCTCAGGGATTACACATTATTCATCCTGTTTGGGAGCATTTCTAGACCTCACAACAGCAGAGATATATTTGACCCTCCCTTTACTCTTTTCCCTGTTTCTCCTTGTCCAGCCTGCCATCCTTCCCCTTGAGGCCTCTCCTATTTCTTCTATCTCAGACCCATTGTGTCCTATGGCTCATTTCCGACTCTCTGGGCCCAGCAGGCCTTAAGGCGCTCTCTCTGTCTCCATGGCAACGGCAAATAAACAAGCACTGGGCGACAGAACTAGCTTCTACAGAGCGGCCGGTGCCCAAACTCCAGAGCAGGCATGGGCAAACTTGGGCCCTCCAAGTGTTTTGGACTTCAACTCCCGCCATTCCTAACAGCCTCAGCCGTTTAAGTGGCTGAGGGGGAAAGGAAAGGGCCTGAGGCTGTTAGGAATGGCGGGAGGTGAAGTCCAAAACACCTGCAGGGCCCAAGTTTGCTCAGGCCTGCTCTAGAGCAGGGGTAGAAAACATCAGTTCCTGCATCTACACTGTAGTATTAATGCCGTCTGGCATTAAAGAACTGCCATGGCTCAATGTTAAAAAGTCCTGGGATCTGTAGCCTGCTGAGGCCACCTTTTTGCCCTTAGGTCCATCCACAACTGGAGCACAGCCTTCAACAATGCCCTGAAATAGAATTTGGCCCTCAGGCTGGGCCGGGGGGGGGGGGGGGTGTGTCTCAATCTTGCTCTACAGCAGTCATCCTCAACCTTCTTAATGCCGTGACCCCTTAATACAGTTCCTCATGTTGTAGTGACCCCCAATCATAACAATATTGTCATTGCTACTTCTTAACTGTAATTTTGCTACTGTTATGAATCATAATGTAAATTTCTTGATAGGCAGATATTTACATGGACCAAAATTGGCACAAATACCCGATATGCCCAAACTTGAATACTGGTGGGGTTGGGGGGATGTCAATTTTGCCATTTGGGAGTTTTAGTTGCTGGAATTTATAGTTCACCTACAATCAAAGAGCATTCTGAACCCCACCAACGATGGAATTGCACCAAATTTGGCACACAGAACTCCCATGACCAACAGAAAGTACTGGGCGGGCTTGGTGGGCATTGACCTTGATTTTTGAGTTGTAGTTCACCTACACCTCTCCGTTGGCGCCCCCTTGTTGTGGGGGAGAGACTTGCATACCCTAATGAAGTTGTGAGCTATGCTGGCGGTGGCATAATAGCCATGCCAGACAGGTCACAACCGAAGGGTCTGACAAAGAATGTCAAAGGGCAGGATGGGCTCTCTAGCCTTCTGGCAACCATCCTAGGAGAAGGAAAACTCTGATTTCAAACCCGGGCAGATGGTGCTCGTTTAACCCTGTAAGGTCAACCATCTAGAGAAGGAAACTCGAACCAAACATACGACCCGAGGACCTTGCAGCCACTGTCCCAGCTTGCTAGGCCCCAGCAGACAAACCTCTGGTTTAAAGGGTGAGACCAGTTCTGTGCATGCTGCACTCCACCAGAAAAATCCATTGAACTGGCTCGAAGGACACATCCAACCTCCAAATCATCAACGTGCTTGTAGAAAGCGTGGGATGAGTCCTTCCTGAACCTTCGTTCGTGAAGAAAAGCCAAGAAGTTGAGTCCAGAAAGCACTGTGAACTCAAACAGTGATGGATCTGGATCAAACTTGGCACGAATACTCAATATGCCCAAATGTGAACACTGGTGGAGTTCGGGGAAAATAGACCTTGACATTTGGGAGTTTTAGTTGCTGGGATTTATAGTTCACCTACAATTAAAGAGCATGCTGAACCCCACCAACAATAGAATTGGGCCAAACTTCCCACACAAAACACCCATGACCAACAGAAAATACTGTGTTCTCTGACACCCCCCTCACAACCCCCCCCCCGGGGGTCCCGACCCCCAGGTTGAGAAAGGCTGTTCTACAGCAATGATCCCCAAACCCTTGTCTTCTGGTTATGTTCAACTGTGCTTTTATTACGCCCCTTCCCTTAAAAACTCACCTATACCTTTCTAACTGTCACTGTCCAAGAGTATAACTGACCAATGGGAAGGTTCTGAATTCAAGCAACTTAAGCATTCCACCAAGATACAAAATCCCTTATTTGGAGCCTCCTCCTTTGGAGGTCTTTAAGCAGAGGTTGGGTGGCCATCTCTCAAGAGTGCTTTGGTTGTGTGCTCCTGCATGGCAGAAGGTGGTTGGACTAGATGACCCCTGTGCCCCTTTTCTGACCTGGCAATCTCTTTTTTTTCCCCAAACTTCCAATTGCATCTCCTTTTGGAGGGATGATATTAAATTATGTGCCATTTTGCAAGTTGTCTCCAACGCTTCTGGCTCCTTGGACTTTGAAGTTTAATTTAATGGCTATTGGTGCCCTCAATTCTAGACAGATGCTTGGTTTTCAATGGGCATTGCTCCTGACATTACATTCCTGCCATTCCTTCCTATTTTTGACATTACATTCCTGGATTTTTTTCCCTATTTTCATGGCTGTCAAGCTTTCTAATTTTACAGTCCACTTTCACCAAGGTTCTTCTTTGGTGGATTTTAAGCAGAGGACGGATGGCCATCTGTTGAGAGTGCTTTGAATGTGTTTTCCTGCATGGCAAGGAGTTGTGGGTTTTTCCCCCAATTCTATGATTCCATTTTAAAGGATATTTTGCAATATTTTGCAATATTTTTAATCTGTTTTTATGGAGCATTCTCCAATTTAGCAGATATTTCTAAGTGAAACAAAGTGTAGAGCAGTGTTTCCCAGCCATTTTTAAACCAGGGACCATTTTGACTAGGGACCACTCTCCAATACTAGTACCAAAAGAGTTACGAATCAGTTTTTGGTCAACTTTTGATTCAGTTTGGTTATTTAGGGTGCTGATTCAGAAAATTGCATTGGATATGACTACATCAGCTCTAGTTTCTGATACAGAACATATGCTAACCTGTAGTTGCCCACAGAAAACCATATTTAATAATTTAGAGCTGATGTGGTAGTAGTAATCTTTCATGGGTAGTCAGTCCCTCCCTCCCAACATCCCCATTGCCTCGGCACTATAAGAAGGTTTCGCGAGATCAGTCAATCTTGTTGCTGCATGGTTTTGAGGCAACAGTGTAGTAATGGTAAGGCGGTGGACCATGTTTTCAATCTTGTGGACCACAGGTTGGGAACCACTGGTCTAGAGAGAAGGTGAAACATGGTGATCCTCCAAAACAGAATCATTGTGAAGGGGCAGGAATCCTGTTTCATTCCAAGTAACTGCACACCTAGTCAACATATGTCTTACGTGGCTTTAATTTATTGAACAGTTGCCCTTTATGCTATACTAGCTGACCTGGCCACACATTGCTGTGGCTTAGTGTGGTGGACAGGAAAGGTAGGAAAGAGGCAAAGAAGGAAGGCAAAGGAAGAAAATGATTTTTTTCTTTTTTTTCCCCGTTCTTCTTTCCATCCATTCATACAATCCAGGGAGTGGGGTGAGGTCCCACTATTAGTCCTAGCTTCTGTTAACCTATCAGTTTTAAATCATGGAAATATGAGTAGAGCAATAGGTACAGCTGTGGTGGGAAGGTAACGGTGCTCCATGTAGTCATGGTGAGTTCTTCCTTCCATCCATTAATGTAATCTAGGGAGTGGGGTGAGCTCCCACTCTTAGCCCCAGCTTCTGCCAACCTATCAGCGCACTCTTCTTTTATCAGCTCCTGTATCTGGGGTTCGCCACTCCTCCCGGTATCTGTCCCGTACCGGGGAGTGAGCATCCCAGCGCCACTGCCTCCACCCCTTCGGGGGACGCGTCTCCTCTCGTCTTGACTCCGGGGAGCGTGTTCCCCGCCGGCGGTGCTCCTTTCTCGGGGAGTGCGTCCCCGATCGGGCTGCTCGCCTCAGTTCCGGGGGAGTGCGTCCCCCGCCGGCGCTGCTCCATTCTTGGGGAGCGTGCCCCCGGTCGGCTGCGTTCCGATGAAGGGGGGGCTTTGTTAAGACGGCGGCATTCTGCCGCCTCCCATCCGCTCCTGGACCCAGGCGGCACCAGCGGCACCGTGCCTGTCTCCTCTGCCGCCTTCTTGGCCTCCTCTGCTGCTTCCCAGCCGCTCCTGGAGCCGGGCCGCGCGGTTTGTCTCCCTGTCTCTCTCTCGGTGTGTGTGTGCTCCCGCTCTCGTTCTCGCGTTGGCTGCCGGGATCGCTGGCCGCTTTGGTTAATGTCCGCCATGTTTGCAGCCAACGGGAGAGCGAGAGTGGGAGACATACACAGAGCAAGAGAGAGAGAAAGAGAGAGACCGTGTAAGTTGGGTCCGGGAGCGGCTGGGAAGCGGCGGAGGAGGCCGAGGAGGCGGCAGAGGAGGCGGGCACGGCGTTGCCCGTGCGGGCCCGGGTTCAGGAGCGGCTTGGAGGCGGCGGAGGAGGCCAAGGAGGCGACGGAGGAGGTGGGCACGGCGCCACCGGTGCGGGCCGGGTCCAGGAGCGGCTGGGGGGCGTCGGTGAAGCCCCCCCTTCGGCCCCCCCTCCCTGCCTGCCTCCGGGTGCAGAAGAAGGAGGAATCGGTGAGCGAGGGCTGAGGGTGAGAGGCTGGGGTTGGGGGGGGGAGCTGAGTGCACCGGTGCCATTGGTGATCAGGGCTTCCCCCTTGTGGGGGAAGGAGGCCATTGCCATTCACCAAGCACCGCTACGCCAGGTTCCGTTGGCCATTTTTGGGGGGTTATGTTTGGGGGTCTTGCGAGGTATTTAGGGCGGTTTTCTGGGCCCTGTAGGTACTTCGGGGTATGTTGGTATGTGTTGGGTTGTTTTCGTGCTTCTGGGGCTTATAGTTTTCCTGCCTATTTGCTCCATCGCATGACCACTCTCTTTTATATATATATATAGATTGGAAGAGACAAAAACTGGGGAACACCTAAAAGAATCATGGAGATAAGGTTCAATGTTTTCTATGTCAGCAGAATGTACGAAAAAGGAGGGAATAGTTCACATGTTTCTGTTGTGCCCAACAAATGAAATGAGAAACCCAGCTTCAGAAATTACTGCAACTATATTTTTTATAATCTCTGAAAAAGGCCACAGAAATACAAACAGGCCAAATCACACTGAGCTTTTTCCTTTTAAAAGCTGCCATCTATTGAGCACTTTGAAACATGTTTTTAACCTGGGTTTTTTCCCATTCTTAATCATAAATGGTTGTAGAAAACCAAGGAGATCTTTAAAAACATGGTTATGTCTTGGTAAAAAAGTTTTCAAAATGTTTTTATTGTATTTTTAAATGTACAATTGCAAGAAAGGAAGGAAAAGGAGAATAAAAAGGGGAAATACTTATGACATGGATAAAGCTAAGCATATACATGTATGCTAACAATATATAAGCTGACCATATTTCAAAAAGCTTTTTTTCTTGGTTTAAAAAATATACATTCATGCTTAAATGCAGTAGTAAGATCTTGTAATCATCAAATAATCGATTAGAGAATGTCTGTTTTTCTAACCTTGGTGTACAATTCTTTTAGCAACTGTAAAAGCACATAGGAGGAAACAATGATAAAAAAACCCCAAAAAATCCTACTATTTAAGGTTTTCAGAACCCAGTCTTTCTATTATATGAATAGAGCCTCTATTATATTACTCTATAGAGGTAATATAATATCAACGAGGTGGGAATCTGTGGCCCCCAGATTTTTTGGGATGATTGCTCCTACAGTCCTTTCTTACTGACTAGGCAACTTTTGGCTTACCTTTGTCAGTACAGACTTACGCAATTATTTGCAGTAAGTTTTAAGTTACTAAAGAAAAGGTGGAAGGCTACGGATTTCTGAAAATGTGTAAGTTCACTCCAAAGGACCTTCAGTTTGCTCTAAAGGATCTCCAAAGGACCTTCATTCATATTTGGCATAAACTATAATTATATAACATAAAGGTATAAGAATATATCCATAAAATGGATATTTGTTAATATGGCATACACAAAAGCTGCAGCTTAACACAAAGAATGGGAAAATACATGATTATACATTGAATGGAGTTCAATGAATGAGACATACCAACATTTGAAATTTCAGACAAGTGTCAGCAAAATGTGAAAAACTTTATAAGGCAAATGTATGACATAACTTTGAAATAATAACATTTCTTCAAGCTCTATCCATCTTTCTGCAAATAAATATTTAAACAAGCATATTTCATTCAAAACTCACCTGGCTGTTTGGATCTCCAAGTAAGTTACATATATGTGGCACAATCTTGCTCAGTGTTAAACTCTGAGCTCCAGATCTATGACAGACAGACAGGAGAGGGGCAGAGAAAGAGAAAAGGAAAAAAAGAACAAACTAATCACAATTTTGTTTATTAAAAAATGTGAATAAAGGTTTCAAAACAGGTTATAAAGCCTCACTTACGCATTGAGCGTTGCAATAAGGCAGAGGCAAATTCCTTCTCTCGTCCGGAAATTCTTGTGTTTGAATCCTCCCAAAATCCTGTCCCATACATACTGCGACAAGGAGAGAGAGAAAACAGAAAAATGAACCCTGAACCAGCTACAGTTTTATATTTCTTGATGCTGGACATTATGTAATCACAAGAAGAGGGCTTGTGCATATGCAGGTGTGTGCATATGTACACACACACATGCACAAGTGAGTAGACACAGACATAGATATCAGTGGGAACAGTAAACTATTAAATAATACACAGGCACACATATATACACATCAAAGGAGCATTTTAGTAATTAGATGCTGCTTTTGTTTTGTTTTTGTCCCTCATCACTATCACATTCACACACTGATCTTCTAGAAAGCCTTATCCTGATGGAGAGAGGGAAAACAGATATAATTCCCAGAGCTACGATTCAGTTACCAGTGAAATATGTATTTAACATGCAATGAGTCCAGCCCCCTGAGACTGCAACAGGTAAACAGGAAACATGGCATTTGGAAGGCATTTTCCTTGTAGCATCTAGGAATTAATATCTCTCAGCAAATTTCACCAGGCTCCACCAGCTACGGACAAATGTTCTCAACAGAGAATGTTTGCAAGGGCAGGACGTTGTAGGTGGGAGTTAAGACACATTTTAATGGCAGAGACATAAAAACATGCAAATGTGAGTAGATCAATAGGTACCGCTCCGGTTGGAAGGTAACGGCGCTCCATGCAGTCATGCCAGCCACATGACCTTGGAGATGTCTATGTACAACGCTGGCTCTTCAGCTTAGAAATGGAGATGAGCACCACACCCCAGAGTCGGACACGACTTAATGTCAGGGGAAAACCTTTACCTTACATAGTACATGTGCCCTCCTACCGACATTTGGGCCAGCTTGAAACATCTACTGACTGAAAGCCCTTTCAGACAGGCCCTATAGCCCAGAATCTGATCCCAGGTTTTCTGCTTTAAACTGGATTGTATGAGTCCACACTGCCAGATAATCTGGGATAAACAGAAAATTTGGGATCAGATTCTGGGATATAGGGCCCATCTGGAAGGACCCTGAGCAGATATCTTAAGAACAGTTGCAGAAATATGTAGCATTTAAAGTATGTTACAGGGGGAGTTCAGCTATGGCATTATTTCAAGGTTGGAGACAATGGTGCAGGCCCATTTCATCCTCTCCCTGGGCATATATTACACCTAAATGGGCATTTACAGAAACACTGAACTCTCTTATTATTATCAAGGATAGTTGCCCTTGCAAACAGCTTAATGTTTCTGCCATATTTTCTCCCATTCCATAATGAAAAAATTAAAAATATACTTTTAAAAATCAAGTTAATATGTTAAAACAAGATCTGTACATTAACAACATATCTTTGTTTTCAATATATTAACTTTACAGTTGGCTTTTCCAATCTGCGGGGGGTCTCAATTCACAGTTTCAACCGATTCTGGGTCATCGTGGCCCATATCTAGAATTGTGGTGATATGCACATGGATTTATTGATACTGACTTCCTCACATTATCGTCATCTAATAACATGGGGCAAAACCATTCACATTTTTTTGCCATCCAAACGGGTGCCAGAATCCCTATGGATCCAGAGACCCCACTGTTGCTTCTCAGTCATGTTCTTATTCAACCAAATACATTGTGTGTGTGTCCGTGCCCCCCCCCCCCACACACACACATATTATAATTGTAAAAAAAAACATTCTATGCATTTACTGCCTATTTATTTTTCTTGAAATCAAATTGAGATACTCAAATTATCAAGGAGTTGTGACAAATTGCTTTTGAAGAAAGACGGTTACGTGGGATAGAATGAAAAACTGAAAAGAACTGTTGTGCTCCAGGAAATGGTGTCTCTAGAAAAAAGGTTAATTACTAAAAGGTAATTGATAGTAAGCTCTTTATAGTAGCTAAGAGTCTATCTGAAAAACAGAATATACCAAATGGTCACAAACCAACCCTACCCCAACAAACTATGCTCCAAATCTGGAAGCCACTTGTTTCTATGAAGTTGGATATTTCCGTGAACTCACCTGAGGACTAGCAGCTTGCTCCATGATTTTTAGCAGCAGTGCCTGATCCTGTTCTCGCACTGAGTCTTTTGAATCTCCCAACCTGTCTATTAGACTAGGCAGCACTAAAAAGATAAAGCAAAGCTGATTAGAGAAGAGGGTACAGGAAGAGAGCTAGGAATACAGACAGATAGTACAACACATAAATACACGTCTGCCTTCCCACTCAGAGCCTCCCACATGTCTCAAGGCAATCTGAACAGTGACAAGTATTCCCATGGAAGGAACAAACTATTGCCTTGGACAAGAGAGGCTAAAAAAAGATTGCCTTATGAATATCATCAAGGTATTAGTTACCTACAGTACTTTCTTTAATATCACATTGTATGCCTGTTTTAAAGTAAATTGTCTAACAACCTTATCATATTAAATTATTTAAAATATAAAATATTAGTTATAAAATAAAATAATAAGCCATAACCAAGGATGATCAGTTATATTTAAATGTAGTTACTATACCTACTGACCTACCAATAGGCAATGTTAGCAAACCAAAAGTAAAAGGTTTGACTGTAATAATATATGATGCTAATCTTGAACACACAGAAAGCTTCCACACCTATGAGTTTTTCATGTTGCTCTATAAAGGAGGCCTTATTTATTATTTATTTATTTATTTGGGTTTCTATGCCGCCGACTCCCGAAGGCTCGCGGCGGCTTACAAGAGCTGAAGGCACAATAAAATACAGAAGGTTAAGAACAATTAAAAACAAGCAACACAGTAAAAACAACAACACAGTTGAGGTAGTGGCACAACCAAGACACACGGGCCTACCCATCGAAGGCCTGCCTAAACAAATAGGTTTTACAAGCCCGCCTGAACGGGAGCAGGTCCTTCATTGCCCGGGTGTCGGCCGGGAGGGCGTTCCACAGCGTGGGAGCTATGACAGAAAACGCCCTCCGGCGGGTGGATGTCAGCTGTGCCAGCTTCGCCGAAGGTACCTCCAAGAAGTTAGCATCCTCGGACCGCAGTGATCTCAGAGGGCAATATGGAGTGAGACGGTCCCTCAGATACGCTGGCCCCAGGCCGTGCAAGGCCTTAAAGGTGAGAACCAACACTTTGAAGGCGATCCGGTGCTCAATTGGCAGCCAGTGCAGGTCCTGCAAAACAGGTGTTATATGGCAACCTGCTGGAGAGCCAGACAGGAGCCGGGCGGCAGTGTTCTGCACCAGCTTGAGCTTCCGGATCGCCGACAAAGGAAGGGCAACGTAGAGCGTGTTGCAGTAATCTAGTCTTGAGATGACCGTGGCTTGGATCACCGTGGCGAGGTCGTTCCGGGAGAGATAGGGGGCCAGCTTCCTTGCCTGTCGGAGATGGAAATAGGCCACCTTGCTGACCACAGAGACCTGGGCCTCCATGGTCAGCTGAGAGTCCAGATGGACTCCCAGGCTCTTCACGGAAGACGATGGGCATAACACCGCACCGTCCAGGGTCGGAAGCTGGACATCTACCCCACCCGGTCGGCCCAGCCACAAGATCTCCGTCTTCGCCGGATTCACCCTCAACCTACTTATGCCCCCAAGTCCCTCCTTGCTCCCACACCTAAATCCAGAATTGGCAAGTGCTGCCCAGAATTATAAACAATTCCACACTGGTGGTGGAAATGTATGGAGAATTTAAAACCTGAGCATCTCAGCTTTGTTCTTGTAAAAAAAAAAAAGGGGGGGGACCCTGAATTCTGAGTATTTTGACTGTAAAAAGGAAAATTTTCAGCTGGGCTCCATCTACACTGCCATCTACACTGTCAGTGTAGACTCATATAATCCAGTTCAATGCAGTTAAGCTGCATTATGAAACTGCATTGTTTGGCAGTGTAGATGGGGCCTGGGTTTCCATCTACATTGTGCTATGGCTTCAACTGCATATGTCCCACATCTGGATGCAGACACAGCATCTCCTGACTTCTTGCTTGCAGCTTCCTAAAGGAAACACAACAACAACAACAGCAACTCCTGACCTCACAATTGTGGAAGAAAATAAAGTATGGATCATTGATGTTGCAATACCAGGCAACAGCAGAATTGATGAGAAGCAACTGGAAAAGCGTTCACAACATGAGGATTTAAAGATCAAACTGCACAGACTCTGGCACAAGCCAGGAAAGGTAGTCCCAGTACTGATCGGCACACTGGGTGCAGTACCTAAAGACCTTGGCCTGCACTTAAAAACAATTGGCACTAACAAAATTACCATCTGCCAACTGCAAAAGGCCACCCTACTGGGATCTGCACACATTATTTGCCGATACATCACACAGACGCTTGGGAAGTGTCCGACATGTGATCAATAAAAGCAAGCATAGTGATCTTGTTTTCTGTGTACTAATCTTGTTATGTATCAAATAATAATAATAATAATACTTTATTTGTATTTCGCCCTATCTCTTTGAGGGGACTCAGGGCGGATTCCTTCTTTTTAACTCCAAAGCAAATGAAGGATGTGGCAGCCCCAGATCCAGATGCCTTCACCTTCGCAGTTTGCTCACAGTGAAAAAACAATTTACCAAGCACATGAGTATAAATTTCAGAGCAGATTTTCTCACGTTCTAGAAAGGACAGGAAGCGATAAACTGGGATCCCGATCCGTAGCTGCATTTTAGTCTGTGAACAATGCAAAAAAGAACTGCTTCTCTGCCTACATGCAGAATATATAGAGTTGGAAGAGACCTCATGGTCATCCAATCCAAATTCAAAGCACTCCTGACAGATGACCATCCAGCCTCTGTTTAAAATTCCGTGTTTCATCTCCGCTTCTGTTACAAACTGCTGCTTCCTTATAATTATGGCAGTTGACCTGTATATCTGGCTGTCTCCACCAGTCTCAAGATATTATTTGCGGAGTGATAATCAAGCAAAATAAAACACAAGCCAAAACAAACTCACCTGTGCCAGTTTGGGCTTTGAATCTGTCTTGAAGCCGTGACACCAGGGCTGATAGGATGTCCAAGCCCAGCAGGACAACCTGCAAATAAAACAAAAAAGAGACCCAAGATCAGATAGGGAGTACCCAAAGTAAACACAGTCATAGAAACATAAAGCAGTGGGGCTCCCTGCTACTGCATTAATATTCACAACTTCCAAAGATAAGCCCTGCAAAATGTATGTATCCTCCAAATTGATGAAGCAGTTAGAGGGCTAGTCTATGGGAGCCATAGATAAGCATGTTGCCGACACAAATTTAACAGGACCAAATGATGTCTCAGTTGCTGCATATATTTAATGGGAAATATATTGCGCTTCCACTTCATTATGACTGAAGAAAAGGCTGCTGCATGAGCAAAGAGACCCTAAGCCCTCATTTTGCCTCTTCAGCGTTAAATGAGTGTTTAGAGATCCTGCTGAGGAAACTGACAGGAAAATATAGTTCTCTGTGCCAGACTCAGCAGTTAATTATGGCTTAATTAAGCCAAGAGAGATAGAAAAGCTCTGCAAGTGAGGCACCAAAGAGGAAAGGGAGGTTTATCTTCTAGCCCCATCCCCTTGTTTTGAGCTGCAAATGGGGACAAGCCAGGATGAAGCAGAAATGCCAGAAGCATTATTTTGGGAATGGAGAATGAATGCCGTTTGGCACTACTTTGCCTTGTCTCACTATGGCAAAGAATCAGGGGAGTTCTAGTTCCACAATATGTAGTCTATTAAGCTTAAATAGGAGCATAGTGTCCAGATCCAGGGAAGCCATGCTACCCCTCTATTCTGCCTTGGTCAGACCATGCTTGGAATACTGTGTCCAATTCTGGGCACCACAACTGAAAGGAGATGTTGACAAACTGGAATGTGTCCAGGCAACTAAAATGATAAAGGGTCTGGAGAACAAGCCCTATGAGGAGCGGCTGAAAGAGGGCATGTTTAGCCTACAGAAGAGAAAGCTGAAAGGAGACATGATGAGGGGAAGTCATAGGGAGGAGGGAACAAGCTTGTTTTCTGCTGCCCTGGAGTCTAGGACGTGGCACAATAATAATAATAATAATAATAATAATCTTTATTTATAAGCCGCTTCCCTCTCCCCAAAGGGGACTCGGAGCGGCTTACATGGGGCCGCGCCCAAACCACAACTCACAAAATATCAGACATCAAAAAACATTAAACACAATAAAAACAGTAAACACAGTAAAATGAATACATCTAACAAAAACACAATAACAAATGCATCTAAAACAAAAGGAAAAAAGAAGACGAGATGTTTAAAAAACTGGGGGAGATAAATGGAGTAGGGCCAAAACGTGAAGAGTCGCAAAGGGGAAAGAAATCCAAAAAACGGGCGTTGAGGGATCTAGTCTCCAAAGGCTAGGCGGAAAAACCAGGTTTTCAGTTGTCCCTTAAAGGCTTCCAGTGAAGGGGCATTCCTGATCTCTCCTGGAAGGGAGTTCCAAAGTCGGGGGGCCACAGAGGAGAAAGCTTTCTCCCTGGTATTCACAAACTGGGTCTGTGAAACTGGTGGAGGCGAAAGGAGGGCCTCCCCCGAGGAGCGAAGGGCTCGAGCCGGTTCATGGGGGGAGAGCCGGTCGCAAAGGTAGGCGGGTCCCAAACCGTTTAGGGCTTTGTAGGTAATCACCTGCACCTTGAATTGAGCCCGGAAAATAAACGGCAGCCAGTGGAGCTCTTTAAACAGGGGGGTCGACCGCTCCCTGTACCCAGCCCCGGTTATTAATCTGGCAGCCGAGTTCAAACTACAGGAAAGGAGATTCCACCTGAACATGAGGAAGAACTTCCTAACTGTGAGAGCTGTTCAGCAGTGGAACTCTCTGCCCCGGAGTGTGCTGGAGGCTCCTCCTTTGGAGGCTTTTAAACAGTGGCTGGATGGCCATCTGTCGGGGGTGCTTTAAATGTGATTTTCCTGCTTCTTGGCAGGGGTTGGACTGGATGGCCCACGAGGTCTCTTCCAACTCTAGGATTCTATGATCCTATGATTCTATGATTCTGCCAGAGGATTGCTATTTCACCAAATTACAAAATCCTGGATTCTGAAGCATTGAGTCATGGCAGTTAAAGAAATGTCAAACTGTATTAATTCAGCCGTGTAGGTGAACTCTTAGATGAAACATGTATAATTAAAGATATATCACAACAACCATGAATGAACATAGACTTGATTTGATATATCATTTGATGTTTTGTACATTCAGATCTTTAACCTTCTCTGTCGAAGAGTGCTGGTGCCTCACCAAACTACAAATCCCATGAATCCATAGGATTGGGCCACAGCAGATTGAAGAGGAGTCAAACTGCATTAATTATACAGTGTAGAGACACTTTTCAGACCTTGCTGTGTTGATATGAAATCTACATACTCTACAAAGTGTGTTGCCATTTCAATGTGGTCTATATATTATAGAAAGTGCATATTAGTGGTAATAATAATAATAATAATAACTTTATTATTTCTGAGTCGCCCTCCACCGAAGTGCTCCGGGCGACTTACAAAATAACAGTAAGACAACAGAGTATGTCCGCCACAGGGAGAACATGAGGGGGGGAGGGGGAGGAGGGGGTGGAGGGGGTGGGTAGTGTCAAAGAGGTGACAGTCAAGACACTACTCTGCCATCGAAGGAGGGCAGGCAAGGATGTCTCCACGTGAGCATCGATGCAGCCACTCCGGACGGGGGTGGAGGCCGCCAACTTCCAGTCGGGGATCCGCGCTGGGAGGCCAGACCTGCCAGTGTAGTGTCTTTCCTGGTCACTGCTGAGGACTGGTATGGCCCCTGGAGCCTCAGCCGTTTGTAGCTGGAGCTCCAGAACGTCCTAGGTGAGAACGTCCTCCAAGGCCTCCTCTGTCCCACAGATTGTCGTCCCGCTGTGATCTGGTCGAAAGTTCTGGGTGCATCGCTCCGTCGATCTCCCCGGCGAGGGGGCAGGGCTGGCCTCCGGACCCTAGTTGGCGATGTCCGGTGGGCACCATCCTTCCGTTTCCGGCGACGGTTCCTCCTCTTCCTCTTCCGGGGGCCTCGCTCCGGGTCTGTGCAGGATGCAGAGACTTCCGGGGGCGGGCCTTCCGAGGGTCGACTACTTCCGGGTGGCCATTCCTCCTGGGGCCCCAGCACATGGGTTGGCTGGGCGTCCTCAAGGCCACCCGCCATGTTGGGCCTCGCCTCCTCCAGGATGCTCCCCCAGCTCATCGCGGGGCGGCGACGGCGGCGCTGGGCGTCCGGAGGGGGGGCCAAGATGGTCGAAATGTCGAAGTCATCCCGCGGTGAGTTCGCCATCGGCGGCAGTCTACAAATGCCTTATTACTGGTAACAGTAATAGCAAAACACATGGCAGTCTACAAATGCCTTATTATTAACAGCATCAAATTACAATACATGTTTTAAAAAAGGGAAAATAAAAATTAGGCCCTTGATTTTGAACAGCAATAGATGTGAAGATGAAGAAAAATTGCTTTCCGATTACGTCCTTGCTGAATTCCCAGCTTAATAATATAATATATTGTATATACATTTATTGGTAATAGTATAATATAATACAATATACTAATAATAATAACAGATCATAATTACACACTTTATATTACATGTAATATTACTAATAATGTTACAGTATAATGGTATAGTACAATCTATAAATAAATAAATGTCTAATGTTTGTTTGTGGGAGAAACATAACTCAGAAACCAATGGTCGAATTGACATGAAATTTTGACACAATACACCTAACAGTTCGACGAGTGTTCATCACCCCTAAAAACACACACACAAAAACACCCAGTGGAACAGACTTAAAAACCCAAAAAATACACCTTATCTACATATATGCATGCACACATTCATACACACACAGGTATATATATGCACAAGCACACACAAATATACATATATACACATACACACACACACACATACATACATATATACACATAAATTTGCATATAGACAAGCACAGATATATACACAATATACATACACACATATAAACACACAAATACACAAATATATATACACACACACACACATATATATATATACATGCAAACACACACATGTACACACACAAAACACACACACACAGACTGGGCCACAGCAATGCATGGCAGGGGACCGCTGGTATAGTAATATATGATACTAATATTGTGCTATGCTAATAATATAATATACTAGCCGTCCCCTGCCATGCATTGTTGTGGCCCAGTCTTTGTACGTGTGTGTGTATACATGTATTTATATTTGTGTGTATGTGTATATATGTGGTTTTGCGAATGCGTTGTAATGTATTTTTTATTTTTTGGCTTTTTAAGTCTCTTCCGCTGTGTTTTTCAGTGTTTTTATGAGCGACGGTCACTCGTTGTCCTGATAGGTGTCTTGTGTCCAAATTTGGTGTCGGCTTGCCCGGTGGTTTTTGAGTTATGTTAATTCCACAAATGAGCACTACATTTTTATTTACATAGATTGTATTTAGGTATTAAATCCAAGCCGCTCTGAGTCCCCTTCTGGGTGAGAAGGGCGGCATATAAATGCCGCAAATAAATAACTAATTATGCAAACTTTGACATGAACCCAGGCATTTTATTTGTTGTGATTCTTTCATATCATTGGCACTGTTCAAAACCTCCCACTGACACAGAATTAAAAACAAAACAAAAAGCAAAAATAGCTATTACAATCATTATTAAAATTACTGAAGTCCTCCCTAATTAACCCATTTTAAAAGCCTAGGTTGAAAGTATTTGGTCTTCTCTTTGTTCCTAAAGAGAGTGCTGAGTGAGAGTTGCTGCTGCACCATTCATTCCCACCAACACCTTAAAAAGGCTGCAAAGGAGCTCAAGGGGCGTGGACTACATCTCCCACAAGCCCTTGCTTTGGCGCCTGCTCGCGGAGTCTTCCGGGAGTTCGCTCGCAGCTCTTCTAGAACGAAGGTCCCTCCGCCCCGCTGCCGCCCTCTTATGCAAATGAGCACGCCGCGATGCATTGTGGATAGGGTCCAAAACCCCTAAAAGAGGCTGGTTGCTTCGAAGTGCGCGACAAAAGGGAGCGTTTGCAACTATTATCTAGTCCGGCCGAATATGCAGAACAAACGCCTCCCACTCCCGCAAAGAACTCGCTGTGATATGGAAGATCGTTCCCATCCATATCCCCAGATTGTCGTGGCGCTTTCCCCTTCAGCCGTCCTTATCTTGGGGTTGCGCTACTGTTCAATGAACGTATAGTGAGGACAGTACTGCTAACGCCTACACAACACTGACGCATCCCTGGGGTCTAGGCCCCAACGTGGTGCAATTTTTGGAATCCTGCTTTCACGCACCTTCAATTCACAGTACCGAAAGTAAAGGGGAAACTGGATCAGCCCTCGCCTAGCGTTGAATGGGGTGGTAGTAGTTGCTCAAATGCTCCACTAGATGGCGCTAGACTACCCTTAAATTGCAAGTAGAGGCTTCCAATGCTTTGCAACAAGCTTTAGGGCCCTTCCATGTAACTCAGGGTATCTGCTTCGAGCTGGATTATGCAGTTTAACAGTACTTCAAATTCAATGCAGAGAAATCCTGTGATTGGTTATCTTAATAATAACAATACAACTTGGTTATCTTAAAAATAATAAACTTGATTTATACCCAGCCACCATCTCCCCAAGGGGAAATTGGGGCAGTTTACATGAGGCCAAACAACAAATTACAATAAAACAAAAATCGAAACATCAACAATACAGTAAAATACAAACATATAAATAAGAAAGCAATATAAAAAAGGAATATCTAACATTAATTAAATCTTAGAATCATCGAGTTGGAAGAGATCTCATGGGTCATCCAGCCCAACCCCATTCTGCCAAGAAGCACATTCAAAGCACCCCCCACAGAGGGCCATCCAGCCTGTTTCAAATCCTCCAAAGAAGGAGCTTCCACCACACTCCGGGACAGAGAGTTCCACTGATGAACGGCTCTCACAGTCAGGAAGTTCTTCCTCATGTTCAGGTGGAATCTCCTTTCTTCTAGTTTGAAGCCATTGCTCAGAGTCCTAGTTTCCAGGGCAGCAGAAAACAAGCCTGCTCCCTCCTCCCTATGACTTCCCTCTCAGATACATGGCCATCATGTCTCCTCTTAGCCTTCTCTTCTTTAGGGTAAACATGCCCAGCTCTTTAAGCCGCTCCTCATAGGGCTTGTTCTCCAGACCCTTGATCATTTTAGTCGCCCTCCTCTGGGCACATTCCAGCTTGTCAAGATCTCCCTTCAGTTGCGGTGCCCAGAATTGGACACAGTGTGATTCCAGGGGTAGTCTGACCGAGGCAGAATAGAGAGGTAGCTTGACTTCCCTGGATCTAGACACTATACTATCCCCAGCTTCATTAACATTTCCTTGAACTCAAATGCATTTGCAAACTCCAAATTAGAGATCCCCGGAATTAAATGAGTTATCAGACTGGTATAACTGTGCAGTGTGGATAACTCCATTCAAAGAAGCAACTGCACCTTTATTTTCAATGCCTTTCAACATTTTTTTTCTCCATCCAGGAAGCAGATTTCAAACCCATCTCACATACCCAGCTATCTTGTCACTACTTAAGTTACAGTACAGTTTTATATGCATCTAATTAAAAGCAAGTTCCATTGCAATGTAATGGGAATAAGGGTGCATGCATACTGCAAAATGAACGCAGTTTGAGGCCATTTAAACGGTTGTGGCTCATTGTTATGACCTCCTGGGAATTGTAGTGTGCCAGAATGCGTTTCTTTAACAATTCACAACAGCATAGCCAACAGTGAAGGATCATGGGAGATGCAGTCCAAAGATCTGGAGGACCACACACCATGTGCATCTATTACAGGCATGGGCAAACTTTGGCCCTCCAGGTGTTTTGGCCTCCAACTCCCACAATTGCTAGCAGCCGGTAAGCTGTTAGGAATTGTGGGAGTTGAAGTCCAGAACACCTGAAGAGCCCAAGTTTGCCCATGCCTGCTATAACCTAAAGCAGCGTTTCCCAACCTTTTTTGAGCCACGGCACACTTTTTACATTTACAAAATCCTGGGGCACACCACCAACCAAAATGACACAAAATGACACTCTAACACAGTAATACATATAGTTAATATGTTTTTAAATGTATTTATACACTCAGTGTGAAACCTGGGCCTGTTTCGATGAACACAACATAGATATCCTGGCAGGAATGGCAGAAAGACACACACGAAGGTCTTGCTCAACAGCTGTCAGTCTCCCTCTGTTTTTAGTTTTTATTGCAGTCAAGCTAGAGAAGGTAATCTCACACAGATATGTGGTTGAAAATGGGAGCAATGTCAAAATAACTTTGTTGGTCAGAATGGGGAACTCCATCAGCAAATTTTAGCTTAAAACTACGATCTTGTTTCAGTTCAATTTATACTTAACACACAATCAAAGAGCATCCTGAACTCTTGCAACAATGGAATTGAACCAAACTTGGCATATTGAACTTTCATTACCAACAGAAAGTACTGCAAGAGTTTGCTTGAGAATTGACCTTGAGTTTGGAAGTTGTAGTTCAGCTACATCCAGAGAGCACTGTGGACTCAAACAATGTTATGTTATGTTGTTGTTTGTTTTCTATCCAGAATCACAATGTTGGAAGGAGACTCACCACTTTAAGGTCCCTAAAACAGGCATGGGAAAACTTCGGCCCTCTGGGTGCTTTGGACTTCAACTCCCACCATTCCTAACAGCCTGAGGCCCTTTCCTGCTTAAGTGGCTGGGGGGGGGGGGAGGGCCTGAGGCTGTTAGGAATGGTGGGAGTTGGAGTCCAAAACACCTGGAAGGTCCAAGTTTGCCCATGACAGCTTTCGACAGAGACCTCTTCCTCCCCCTTCCCCTTCGCGCCCTTTCTTCCCCCTCCTGCCGAACACTCCACTCGGGCTCCCTTCTTCCCAGCCTCACTCTGCTTGCTTTGCCTCGCTTTGCTCTGCCGTCATTTTGATCTGAGGGGGCAGCGTGAGCATGTTCAGGAGGGGAGGGGGAGAAAAGAAGATGTGGGGCAAGTCTGCGCAGTAGCGCCCGCACGGGTCACGTCTTCCCTCCTCCCCCCTCCCCTCCTGAGCAAATGAGGTGGCAGCATGAGCAAAGTGAGGCAAAGCGAGCAGAGCGAGGCTGGGAAGAAGGGAGCCCGAGTGGAGAAGAAAAAGTGTTCGGCAGGAGGAGGAAGAAAGCGTATTGGAGGTTCCAATTTCCCAAGGCACACATGATGATTGCTCATGACACACTAGTGTGTCCCGCCACACTGGTTGGGAAACACTGACCTAAAGCACACTTCCACACATGGTATTGAACTACAATTCCTAGCAGCCCCCAGCCAGCAGAGACAATGGTGAATATTAGGAACTTAGGGTCCGATCACACCACACTATTATGACATTATGATTCCAATTTAATTGCCATGGTGACGCTGTATGCAATCCTGCAGTTTAAGGAAGGGCCCTTACACACAGCCATATAACCTAGAGAATATGAAGGCAGGAAATCCCACATTATCTACTTTAAACTGGAATATACAGCAATGTGGACTCAGATAACCTAGTTCAAAGCAGATATTGTGGGATTTCCTGCCTTGATATTCTGGGATATAGGGCTGTGTGAAAGGGCCCAGAGAGTCCTTGGTCAGAGAGCTTTTGGGCCTTGGTAAACTACAAAGCCCAGAACCCCATGGGATGGTGCCACGGCAGTAAAAGTGGAATAGTAGTATAACAACTGTGTAATGTGATAGGGACCTTACAATTCAACCACATGATTCCCGCCCCTGCTATACATGAGTTGACAGAATGAGGTTATATATGTATATATTATGCGGAATAGAAACCAAGGCAGCTCACGGCCTGGATTAAAGCAAAATACAGCTAAGAACCAATGAAAACAGCATTTAAAAGTAACGGTAAGGGAAAAAAGCACAGCACCCTCAATTAAAAGATTCTTCTGCTGACTTTAGTTAATATGTGAACATCTTGTGTCAACAAGAAAGCCTTTGCTTGCTCACAGAAGGAGAGTAGAGATGCCTACACTGTAGAATTACTACAGTTTGATGCCAGTATATCTGGCCGGGCTCAATACTGTGGAATGGGGGGAGTTGTAGTTGGGGAGGCATCCACCCTCTTCTGTGATTTGATTATTCTTGGGCAGAGAAGGCTAAAGGCTTTGAAAAAACTACAACTCCCTTGATTCCACAGCATGGAGCCATGACAGCTAAAGTGGTATCACACTCTCTCCGCCCCACAATAACCCAGTGACAGGGTCACCATCAGGTCACCATAAGTCAGAAACAACTTGAAGGTACACCACCACCACCATCACAACAACAACAGCTCCACAAGAATGCAGGAAACCAGAACAATTCTACCGTGAATTGGGTTATTTCCCCCGGCATAAGTAGAAACCCTAAAAATGCCAGAATTGTGATGATTAATTAGTGTAATTAGAAATCAAATATTCACTTGCTATAGAATTCTGTTGTTTTTGTTGTTTTGTGAAAATCTTAAAACTAAAATATTTGTATTTTGTTTATTTGTTTGTTTGTTTGTTTAGAACTTTTGTATCCCGTTTTTCTCTACCTCTCGTGGAGGGACTTAGAACGGCTAACAGCAAAAAATCAATGCTATACAACAGGGCTGTCCAACTTCTACCGGCCCAAGGGCCGGAATTCCAGTCTCTGATGACCTAGGCGGCCAAAGGGTCTGCCTCCGCCCCCGGCTCCGCCCCCGGGGAGGGGGAGGCAGAAGCCCCAAAAGGAGGAGGCAGCTGCGCAGGCCTGAGCAGCTGCCTCCTCCTTTTGGGGCTTCTGCTTCTGTGCGCATGGGTAGATAGATTAGATCAGGGGTGCCCACACTTTTTCAGCATGGGAGCTACTTATAAAACAACCAAGTCACAAAGATCTACCTACACAGAAATGTAAATCGTAAAACTATTTTCTAATTTATTAAGGGTTCTTTGTATGTACAATGTATGCTGATGTACCTTGCATAACTGAATAAGCTAATATTGCACAACACACATAATAAATAATTGTTTACATTTTTTTGCAATTAACTGAGTTTACTTTGAGGACTTGCACTGAATTGAATCAGCCAGGGATAAACTGGCAGAATGAAAGCACACAGACCTTTCAACTGCAAGTCCATTGATCAATGTGGCCAATAGGACATTAAAAATGCACCCAGACAATAGTTCCTTTTCCCACCCTGGAAATTACTCAAGTGTAGGCTTTTAGTGAAGCTGGTGTTATCAGAAACACCATAATGTTTATGGACTGGAATAAAGTGCAATACAATCTGACATGATGTCACAGGAATGTGAATGTATATTGTTGCTTTAAACTGCTTATTTTATGATGTTTTCTACTTATTATCACATATGAATTGTTGTTTACATGATTTTAATATGGTGTAGGCCGCTTTATTGATTGCAGTCATTATTATATAAGTCACTTTCTTCCAGATATCCCCTTTCCCTCTGTGGCTCTTCCACACAGCCCTCTATCCCAGAATATCCAGGCAGGAAATCCCACAGTATCTGCTTTGAACTGGATTATGTGTGTCCACACTGCCATATATCCCAGTTCAAAGCAGATAATGGGGGATTTTTGCCTGGATATTCTGGGATCTTCCACACAGCCCTCTCTCCCAGAATATCTAGGCAGGAAATCCCACAGTATCTGCTTTGAACTGGATTATGTGTGTCCACACTGCCATATATCCCAGTTCAAAGCAGATAATGGGGGGATTTTTGCCTGGATATTCTGGGATCTTCCACACAGCCCTCTCTCCCAGAATATCTAGGCAGGAAATCCCACAGTATCTGCTTTGAACTGGATTATGTGTGTCCACACTGCCATATCCCAGTTCAAAGCAGATAATGGGGGATTTTTGCCTGATATTCTGGGATCTTCACACAGCCCTCTCTCCCAGAATATCTAGGCAGGAAATCCCACAGTATCTGCTTTGAACTGGATTATGTGTGTCCACACTGCCATATATCCCAGTTCAAAGCAGATATTGTCGAATTTCCTGCCTGATACTCTGGGATAGAGGGCTGTGTGGAAGGCACACCAGAATATTAAGGCAGAAAATCCCAAGAGGAAGGGGGAATGGGAGAGAAGGAGAGGAGCGGAAAGAGAGAGAGGGAAGGAGGGAGGGAGTCAGGAGCAGAGGCAGACCGGAGACCCATCGGAGAGTCTGCTACCTCGGCGAGGCCAGGATCTCCTGCAACCTCGAGGCAGGTGTGTGTGGCAGAGCCTGTTGCTTTCCCCCAAACCCGGCTGGAGGTGCTGCACTACTTCCTCCTTCCCCTCTTTGTGTCTGATGGGCGCGCGCGCGTGTGTGTGGACATATATATATGTGTGTGTGTCCACCCCCCCACACACACACACACCCATCAGACACAAAGAGGGGAGGGAGGAAATAGTGCAGCACCTCCAGCCGGGTGTGGGGGAAAGCAACAGGCTCTGCCCAAACCTCCTCAACTCTCTCTCTCTCTCTCTCTCTCTCTCTCTCTCTCTCTCTCTCTCTTTGTCCTCCCTCCTCGAATGGGTCGCCCGGCGAGCCGGAGGAGGAGGAAGAGGAGCCCCAAGGTGGGAGGAAGAGAAAGAGGGAAGGGGAGAGAAGGACGGGAGGGGAAAGAGAGAGAGATGGACCCCCCGAGCCCCCGATTTTTCCCGATTTTTTTTGAATTTTTTTCCCCCAAAAAATATTATTTCTTCCAGGAGGGTAGGGGGGCCGTGTCCAAGGGGCTGGGGGGCCATGTACGGCCCCCGGGGCACCTGTTGGACAGGCCTGCTATACAATAAATAACAATTTAAAGCATATACATAATACAATAAGTTAAAAATGCAGAATGAGTTAAAATATACAGGTCCTTCTCAAAAAATTAGCATATAGTGCTAAAGTTCATTATTTTCCATAATGTAATGATAAAAATTAAACTTTCATATATCTTTGATTCATTGCACACCAACTGAAATATTTCAGGTCTTTTTTGTTGCAATACTGATGATTTTGGCATACATATCTCAAAAAATTAGCATATTCCATCTGACCAAATATGCTAATTTTTTGAGACAGTATTTTTGGGTTTTCAGGAGCTGTATGCCAAAATCATCAGTACAAAACAAAAAAAGACCTGAAATATTTCAGTTGGTGTGCAATATATGAAAGTTAAATTTTTATCATTACATTATGGAAAACAATGAACTTTAGCACTATATGCTAATTTTTTGATAAGGACCTGTATATAAAACCATTCTCCAAGTTAAAAACATCATCCAATTTCAGGGCTTTGAAGGAGCCAGGCGGCTTTCTCTTGTTTTTGCAACAAGCGGCTAAACAATGCCAGGATATTTTTGTTGGAAATTAGATTCTGGATTATTAGTGTCAAGCAAACAAATAAGCAAAGGATGTTCAAAATCAGTGGTGTCTCAAACAAAAAGAAAAAAAACACAGACTGCCCAGTGTCTGTTGTACAGCTGTTATTTTAAAAAATACAGCCACTGGGAAGGAAAAGTACATGATGGTTCCCAGGCCTGGCAAAGGCTAAGCAATCCAAATTTAGACCCTTAGGGATCATGTGAGAAATTCAGGAGCCCAAGGAATTACCTGGCAAATAAGAAGATTATTCTTCTATATTTCTAAAAATACTTATTGAGGAGATTATTTACTTCATCTTCAATGTGCATATCTTAGGAAAGCGTGAAAATGTAAATAGGTATGTGTGTACATGTACATGCAGCAGGCCATCTAAACATCACAAAAAAGCAGACCAATGAAACAAATGGGATTCAGCAGAACTAACAGAAATTGAGCTAACAGCAACTTAACAACATATCCTGAGTTGCTTGCCTGAGCAACCCTATATTCTCATGGATAAGTCGCTTAGTCCATGCTAGAAGAACCTAAAAGAAGCACCAGTCCTCTCTATTCCCTTTGCCACGCCACCACTTCTGGCCTCTTTGAATGCTTTGGGTAGAGAAATGGTGCCAAGGGCCCCTGAGATGGCAATGGTGCTTTCTTTTATCTGCAGAAGAACGCTCAACTTATCCAAAGCTCATTTCAAAGCCAATGATCCTGGACCCAAACCCTGCCCTCAATTCATGCACATGGTCGACTTACACATGGAACCATAGAGTTGAAAGACACCTTGTGGGCCATCCAGTTCTTCCCCCGCCAAAAACCCCAGGAAAATCACATTCAAAGCACCCCAGCAGATGGCCATCCAGCCTCTGTTTCAAAGCCTTCAAAGAAGGAGCCTCCACCACATTCCGGGGCAGAGAGTTCCACTGCTGAACAGCTCTCACAGTCAGGGAGTTCTTCCTAATGTTCAGGTGGCATCTCCTTTCCTATGGTTTGATGCCATTGTTCCAGCAGAAAACAAGCTTGCTCCATCCTCCCTATGAGTATATATGTGACAATTCTTGTCTTGATTGGGCATCAGAATAAGAAGAAGCATTGCACCAGATCATTTCCTTGGGAAAGGTAACAGGACAGAGAAGTCTTTGTTCCTGTAGTCAGGCCCTGTTACACTTCCAAGACACAACAGGAAGGAACAAAAAAGGACTCTGGGAACAACCTGTTTGCTCACCTTTGGTAACAGGTGACCCTTCAAACAGATTTCAGGTCAGAGGGGTTACCTGTTTTTGCAGTACGAAAAAGAGTTGAGGGATAAGAACGGGAATACTGGTACTTTTAAAGACCTTGGGTTTCTCCAGCAGTGATGAGTAACCAACAGAGACTAAAAGTTGACATTGTCCCATAGGATTGAGAAGGAGTCACAGCCTCAACTCTATGTTTAAAAAAAGAAGGTGGGGGTACTATAATGGTTTCAACGTCAGACTATGTACTACTCTGGAGTCCACTTGGCCGCTTGACCCTGGGCAAGTCCTACTCATTGAGTCCCAGAGGAAGGCTAACCTCCCTCTGAACCAATCTTGCCAGGAAAATGCCCTTACAGGTTCACTTTAGGATCACTGAACTCAGAAATGACTTGAAGGCATACAACAACAACAGCTGTCCTATATGCCATGTGACCCTTCATTGGCCATTTTAGGACCAGAAGGGATTTTTTTTCAGTTAAAATGGATGTTGAGAAGTCTCTACAATAACATATCTCACAATTTGTCGAGTCTCTGATGTGTATATTTACATTTCTGTGAAATTGTGTCCAATCTTCTATGCTATGCCAGGTATCTCACTTCCACAGAATGCAAGCCCGAACTACATGTCCAGCCACCACCCTTTCTACTGAAATCTCATCTACAATTGCTCCTCAGCAACCCAGCCTTTGCTACCACTGTTTTGAGAAGGAGGAGCAATAAGAGGAGCAAGGCACCCCTGTGTATTCATGGGAACAAAAGCAAGATGATGCTCTTATGCTCATGTCCTGCTTTTGAGTCTCTTCTTGGCATACAGATACCTCAACGAGATGACCCTTTAATCTTACCCTGAATGACCTTTTTTGAGTTCCAAATATGTTTATTCAGTTGGCTTTTACAAAACCATTTTTACTATTATGATTGAGATTTAGTTATATTAATTTTAATCTACTTTGCGAGCCACATTAGGCCCCACATATGGACAAAATCTGGACATAAATACAATTACTGGTCTAGCGTCAACTGCTCCTTAAGCTATCTGATATGGGGAATGAGCAAGACTTCCTACCCAATGTGCCAAGGATCACCACCATTTTTGTGCCCATTGACTACAAGTATTTGTTTCTTTTCTGGAAACTTGCCATAAAGTGGCAGCCAAAGCTAGTAGATTAGCCATAGTCCATGGATTACCACGTTGAAGAGTACTGAAGTACACAAGGGAGGCTGATAAGGGTTTCTCCCTTCAGTACTTCAAGATTTCTTATAGATTGCAAAAATACTGAAACATAGTTTGAGGACTGGATATATCTGGCAAGCACTTAATGGGAACTTCGATGGTGCACAGTTCAGTAAACACTAGCAGCCTTTATAAAACAGGTGCTATGGTGCACAGTTCAGTAAACACTAGCAGCCTTTATAAAACAGGTGCTAGAGGGAAAGATACGGGAGCAAGGACAGGGCTAGCTGAAACCCAAAGGCAAGAGTGGGACGGAAGAGTGACTTCCTCCAATGACGAGGACTACATGAGTTCAGTAAAGCAAGATTGAAACCAACAAGAGCCTAAATATAAATGCATTTACATTCCCCCACCCACTCTCAGCTCCTAGGATCAGACAATGGGGAAACAGTTAAGCCCTTTGAGACTTTTGAGCTATTTGCCTGTCTAATCAGCATTTAAAATTAGCCAAGGGGCTCAAGGCCACGGCAGTAATTACCAAGCTATTCCACACAAGCAGAAGTGGGGACAACCCAGTGCTGTTGGCTGACTTCTGGAAATCAGAAAAAGATTATCCCAGTTGGGGTTTTTTCTTCTTCATCCAAGCTATTGGGCTCCCAGCAGGGCCATCAGCAGTGACTCAGTACACAACACGTGGCTCTTCCACAGACAAGCAACACGTTGGCTGCCCAGAGCAGGCTTTGTTGGCTTCAGTCCAGGACTGATTGACTTCAGCAATCAAAGCATACTGACAGAAGAACTTTGAGAAGGCTGGGATGATGTGACCACCTGGGCAACACAACACAAAACCAAACCCATATGGGGGAAATGTCACGTGGAGTGTGTAGGATATCAAAAGTGTAACTTTAAAAAGAGCGCAGTTGTAGACTTCATGGAATAGGACATGAAAACAATCTAAGAAGGTTTGGAGAACCGTAAGGCTTTCTCCCACTTTGTATATATCTTCACGGCACCAGAGTTGCTCTCCAGCACTTTAGTCATCTTATGATCAATCCTTCAAGAAAGCTGGGTCCTCTAGGCATTTTCAAGTTCACCAATAGCATAGTGTCACATTATTGAATGTTTGTTGTGTATCGTAAGATATTACTGATAAGGTAAGCCAGGAAAATCCCTCCACAACCATAAAACATGCCTCAATGTAAGCTAAACCAAGAAAGATCCCAAGTTGAGTAACTCACCTCTACCAACAATCTATAGTTGTAAGTTCTTAGTATCCTGGGCATGTCCCAAGATACACAAAACAAACCTTAAGGTTTATGTGATCTTTTATTTGCACTGATAAAGATTTTTTAAAACTAGAATAGACCAACTCCAAATGCTAGGGAACCACCAATGCACAAGCACATACATAGCTATTGGGACAATATAAACATAGGGAAGGCAGAAATAATATGTCTCATATTTTCAGTCCCCGTGGCCAATTGATTGCTTCTGCAATTACATGTTTCCTTGTACTGCAAGACAAAAGGTTGAGAAAGTGTGGCATGCCTAAGGTTCCCACAGTGGGCTTCCATGGATGCATGAAGATCTGAATATTTCTGTCCCCACTGAGTTGAAAACCCCATCCTGCTTCTTCCTCTGACACCTTAAGGTTGTTCTTAGCTTTGTCCTCCTCTTGCCTCACATGTGGCTAGAGAAGAGTTGGCCAATCCAAAATATTGTTGATACTCTTCATTCAAAGGGACCCAAACCTTATGCAGAATTGGCTGGAGGATTTTGGGAACAGCAGTTCTCCTTGAAAGTAACTTTTCTGTACTCTGACCTCATTGGTCGAGACTGAGCAAACACTCCAGACAATGCTCAATAGCAACACACAACAGTCTTAACGAGAACAGCCAATACTGAAGGGTGCTGAGAGCTAGAATCCCATAGCATCAAGAGAGCTGCATTTTTGCCAGTCCTGCTGTGGGAGGGACAAAGGGGTCTCTGACACAGAGCTGAGCAACCTACTTTTGTTGTCTCCTTGTATTAGTATTTATATCCCACTTACTCTAAAAATAATAGAATTCGTAATTTAAAACCCAAAGCATACAAGCATTAAAGCTGAATTAAACAAAGGAGTTATTAAAAATAAATAGTTTCAGGATCAATGATGGAAGATTTCCTGAGTTGTGCTCCAATTCTGCCAAGCATAGTGGCTTGCATTGAGTAGCTACTGTTGGACCTCCACTTTCACGGGGGATAATAGGGCCATAGAAAACAAATGAAAGTAGAAAAGTAACACATTTGGAAAATCCTTTTTTAAAACCAAGAGAACACCTCCCTAGGACTCTCTAAAGTTTTTCAGTATGACTTTATGATTAACTTCCGATGAAATATTACCACATAATTGCCCTGGAGGACTTACAAATGCCTAGGAAAGTGTTCTCTGTAGGAATTTCTAGCTCAATATGGTCAATATCTACCAGAAGCTGGCATAAGAGCGACACTGGAGGGCATACAAAGGCCTAGAGCAGTGGTTCCCAACCTTTTTTTGGCCAGGGACCACCTTGACCAGGGACCACTTCCCAACATTGGTTCCAAAAGGGTTACAAATCAGCTTTTGGTCAACTTTAGATTTGGTTTAGTTATTTGGGGTGCTGATTCAGAAAACTGCATTGGATAGACCACATCAGCTCTAGTTTCTGATATAAGAGAATTTCGCAAGACTAGTCAATCTCATTGCAACAGTGTAGTAATAGAGAGGTCATGGACCACTAGCCTAGAGAGAACGTATTAATCCATGAATAATTAAATCCACAAAAGTCAAACTCATAAAAGTGAAGGGCCAACTGTATTTTAAGAGCATCTTCCACAATCACTAAGTATCAAGACAAATCACCTTGCTGTTCAACTGAAATCACCTTGCTGTTCAGTTCCTATCAGTTACCAATGTTTCGTATTCCCTCCCTTCCTACTCCCGTTCTAAACAATGACCCTTCCTTCCTCTCCTCCCCCATTCTTCCCCTTTCTCCTTTCAAATACCATTAAAACACAAGACTTCCCAAATGCTGCAAATTAGGAAAAATAATTGGGAAGGGGAGAGCTACCTGCAGCAATGCTTGCCTAGTGCAGGGGAATCATGTGATTAGTTCAGCTCCAAAGAGCATTTAGTGCTCAAAGAACCCGGAAGAGCCCCACTCACAAAGTCATGCCCACTGACAAGGGCACCGCAGCCTGCAAGCATCTCAGGAGAAAAACCAAAGGAAGAGGATCAATGGCGCAAGAGAAGCATATCTATGCAATCTTCCCTTCCATACACTGCTTCAGCTTCCAAGCCTTTGGGTTTTCAAAGATTTCAGCAATTTTTGTTGGGGAGCATAAAGGTCAAAGCAAAGGCAACGATTTAGGGGGGGGGGGGGGTTTCCTTCAACCTTAGAGAGTGAGAGGGGAGGAAGCAGTCAGGAAACGGGGGCTGTGGAACAGAAGAAGAAAATCAATGCCACATTAGGCATGCATGTCCACTTTGTCATCCAATAAAGGAAATGAAATATGAGCCTCTTCTACCCTAAAACTTGTGCGCCAGCTGCGCCCGTACCTTGGGAAGTCTGACTTTGCCACGGTGGTCCTGTATAGACTACTGTAACGTGCTCTACGTGGGGTTGCCTTTGAAAACTGCTCAGAAACTTCAAATGGTCCAGCGTGTGGCAGCCAGGCTACTAACGGGAGCGGCGCTCAGGGAGCATACAACTCCACTATTCTGTCAGCTCCACTGGCTGCCAATTTGCTACCAGGCACATTCAAAGTGCTGGCTTTAGTCTATAAAGCCCTAAACGGTTCCGGCCCAGCGTATCTATCCAAGTGCATCTCTCTATATGAACCTTCCAGGAACTTGAGATCATCTGAGGAGGCCCTGCTTATGATCCCGCCTGCTTCACAAGCACGTTTAGTGGGGACGAGACAGGGCCTTCTCTGTTGTGGTCCCTCAGCTGTGGAACTCCCTGCCTAGGGATGTTAGATCGGCCCCCTCCCTCCTGAGCTTTCAAAAAAGAGTGAAAACTTGGCTCTTTGAGCAAGTGTTTGGAACCACAGCATGACCAGAAAAACTCAAATCAGAAAATGAACTAGGAACAGCTAAGACGATGGAACGGTTGAGGATATCAAGACATATTTTTTATAATTTTTATTATTTATTGCTTTTATGGTTTTTAAATTTATTATGATGTTTTCTGCTTTTTACCGATGTATGTATTTTTATATATGGCATCTAATTGTTGCCAACTTATACGCCGCCCTGAGTCACCTTCGGGCCGATATGAACAGGATAGAAATGATGTAAATAAAGAAATAAATAACTCCATTTCCACCCTCTCTATCTTCTAATAAGGAGAATACCCATCTTACAGAAACACAAGAAACTTCCAAATTCTGGGTCATCTATTGCTGGGAATGTGAAGAGTAGACCACCTTATGTACTATCCTAAATATTATCCTTATTAAAACTAAATGAGATGAAAGTATAGTCAGCAAAGAAGTTGTTATTCTGGGTCATTTCCAACTAATGACAACATAAGTCAAAGGTTCCTGCTGTTCTGCGCATTCAAGTGACTTCTGATCACAACCCCAAGGTGACATAAGGCAACATCTTGGCAGGAGCCCTCGGCAGTGGAATGGGTTAAACCCTCGTGCCGGCAGGACTGCTGACCGAAAGGTCAGCGGTTTGAATCTGGGGAGTGGGGTGAGCTCCTGTCTGTCAACTCCAGCTTCTCATGTGGAGTGATGAGAGAAGCCTCCCACAGGATGGAAAAACATCTGGGCGTCCCCTGGGCAACATCCTTGCAGATGGCCAATTCTTTCACACCAGAAGCAATTTACAGTTTCTCAAATTCTCAAATCTTCATGTCAAAAAAATTATCTTGGCAAGATTTGTTCAGAGGGGTATCTGCCTTTGCCTTCCCCTGTGGCTGAGAGTGTGTGACTTGTCCAAGGTTGCACGGTGGGTATCCATGGGCCAAGCAGGGATTCAAACCAAAGTCATGGTCTAATCCTTAAACTACTATATCAGGGCTGTCCAACTGCCGGCCCTGCAGGTGTTTTGGACTTCGTCCCAGAAATCCTAACAGCTGGTAAACTGGCTAGGATTTCTGGGAGTTGAAGTCCAAAACACCTGCAGGGCCAGCAGTTGGACAGCCCTGTACTATATCATGCTGGCTCTACAAAAAAAGTTCCAGCCCAATAATTATCTGCTGAAAATGTTGACCATTTGTGCAATGACTTAGAAGAGAAGTTGGTAACTTGGTGCCCTTCCAGTCATTTTGACTATAATTGTTACTATCCTCTCCTACTGGCTCCACCTGATAGATCTTATGGGACTTGTGGTCCAAAATAACAGGTGTCGGGATTCTGAATTTCCTACCCGCCTTAGAATCTGAAAAGTCTTTTTGCTCTACACAGGGGGAAACCAGAACCTCAACTGTAAAAACAATCCAAAATAGGATTCATTTGCCCAAAATCCAAGAAGGTGCTGCCAGTGATCAAGTCTGGCTCTTCCCTCCAATCATCCAAACAAGAATGCCTTGCATGTCATGAATGGCATTCTGCTGTTGTTAAAACATCATAATTCCTCCATGACAGTTCGAGACCAGAGAGAGGAGAGGAAAATAACACCTGGACATCTGGAAGCTTCTCATGAGAAAAGGCTAATAAAAACTGACTGGGACTTTTGGGAGGAAAGGAGGATGGAAGCTGCCTTGGAGTGACCTGTGGTCAACTCAGTGGGCAGGCGAAAGGGTTCAGGGGGGTAAAAAGACCCAGCATTTTCTCGTGCAAGCTTCATTGGCAACTTTTGTGGAGCTGTAGTAACTTATTGTTCTATGTGTTTTATTCGCTCACGTTTTAATAGTTTTATAGTTTGATGGGGTATGTTTTTATTGTTATGTTTATATGTGGCATTGAATTTTTGCCGGAGTTTGTAAGCCACCTTGAGTCCCCTGAGAGGTGAGAAAGGCGAAGTATGAATGAAACAAACAAACAAATAAATAAATAAATAAATAGGTGGGGTATAAATGAAGTAAGTAAACAAACAAACAAACAAATAGGAAAGAAAACTTAATTTCTAAGGCTTCTTGTGAGTGAGTTTAAAATTGCTAAAGGGGTTTTACAGTACATTACATTGCATTGCATGCCATTTAAAAACACCAAAAACCTCATACAATTCTAATTTCTTTAGCGCAGGACACAGAGAGTAGTTCTGGATGGACAGACACAAAAGACCATACCACAGGGTCCTAGTGACTGGGCATCAATCTTTGAAAAGTCTGAAGATATCTTCCTGATTGGAGGACATTTCCATGGCTAAGATACTCTGGGAATATAGGCTAAGATGTCTAAACACCTTAACAAATGTGACTTTTCATTGAGCTCAGGGACAGTATGGAAGTGTTTGCAGATGTCTATTTTGAGAAATTGTCTATTTATCTGGGGACTCTGTTACCAAGCCACCACCTATCATCACTTTAAAGACTGAAACAACAGAGGTGCTGTTCTTACAAAGCCCCTGAAGAAACAGCTGTATCTTCCACACTGAAAGATGGGCCATTTTGTTTGCACCTAGCCAATGTGACAGACTGCATTGGAGTGCAAGCACTTTGGATGAGAAGGCAACTGTCCCAACATATATTCTAGAGCAGCATTCTCAACCTGGGGGTTGGGACCGGGGGGGGGGGTTGTCGCAAGGGATCACCAAAGACCATCAGAAAACACGGTATTTTCAGTTGGTCATGAGGGAGGTCGATCCCAGCCGGATGGGGCGCTTCTCAGAGGGGGCGGAGCCAGGCCGTGCCAAGCCCCGCCCCCTCCCCAGCTTCGGCACTCCCAGCAGCTTCTCCAGGTTTGAGTATGGCAATGCCAAGCCAGTGGTGGCATAGCTAGCACAAGGCTGGCTTGGCACTGCCATCCTCAAGCCTGGAGAAGCTGCTGGTAGAGCGGAAGCCACAGGAGGCAGAGCCAGGTCGCGCCAAGCCCTGCCCCTCCCCTCTCCAGCCTTGAGGAGGTAGGTAGATATTTCTGACTTGGTTTTATTATAAGTAGCTCGCATGCTGAAAAAGTGTGGGCACCCCTGATGTAGGCGAACTACAATTCCAAAACTCAAGGTCAATGCCCACCATGGGAGTTCTGTGTGCCATGTTTGGTTCAATTTCGTTATTAGTAGAGTTCAGAATGTGTCTTGATTGTAAGTTAACTATAAATCGCAGCAACTACTACTCCCAAATGATAAATCAATCACCCCACCCCCACCCCTGCAACCCCACCAGTATTCAAACAGGGGCATACAGAGTATTTTTTTGCTAAATTTGGTCCAGTGCATGAAAATACATCCTGTATATCAGATATTGACATTACGATTTATAACAGTAGCAAAATTACAGTTATGAAGTAGCAACAAAAATAAGTTTATAGTTGGGGTCACCACAACATGGGGAACTGTATTAAAGGGTCGCAGCATTAGCCAGGTTGAGAAACACTGTTCTAGAGATATGGTTACCACCCATTCCTGCAGTTTTCAGATAAAACAAAAACTGATGAAATACAAGCACAACATTATCTGCAGAACCTGAACAGCAAGCGTGTCATTTCTATGCAGCTTTCAAGCCCATTTCACAAACAAGAGTTTTGCTCAGGGAACAAGCCCTCATGTTGGGGGCTAAAATACTTGGCATCCCTCCACTTGAGAGTTATTTATGCCCCATACAAAGCAAACTGGCACAAGACCCTAAGTGCATGTTGGTTTCCAGGTGGTTTGCTGGCCTCCAGCCGTAACTTCCTTTAATCGGCTTTGTAATATGCTGCCAGTTCCATTCTGTCTGCGTAAGTAGGCCCCTAATGAATACAAAATAAAAGCTTTTGCCACAGTTAAGATGTTGACATTTTCAAATGCCACAAGACTTGATTAATTCTAATGCAATAGGTGAATGCAGCTGTTGTGTGCCTTCAGGCCATTTCCAATTTATGGCAACCCTAAGGCCATGGGGTTTTCTTGGCAATATTTGTACAGAAGAGGTATGGGCTTGCCTTCCCCTGATGTTGAGAGTGTGCAGTTTTCCAAGGTCACCTAGTGGGTTTCCATGGTTGAGTAGAGATAAGAAACCTGGGCAAATGCTCAAAACCATTGGCTCTTCATTAGTTCATTGGGAATAGAGAAGAAGCACAATAAGATTCATAGCTGTGGGATTGACTTGATTTGGAAACAGATTAACATCTCTCATCCAAAACCAGTGGTGGGGAATGTTAGGATATCCACTGATAAGGTACTATTTCCATTGAGAAAGACTAATGGGAATCAGTTCAGAAGCAGTTGGAAGACCACAAGCTCCCCAGTCCTGGTCAGGAGCACTGAACCATAAACTTGTGATTTGCCAGTTATTTTCTTAATTTGGTGTAGTGGCACTTTGTTCACTTCTTGTATGACACCACATCCAGAATTTGTGGGCATCTCAGTGCCTTTTAGTGCAAACGGCTAAAAGCAAGAAATAGAATTTTGTTTGCAGTCAACATGGTGGAGCCAAACAAAATATAGGAAACTCTTTTTTTATTTACTTATTCATTGTTCTGTTTTTGACTGACTGACAAAACTTTCGGGGCTCCTTACAAAAGACGTAAAGGCAACAAAAGATATAACTACATTTGAGTTAAAAATAGAGCAGGTGTACTAGATTAAAATGCAGCAGCTGAAAAAACTGGTTAATTTAATTAACAGGATCCTTGCCTGTGATATTAGGGTATCAGATTATGCACACACATAAAAGTATTCCAGTGTTTGAACTCTGGGAGTAAAAAGGAAATTTGGTCCTTTGTCATTCCAGTATTCCAAAAATGTGTGGATATAGAGTTGCATGCACCAAGTCCAAATCATTGGCCTTTCTGCAATATATCATAGCAGCTACCATTCCTGAATGGTCTCCGGAGATTGCCCTGTACCTAACTCTTTCCTATAATACAAACAGGATGTTATTCAGATTAGGAATAACTACAGCCAAAGGTCCCCACCTAGGACAGCACCAGCCTTAGCTGGAGAAATGTACTTTGCCCGACTGAGAACAGTGCAGCCTTCAAAAGATAAAACTGGACCTAACAGCATTCCCCAAGCTAAAACAGACATAAACTAACCAGGACCCACAGCATGTGACCAATCACCTTCACCCCAGAAATCTCAACAAGAGTTCATGGCATTGTAGAGAGGAAGGGGCCTCGTGGGCCATCAAATCCAACCTGCCCCACAATGCAGGAAATCCAGCTACAGCCTCCCCAGCAGTTAATTGTGGTTCTCAATCTATGGGTCCCCATATGTTTTGGCCTTCAACTCCCAGAAATCCTAATAGCTGGTAAACTGGCTGGGATTTCTGGGAGTTGTGGGCCAAAACACCTTGAGACCCACAGGTTGAGAACCACTGGGTTAGACAATTAATGCTGGGGAGGCTGTAGCTGGATTTCCTGCATTGTGGGTCAGGCTGGATTTGATGGCCTATGAGGTCCCTTCCAAAGAAAGAGATCATATCACCCCCCCTAGATCATTACTGTCAAATGAAAGAGACCCATGAGCTGAATCTAGCCCGCCATGTCGTTCTATGCGGCCCATGAGACTTTCAATGGCAGGGCAATGAAGTAACATTTATACAGTCTTACAATTACAAATGGCAACCATACATGGCCTTTGGTGAAAATAAGTCTGACACCCCTGTCTTAGGGTACAGACCCTCCTTCCCTTACTCAATGTACCATTGCTAGAAAATACAGTAAGCCTGTACAACAAAAATAAAGTCGTGAGGTATGTCATTTGTTGAGCACAACTTAGAAATAAAGTGTATGTTTATTATACTATAATAAAGCAACTGCCCAGAAAAGCTTTGCCACATAGAAGAGATGAGAAACAAGGTTCATCCTCAGAGGCACGTACTGCTTTGCTTTAATAAATCCATACTCAGGTTTCACTTTCCAAATCTATTTTTAACCTTCTTGACCTTTCGCCTTAAGCTCAAAAGGGAAGGAGAAGATAAGAGATAGAAGACAGGCCAATGACACCTTTCATTGAAGAGAGGCATAGTAAGGATCTGTAAGTAAGTTAAAATGGCATTGGGCCCACAGCAGTGTGAGGACACCAACATAAGCAGACACTTGACTCAATATGGCAGTAGCAGTAAGAAGATAGTAACGGAAAAGGAAGCAAATCCCTTCACAAAGAATGAAGGCTTCTGCAAAAATTCACAGCTACATCTCTGCAAATCTTTGCATTCTCTATGTCTCTCTCTCTCTGTCTCTCTCTCCCTCTCTCCCAGACATTAAATACTTTACAGAAGCAGATAGGATTCTGATGAAGTGTAATGACTCGTTATAGATTTCACGGTCATAGTACATCTGAACAATGGAAAGGTGAGATATAATATAAGCTGAACTAAGCAAATCTCCTTTGCGTGCTAATCATGAATCAACGGCTCTCCTTGGCCTATGATTTTCAGTTGAAGGTAAGTAATCCATCTGTGCTACTCCACCAATACAATGATACACATGGAATGAAACGAATATGATAGGGACATGCCCATAAGAGGCAAAATCAGGACTGGGTGGATCATATTCCAGCATCAATAATGAAAACAAAAACAAAAATTAGTAATGGACAGTAAATAGAATTCATTTTTCTCAGAATCTCAAAATAAAGCAGAAATATTAGGGATGTAATATGTAGTGATGAGTATCTTGAAGCACATGGGTAATGCTTGCCCAGATTTCAGAAGCCATCAAAGTGGTCAGACAAGATGCTTCCTTGCTTTTTTTCTCCTTTGAAATTATAAAAAAGCGGCACTGCAGCACATCATATGCCAAGTAAAATCAACTGGGAGTACTCTAGGATTATGAATTGATATCATGTGAAAGATGGAACTACAGGCAGTTCCTAAGTTACAAACATCGAATTTACAAATGACTCATAGTTAAGAACGGGGCTGAGACAAGAGGAAGTGAAATAAATCTACCCCTCAGAAGGGAAATTCACCCCTGAAAGAGTTGTCATGGGGGGAAATGTCTCCACAACAAGCCAATTTTTTCAAAATCCACAGGGGCAGAAAGTGAGGTGAAATTTTCTGAATAGGAGCATAGACACTAAAACGAACACCACAGGGGTTTTAACCCTTTCCTATGCTATCCAAAGCTGTATACTTATATAATTGCAAACATATTCAACTTAATAACAAACCTAAAGAACCTATCTCGTTCATAACTTGGGGGCTGCCTTTATATGGCTTTATAGTCCTAAAAGAGGGAAAGGGAGTACAACGGTGGTTTATATTATCAGGGATGAAGCAGTGTACTACTGACTGCATATCAACCATCCCTGCCACAAATGACACTGGCTACACAAACCACAGACCTTCCAGTTAGCCCAAGTGCTTTAATAAAAAGCCAACTTTGTCTTGGCACCAAAATGAACCCAATAGTGGCACCAATAGTGCCTCCAGAAGAGGGAATTCCATAACTGGGTTGTTACTGAATAAATGTATCTCTAATGCCTTCCTAAAATGTAGTTCCTTGGGTTGGCATATATGTTACAGAGAGAGGGGGGGAGAGAGGGGGGAGGGGGGGAGGGAGGGGGGGGAGAGAGGGGAGAGGGAGAGAGAGAGGGAGAGGGAGGGGGAGAGGGGGGGAGAGAGGGGAGAGAGAGAGAGAGGGAGAGAGAGAGAGAGAGAGAGAGAGAGAGAGAGAGAGTCTCCCTTGAGTATTGAGGTCCCAAGCTGCCAAGGGTCTGAATGCACAGAATGCATTGCAATTATCTAATTGGGGAGTTGCCTTTGTATAGACTGGGAATTGGGGAGTTGCCTTTGTTGCCCTGCTCAGGAAAGACTGTAGATGGTGGAAGAGCACTCCAAGCTAAGGAGTCTATCTGAGCCTCACCCGACAAGGCTGGATCTGGGAGCACCACCAAAGTGCACACCTGCTCTTGCAAACCAGCTCCTTCAGAGGCAGTGCAACCTCTTCCAGGGCAAGGAATATAACCAATTTCTGGATGCAAGAACAGTCCACAGAGCCTCTATCTTATCAGGATTCAGTCCCCCAAACAGCCTATTACAGCATTCAGGTAGCAATCTAGCACCTTCACAGTCCCAGCTGACTTGGATGACAAAGAATGGTATAGCTAAGTGTCATCACCATACCAGTGGCACCCAACCCCAAAACACCTCACGATCTCCCCAGTGGACTCTTACAGATATTGAATGGCACAGGAGGCCAACCTGGCACTCTCATCTTGATGGTCAACCCACTACTGGTGACCCATGCAAGTTTTCCTTTATATCTTCTCATCAGCCAGGAAAGTGAAAGTTCTAGGTATGGAGGAACAGCTAATACTGACCATGAATAAGTTCTGGGTTTGTGACTGGAGTCCAAATTTTGTGGGGAATGACAGTATCTTCACAAAAGCAAAGATTAGCAGAGAACAGATGGAAAGCCTTCCTCTTGTTCTCTCCTCTCTGTTGCTGATCTGATTGCAGAAAGCCACTGTTGGTAAGTTGGCAAATTGCTTCCTGTGAGGAGGAGGGGGGAGTACATTTTTGGTCGTTTCACTATATATAAAGAAGTAAGACTATGCCAAAGGCATCACAGAAAAAAATGGTCCTAAAAGGGAGTCGGTGGTATGAGGAAGAAGAACAGAACAACACTACAAAACAGTATGTGTCCATGCATCTCCTAGATTTTTAAACTCTCAAGGCTGAAAGTCGGGAAGATTAACAGTAGTAGTAGAATCAGAAAACCCATGAAAAACATCTGCTTTAAAACATTTAAATCAGCAATCAAAAGCAAAATGGGACACAAGTTTGGGATCAAATTGCCAGTCAATACAACTGCTTTTTAAGTGCTGATTGTATATTACTTCTATTAGGAGTTACTGTCTCCAGAGAGTCTCTATACTTTCTGAAAGTCAGATATAGATTCCACACCTGAAATCTATTATATATATTTATGCTGCGTCAAATGAAACTATATTTTTATTAGCACTATCCTTCTGAAAAGATTTTTACTTGCTTTTCTTTTGATCTAGCATCAAAGATGCAAGAACTTGAAAGAGCATCTGTGATGCAAGATATGTGAAAGTCTCTTACAATTAGAATTGTAGGGCTTTTTTCAACGCAGTAAACAAATGCTCATTTACATTTACTGTTTGGAATATAAAAAGAGAGGTATGGCATATTGAGGCCAGGAGTTTTATTATGACTCCTAGCTTTCAAAAACGAACCCCCTCCTTCTCCTTCATTTCTATGGGATAGAAATGGTACAGCACATCCGTTTCACAGAGAAGGTTAAAGCTGCCATCCTTGGCAGAAACTCCAGTTAAGAAAGGAAAAGGAAGGAAAAGAAATCAGATTTAGAAAGAAAAATTCAAACACCAACCTTGATTTTGCCATGGTATATACAGGATACCATTTTAATACAGTACTGTATATAATACAACTGTAGCATCCATATATTTTTTGGGGAGTTGGGGGGGACTAAACCCCAGTGAATATCAAAGCCCGTTGAAATAGATCAGTGGTTCCTAACTTGTGGTCCATAGATCATCAGTGGTCTGCAAGAACTAAAATATGGTCCGAGGCCTCGCCATTACTACACTGTTGCAACAAGAGCAACTCATCTCGCAAAACCCTCTTATAGTGCTGAGGCCTATTAAATATGGTTTTCTGTGGGCGAGCAGATGACAACTACTGGATGGCAGGTGTTCTATATCAGAAACTGATATGGTATATCCAATGCAATTTTCTGAATCAGCACCCCAAATAACCAAACCAAATCTAAAATTGGCCAAAAGCTGATTCATAATCCTTTTTGTACTAATGTTGGAGAGTGCTCCTTGGTCAAAGTGATCCCTGGTCAAGTGGTCCCTGGTCAAAAAAAAGGTTGGGAACCACTGTAATTGATGAAGACATTGAGACATTCCCTCCTCAGCTCTCTCACTTAGGCATCAGTTACTTGCACCAATGACTTGTAAACCACTCTATGAATATGAGACTGAAAACAGTTCCTTATTCCTTGTTCCTATTTTTCAAAATATAGTTTCAGTACTCATCTGTATTGGAATAGGTGTCTAAACCACAAATTTATTTTTAATCCATACCTCACCTTTCTCCTAAGATGGGATTCAAGATAGCCAACCTAAATCATATATCCCTAGGACAAGGAGAAGCTCCATTCTCAGCTCCTTTCTCAGATGGTGCTGACAGCCATCTGGCCCAAAGTTCTTACATGCCCACAGGGCATTGCCAGTAATACAAATCTGGTTTATCTGACACCCTTGACATCTTATTGAAACTGGGACTTCATGATGACTACAACAGTGATCAAGTAGATGTGATTTATGTTTGGTTCTGGGTTGTAAGTACATGGGTACTTTCGCCTACAAATGAGTAACTGGGGCAGAGATATAAAAGTAAACAAGAATAAAGATTTCCTTCATAACAAAAATGCAAACATCACACATGTGAGCTGTTCCTTTTATATGTTCAATATATCAGCCTTATATAATATCAAGGTTAACAAATATCCCCTTCTTCTCTCATAATTGGCTGGCTCAAATGAGATCATTCAAGCTGGAACTATTGGTCCTCTGTATTCATGGATTCTACATCCACAGACTTCGATCCATGGCTTAAAAATAATTTCTCCAAAAAAAATCAAAAAACAAAACCTTAATTTTGCCATTTTATGCAATTTATATCATTTTACTACATCATTGTATATTATTATTATTATATTATATCTCTTCAGACGCCAAGATTGATAAAGAGATAGATCACAGATTAGCAAAAAATATAGTACATTTGGAAGGCTTCAGAAAAGAGTCTGGAGCAACAAGCAGCTGAGGCAAAGCACAAAATCAGTGTGTACAGAGCTATCATACTGTCTATTCTCCTTTATGGGTCTGAAACATGGGTCACCTATTGCGAACACCTACAACTCCTCGAACGCTTTCATCAGCACTGTCTTCGCACAAACCTAAATATACACTGGACCGACTATGTGACAAATGTTGCTGTCTTTGAGCAAGCAGGGATCACCAGCATTGAGGCCATGCTATTGAAAACACAGCTGCGCTGGGCAGGGCACATGTGTAGGATGAAGGACCACCGCCTCCCAAAACATACTACTCTATGGTGAACTCGCCATGAGTCTGCGCAAGAGAGGCGCCCCTAAAAAGAGATATAAGGACTCCCTGAAACAACATCTCAGGCTCGGCCAGATTGATCATCAACAATGTTCCACCCTGGCCTCACATCGGGAGGCATGGAGATGCACTATCTACAATGCTGCGGCCTTTTTCGAGAAGACACGCCGAACGACAACGCAGAAAGAACCGCAACTTGGAAACAACATCACCCAAAGAGACTTTCTGCTGTGCTTTCTGCAACCGAACTTGCCTATCTCAGATTGGCCTTTTTAGTCATCAACACACTTGTAAAAAGCGTGGGATGAGTTCTTCCTAAGAATCTTTGTTCGCGAAGTAATGCCGAGAGAGTATATTATGGGATTTGAGCATCCATGGAATTTGATATCCATTTGGGGGGAACATGGAAGCAAACCCTAGTGAATATCAAGGACCCACTCTTAACCATCTTCACAGAAACCACAGCTAACAGTTTGAAGAACTGCTACTAGTCAGGGCAAAATGGACTTCTCCAACCTGGGCCTCTCCACATGTTTTAGACAACTCCCAAAACTCTCAGACCACTGTAGAGTCAACTCAGTACAACAGACTATTGTGCACTTATGTATAAGCATTGCAGTATCAGAATAATAGGAGAAGATCTACAAGAAGCCTACTGAAAAACCCACCTTCTGTCTCCGGCAAGAAAATGCAGGATCCTGGCTGAAACCCCAAGAGAATGACCATTTGGCATCATCAACAATACCAAGCTCCAACTGAGAAGCCTATATTTTCTGAGTCACAAGTAACCAAGTTATTGCTGTGGAGGTAGTCTTCAGCGCTACCTTCTTGTGTTTAGGGACACCCTTTCAAATCACTTGTGCAGGGGTTTCAACAGATTTCGAAGGACTAGTTTCCTACCAGCACAGTTTAGCTAATGAATAAGGATCGAAAGACTGCTTCCATAGGATCATGTGTAACATTAGGTTGTCTCGAGTTGTCAAAATTTCACTATGATAAGAACCATTAATTAAATGGCCAAGCACTTGATCAGAGATTCAATGAATTACCCTATAGTCAACTACAGGCATCAGGATACAGGACACGACTACCCAGCTAGACCAATTTTGAGTCTTTGTTGTTTTAGAGGGCACCTTCTTCTCCTGCTGGGTTCCTTTGACTTGAATCCACCAACTACTCCTGCAAACCGCCTTGAGTCACCTTCGGGCTGAGAGGAGTGGTATAGAAATATAGTAAGTAAATAAATAAATAAAATACAAATCTAAAAGAAACTACTTATGTACGTTCATGTTTCAGTAAAAAAAAAAACAATTGCTTTGTTCCCTCTTCTATACCATCCAAACAAAAAAGACCAAGCCATAGTCATATTTAGCTTTGTTTCGCTTTACCCTTCTATATCATCCAAAGAGGAAAGCCAAGACATACTCATATTCAGCCGACAGACCAAACATCCATAAAAATCTAGATCCCCAGATGTTTTGGCCTTCAACTCTCAGAAATTCTAACTGCTGGAAAACTGACTGGTATTTCTGGGAGTTGTAAGCCAAAACACACAGGTGACCCACAAGTTGAGAACCACTGGTTTAGGCAGAACTCACAGTGTACTGTATACTAAGTTGTGGCTGATAACTTTCCATGGTGTTCTTCAAACTTTCAACACTACTACGATCAAGAAAAGTCTCACCAACAATGTATGTGTTGCCTAGATGCATCAAAACCACTTGCTGTGAGGGGCTAACAATTCTGATTTCAAAAATAAATGTCAATTATAATCTGAAGCATTATTATTTATAGCGCAAACGGAAAAAAAATGAATGCTGTAATCTACATAGCGATACATCTGGATTTATCCCAGAATTATTATTCCAGGTTAGCAAGAAGACAGATATTACCGAGTCCATAACTCCAAACAGGATGAATGGGAGTTGGAAAGGAAGATGGTCAGGAATGCCCTTCCTGTCATTAGAGATTCAGGAATTGCAATGAACAGGAGGACAGAGGTGAGATTATTTAGAGTTGCTAGAAAAGCAAGCACATGAAGAAAACATAAGATACCGAGGCCATGGGGAGGGTGTACTTTCACTATTGATAAACTTCATTCTTTATTTACAAAACATCCAAATTGTATTCATTTTTTCCCATTCCTTCCATTTCCAGTTAAAAAGAAACGCTAACGATATTTTGTTCTTATCCCCTTTATCACTCACTCAAGGGTACAAAAAACATGGTGCTATTTCAGTATGTATCTGAATAACACTTTTAAACTCTGCTAGCTTTCTACTATTACTGCCAGATATCAACAACCCAAGCCAGCGCAGACTATGGGGAACAATGCTGGATAACGCTGTACAAACTAGCAACTGGCAGGAGGACTCCTCCATCAGCACATGTCCTCTGACATCTCATCCATTCCCAATATTTCTCAAAAATGATGGCAAATGATTCTGCAAATAGGTCAGCAAGTTCCTCCAACAGTCTGGGATGTACTTCATCTGGCCTTGGACATCTGAACCTGTTTAGCAAGGTGATTGCTGACTAACTCCTTATCAGACTTGAGTTGCAACCTGGATTCATTGCCAAGGTCTCTGGTGATGCATGGAAGCACACGACCCTCTTTTGAGAAGGAACCTCAAAGCAAAATAGGTATTAAGCAGTTCTGTCTTGCCATTATGATTGCTTAACATTTTACCACCCTTAATAGGTCAATGCTTTTTAACATGTTGGATGTAAGTGGTGATCTATTTGCCCCTAAGGAAGTGGGAAATTGATGCTTCTGTTCGAAGTTTGATGTTTGATCCTATGTCTGATATAACAGGCTGCGTTTTTTATTTAATTTTAGTTAAGTCATAATTTGTGTTTATATGTTGGGTTGCTACATTTAGTTACTGTGGATGTATTATTGTTGAATTTGGGCACTGAATATATGCCTTTTATGTTTGGAATCTGCCCTGAGTCCCTCTGGGGAGATAGGGCAGAATATACATTATGATTATTATTTCCTCTCCCTGCTCTTGTTTATGGTTCCCCAATATTGACAAAGGGATTTTAGAGGCAAATGCTGTTTGCCTGGACTATTGCAGGTAGGCACACGTAACTACTATAGGAACAGCTGAAGGAGAATCACACTTTCTCAGATCAGACTTGGGGTTTTTTTTCATTGTTTACTGTACAAAACATTGTTTGTATTGCTACAAACCAACAGTGAAAGGCTATGCTTCACCAGTCCTCCTTCAACATCCTCCCAAAGCAGATATTGGTTTAAAAAGTGAGATGAAACAGCCACAATGACTTTGGGATAGGTGCAATGCCCAATGTGATATGTTTTATATTGCCTATGTTTTATGTTTTGTAGTCTATTGGTTTCAATCTATTGTTGTATGCTATTTTAGTTATGTGTTGTATTTTATATTTTGTGAGGCATTGAATTTTGGCATTTACTTTGTTGTGGACTGCTCTGAGTCCCCCCCTAGGGGACTCAGAGCAGTCCACAACAAAGTAAATGCCAAAATTCATGGTATGAATGGTATGTAAATTAAATAAAATAAATAAATAAATAAAGACCTTCCAGATAGACAGTGAATAAAGATGGGTTGCTTACCTGTAACCATGTTTCCTCTAGTGGTACCTGTGAAATCCACACAGATGGGTTTTCTGCGCCTGCGCAGACAATTTCAGAATTCTCTGCTGCTGAATTTTTTAAAAAGATACTTTTTGGCGGTAGACCCGCCCACACTCCCCTATAGTATATAAACCTGGTAGGCGGGGCTGCCGCTCCAGTTCCTTAGCCGCAGTACTGCAGCCCAGGACACCAGAGCATGATGTCCAGTGGGGAGGATGGGTGGGTTGTGTGGATTTCATAGGTACCACTAGCGGAAACATGGTTACAGGTAAGCAACCCATCTTTCCTCTGTATGGTCCTGTGAAAAGCACACAGATGGGTGATTAGCAAGCAACTAACCTGGAAAGTGGGCGTCATGTCACACACGAAAACAACACTGCTCTCCCAAAGGCAGCATCTCTTTTGGACAGGACATCCACCTTGTAATGGCTATCAAAGGAGGAGGAGGTCGCCCAAGTCGCCGCACAGCAGATGTCTTCAAGAGGATCACCTCTAAGAAAAGCCTGAGACGTGGCGAGGGATTTCGTAGAATGGGCTTTGACAGCATCAGGGAGAGCACGGCCTGAAGCTGCTATGCTAGGCAAATTGTGGCAACAATCCAGGAGGAGAATCTCTGAGATGTAATTGGCCTGCCCAAGACACCCTTCCTGTACTTCAGGAAAAGGCGTTGTGACTTCCTGTGTGGCTTGGCCCTGTCAACGTAGAAAGCCAATGCCCTTCTCACATCTAGGGTGTGAAGATTACGTTCAAGGGTTGAAGGGTTCTGGAAGAAGGCTGGTAATATGATGTCTTGCGACAGATGGAACTTCATGACAACTTTGGGCAGAAAGGTGACATCTGGTCTGAGGATGGAACCGAAGATATGGCACATCTACTCGTAGGGCACACAGATCACTCGCCCGTCTTGCAGTTGTAATTGCAACGAGGAAGGCTCTTTTCCAGGATATAAACTGGAGGTTGGCTGTTGACATAGGTTCAAATGGTGGCAACACCAATTCCAAACTCCAGGCCGGGGCCAAGGGATTGACTGGTGGAAACATGTTGGCATATCCCCTCAGGAAGAGCTTGATGACAGGATTCTGGAAGCAAGAAGGTAAGCTAGATTTGCGTTGATACCATGAAATGGCAGCCAAGTAGCATTTTATCGAGGGTAGCGAGAAGCCTTTGGTAGATACTGTAGGTGCATGAGAAAGTCTAAAACAGTGGAAATCGGGGCAGAGGTCGGATCATGGCCAATCCTGCTCACAAAGGCTGAGAAGCATCCCCATTTGTAGGTTTATGACCTATTCATTGATAGTTTATGTGCCGCATTGATGACTGACCTCACTGAGTGGGAGAGCTCGGAGTAGGTCGTATCCTCCAGGCAATGAGCTTGAGAGAGTGTGCATCTGGATGGCGCACCTGTCCGTTTTGGGTTGTTGGAATGTCCAGGGGGAAAGGTAGGTGATGATGCTCCCCCTGGGATGCTTGAAGTAGCGAGCCGAACCACGGGTTGCGTGGCCACCACGGTGTTAGAAAGATGCAATGTGTCTCGTCCATGAGAAGCTTCGCCAGCACTCTCAGGATCAGGGGAATTGGTGGGAAGGCGTACAACAGTCCTGGACCTGTTGTACGATGCGGGGTCGTCGTGTTAAACATGACGCCTAGGGGCATAGGGTTGTCTGCCCCTACCCTGTTGATGATTCCCTGGAGCAGTCTAAGGTGCTCTCCTGGTCGCAGCTGTCTGAGGAGCAGGCCTGGACCTCTGTGTCGGAGGGGCAGGGCTGGAACGCCTATGGTAGTAAGGAGTATAGCAACCAACCTAGACACCGTTGGTTGTCTAGGTTGGTTGCTGAATAGAGAAGGGAGCCCAAATCTATGGGCTGTCTGCCGCATCTTATGTGTGCATTCCAGGTTGGTGTCCGTATCTGTATTAAATAATCCAGCCTCATGCATTGGGAGGTCTTCTATAGCAGCCCGCACTGACTGTGAGAGGCCAGAGGAGCACAACCACACATGGCACTGGAGGGCTATCAAAGCTGCGAACAGCTTGCCATACGTGTCTGCAGTGTGCTTGGCGAGGTCTCTCTGGAGTCCCGCCAGCTGGAGCGCTTAGTGCCTGTAAGCCTTGGCAAGATGCTGGTCTTCAATGTGGAGATGATCCAGAAGGGGTACAATCTTGTCCCATATGAAACGGTGGTATGCACCCATGTATTTATTTATTTACTTTGCTTCTAGACTGCCCCTCTCAGCCCGAAGGCGACATATACAAATTAGCATTTAACGTTAAAAACACACAGGCGTCATAGTGCGCCATCCTGGCAAAGAGTCCTGCCAACGTGTAGATTTTACGGCCCATGCCGTCTAGTTTCCTGCCCTCCTTATCCACTGGCAAGGTTTGTGATCATTGGGATGGCCGAGCCTGCGAAACATCTACCACCACTGAGTAAGGCTTAGGGTGTTTGCCAAGCCACTCCGCCAAAGTCATATCCAAGCGGTATAAATTCTCTGCCTTCCTGGCAGTAGGAGGCACAGATAATGGAGCTGTGCCCAGAGCTTTGATGAGCTGGAGCAAGTATGGTAGGAGGGGAAGTGTAGCAGCTGCAGGTGCTTGCTACTGGTCATGTGAGAAGACCGGATCATCCACAGGTGTGGTGGCTTGAGGGGTCTGGAACTTCAAAGCCTTCACCAGGCGATTGATCAGGGCTGAGAAAGTGTTCAGCTCCTCTGGGAAGCCAAGGTCTCCATCCGGGGCTGCCTCTGTGGGGATAGCCTCAGGGATATTGTCCTCTGAATCCGAAGGATCATCGGTGTCGACAGTGGCAATTTCCTCCATTGGTGGCAGTAGAGAGCCCTGAGGTGGAACAGTATGCTGTTGAGTTGGATTCGCCTCCAAAGGGGTGGTTGTCGGTACCGGTTTCGGAACCGAGGGAGGAGGGATGACCCATGAAGTAGAAGGACAGTCCACAGGGCGATGCACGGGATTCTGCACGTTGTCGGTGTCACGGCCATGGTGTGGAGAGGCTGGAGGATAGTCCCTGCAAGGGTAACGAGGGCTGTAATATCCTCTTGGGGGATATCTTTCTCCATAGCCATGGTGAGGGTGTGGAGATCCAAGGGAGTAGAACGCCTCACGGGCCCGCCTGTAGCTGCTGGACCTATAGTGGCTCCGAGACTGGCTTCTAGACGGAGAATTCCAGGAACAGGAGGACAAAGAGGGCCATCTAGAGCTATAGGAGGCATGGCGGCATCTATGGGAACGCCTGTAGCTCGAGCGCCGGGAGCACAAGCAACCGCGTGAAACCGACCAGGGGCCCAGAAGATTAGACGGCCCGGACGTTACCGCATCCGATGGGGCTCAAAATAGTGGAGGGTGTAGATCCGCTCATGGTTGAGGGGTCTCCCTTTCCAGCAGCGGGGTGGCTGGAGTCAGCTGCTGCCTGCTCTCAGGGGGCAAGGGAGCTGTTGGAGGGGCTGGCTCCAGCTCTGGCGGCGATTGGCTCTTCATTGGCTCTGCCTGAGTGAGGGGGAGGGATTGTCCCCCTGCGTCCAGCTCTCCTAAAGCCACGGTGAGTGGGTGGGAGGGAGAGAGAGGTGGCCACTCCCTGAGGGGCCGGTCTTACAGAAAGCACCCTCTTCTCTTTCCCAGACTTTTTGGGGCGCTAGAGCAGCTTCATTTGGCTTGAGGAAGAAGCGCTCGGCCTGCTCTTTATAGCCTTTGACGCTCTGGGGGCTTGCTCAGCGCCATGTGCGTCCGCCTCCAACTGAGAAGGTAAGCTGGGCCCCGGAGAGTTAGCAGGGGCCGGTGGGGCCGCGGAGGCCAGAAGAGGCTCGTTGACTCAGGTGGGTGAGGAAGCTGTCACAATGCAGGGTCTCGGCCCAGCCCCTTAATCATACACACAGAGACGTTAAAAAACAGGTGAAAAGGTAAATTGTCCATAAAGGTATCGAAGGTTCAATCAAAAGGTTAAGAGTTCTGAAGTCAATCCAAAAGCAAAAGGCTTGGCAAAGGTTTCCGCAAAAACAATGCGGATCAAAACAGACTTGGTCCGTGGCAAATCAAACAAGGCAAAGTTCAAGGAATCAAAGGCCCAAGAAACTTCTTGGTAAACACGAGCCCCAGTCCTGGCTCCGTGGATCTTCACTCGCTTCACTCCCTTCAGATCAGAAGTGACCGAGCAACTGAGGATCCGTTCCCACGGATCCTATACTTAATCCCCTTGGTGAGATCTACGGCGTTCTAGGCTTCTGCGCCAATCTGTGCTACGAGACCCAACGCTCCTTTGGCGTTCTAGCCTTCGGTGTCATTCCCTCCTACTGGACTCGATGCTCCGTCTCCTATCAAAGCTCCTTCCTTGCCTCCCAGCACCTGGGTCGCTATCTTCGTGAGAGCCAGACTCCCTTTCAGCTTCCATGGGCTCATCCCCCGCTATCTCCCTGACCCTTTCTTGCGAACCGAAACCACCTGGTTTCTCATACTGATTATCTGAATCAGGAGAATCAGTGTCGGCCTGACCTTCCCAGCCCTCATATCCATCCGGCCAGCCATCATCCCATTCCAAACTGTCTTTAGGAGATGAAGGCCCAGCTGCCTCATCAGCCCCATCATTTATTTATTTATTTATTTATTTATTTCTTCGATTTTATATTCCGCTCCTCCCTGCAGGCTCGGGGCGGATCACAATTATAGCATACAATAAAACATACGGTAAAAACACATGGTAAAAACATGGTACACAACCGAGGTGGAACAGGTCTACAGTTCTTTACTGAGACAGGACGAGCCAATCACGTTTGGGTTAGCCAAACGCTAACCTGAATAAGGCTGTCTTACATTCCCTTCGGAAGGGAAGGAGTTCAGGGGTCGCTCGAATGTACTCAGGGAGCGAATTCCAGAGTGCTGGAGCCGCAGCAGAGAAAGCTCTCTGTCTAGTACTGGACAGATGGCAGGAGCGGGGCGATGGAACCACCAACAAATTTTGCTCATCAGAATCTATCTCCATTTATTCTAAAGCAAGTGGGACCCCCGGGGCAGCCCCCTGCCCCCCGGCACGAATGAGAACTGAGTTGCTACAGAAGCAGAGCTTGCTCGTAAAGGAGGGCTTTCAGCCTGATCTCCCTATGCTTGCGAGCCTGCGGGTGAACGTTTGGCAGATGGAACACGAGCGCACTGCATGGCACTCCCCAAGGCATAGCAGGCACACGGGGTGGGTGTCCGTGTCCGGGTACTTGCCCCCAGACTGGGAGCATTTTTTTAATATGGCCGCCATTTTAGGTGAGTAAAATTAGGGAGATACAGGCCTGAGTAGCATTAGTTGTCAGTTCGGTCCATCGTAGGATCAAGGCAAGGATAAGTCCAAATCAAAAGGCAAAGTGTGGTCAAAAACAGTCCAAAGTAGAGTCCAAAATTTTACAAAAGAAGCCAATTGAGGAATAAGCTAGTCACTAAGCTAGAGAGAGATTCCTAACTGCTGCTACTGCGCGGAGAAAGGAACTGGAGCGGCCTACCAGGCTTATATACTACAGGGGAGTGTGGGCGGGTCTACCGCCAAAAAGTATCATTTTAAAAAAATTCTAGAGAATTCCTAAACTGTCTGCACAGGCGCAGAAACCCCATCTGTGTGCATTTCACAGGACCACGCAAAAGAAAGGTGAAAGGGGGTTGGACAGGAATAGAAGGCCTTTGTACTAGCTATTTTCTCTATCAAGAGATTTTGACATGTATGGTATGCCTGTACTGGATCTTTTCACAACAGCTGTAAAAAGACATAGAAAAGTGTGATGCCCGTGGCCTTTCCCATCTCAGCCCAAAACAAGAGGCAGCATAAACTGCAGAATGTGTCTATGTCCATTGTAAATTTTGCATCTTGTCCAAAGAAAACAACAACACAAGCTCCTGCCTACTGTGCTTGGAAGTGCTGACAACATCACCCTGGAGCTTGTTCCTTGGCCAGAATCTCAAAAGATGTTGGTAGAGGAGTCACAGAGTTTACGGGGCAATCCTTAGCCCTGTCCCTTGATATCCTGCTGTGAGCTAGGTTATTAATGCCAACTCAGCATCTTCTGGAAAACAAGTTAAGTTTGCTGGAAACTGAAACCTGATTTCCACAAATGTTATCTTCTGTTGCAGAAGGATAAAGCCATCAAAAAGGAACTTGGGCCTCTTTACATGACCAAAGCAGGATGAGCTATCCGATTCCCACCACAGACTGACTGAAACCTAAGGGAAGCGCCATTTTGTTTTTAAAACAATTCATTACTGCTTGATCTAGTGGTTACAGTTGCAAAACAACAACAATAATAGAAAAGAGTTTTATGACACCTTAAAGACAAACAATTTGGGTGGACCAAAAGTCTCCATCATCAGATTCATGACATAAACTCTGGTTCTTGGAAGTTTTTATCACAACACAGGGCTGCCCTGGTTTAAAAAGACAGGCTCAGACTTGACTAAAGAAGAGAGAAAGAAAGGGTCACCAGACAATCTCCAAGCACCACAGTTTCCACAAGCCTCCATTAAGTCACAGTACATAATTTAAACCTTTAAGGTGCGGAAATATTCCTCACTGTTTTGCAGCAGCACTGACATGGCTACGCCTTCTAGATGTTTCAGAATCTAAAAAATCCAGAAACGTTAGCCTTTCATCCATAGAGTTTCCATAAATCAAAGCCAACTTGGTGGCAAATAAATCCAATAGTAAACACAGGTGGGGGGGGGGAATCATAACAGCATGCATGAAAAGCCATAGGCAGCCACAGAAATACAACAGGATGGCTATAAATTATGGCAAACTACCTGAACATTTAAAATAAATTCTTCAACATCGATTCCACCTCTTCACTATCAAGATGGTTCCCGACAAATATTTCAAGGGAGGAATATTCCATACGAAAACATCGGCTTCTCTTTAATAGTCAGAATAATGTCAGAGAGTAGGCATCCCTGACAGAAGGTTGTCACAACGAACCAGGATTTCAGGGAGAGCTGATTCCTTCGGCAAACATAGGCAATGACAATAAAGTTATAATTACAGTTTTTCCAGTAAGCCATCCTGATTATTCCCAACCACTCCCCAGTTCTGAAACAGTCTTCACAACCTGGTGACAATTATCTTGAAAATATAAAAAAAGCCACACCTTTCAAGATCTAAACCCACAATTAAAGAAGGCAAGCACCCGAGTAAAAAGTTCTCCACTTGCAAAAAACCAGCCAGAAATGGGTGAGATTTTTGTTTGCATTTCATAATAATTTACCAAACTTTGCATGTAGGAAGATTTGCCCTTCTCTAAAGATAACCACAGCCCCTGGGGACACAGCGGGTTAAACCACTGAGTTGCTGAACTTGCTGAACTTTGAATCCAGGGAGTGGGGTGAGCTCCCGCTGTTAGCCACAGTTTCTGCCAACGTAGCAGATTGAAAACATGCAAATGTGAGCAGATCAATAGGTACCGCTTTGGAAGGATGGTAAAAGCAATCCATTGGCTTAGAAATGGAGATGAGCATCACCCCACAGAGTCAGATGCAATTAGACTTAAAGTTAAGGGGAAATCTTTACCTTTATTTAAATATAACCAATTTTATCACCAAAAAGTACTTCAGGCAATGAATACAACAGGCAGAAATATATGCTCAAGTTAAGATATACAACTCACAAAAGAGAATAGAACACTTTTGTAATAGTTTGGATGCGAACGAGTCAAACTGCAACAATTATCTCTTTATTCAAGAATGTCACAACAGCAATCAATATACTTATTCCATTCCCTTATTATTTGTCAAAGTGATATAAACAATCATGAATCCTACGCATATATACTTGAAGATGTTGCAATCAAATCAATGGAGTTTTCTCTTAAATAGATACAGTCAGAATTGGGCAATAATATTTCTGTTCATTGACTGAGTGCAAGAGGAGAACTATGTGCTGCATGATTATTTGAGATCAATTTCTGTACTTCAATGTATAGGATCTCTCACTCTAAAATGTGGAACAGATAATAACCATGCCCCACTGATAATTTTAAAAACCTAGAACAACTAACACAATCTACAGCTGTAGCATAGTAAAGGTAAAAGTTTCTCCATGACAATAAATCTAGTCGTGTCTGACTCTGTGGGGTGGTGCTCATCTCCATTTCTAAGCTGAAGAGTTGGTGTTGTCCGTAGACAACTCCAGGGTCATGTGGCTGGCATGATTGAATATGTATATACACATTCTCAGAGATAATGAAAAGATATTGACTAATAAAGATAGGAAACATATTGTCGATGTCCATAGCTCAAAATCAATTCACAGGGATGGGAAACTTGTTCTATTACCACTGATTTTGTATAATGGTTCTACTTTCTATGTAGCGACATCAAATCGTTGCCAAATGTAAGCCGTCCTGAGTCCCCCTCCGGGGGTAGAGAAGAGACGGGGTAGAAATACCGGAAATACTGCAGCCAAATCTCAGCATCCACAATATTAAGCTAGATAAAACAGTCATTGGTCCAAGAAAAGCTATGTTTATGCTCTCACCTGCATATCCATTATTTTGGACACATAGTTCCTCAAACGGAAACTCATTTTCATGGAAAAAGGTTAATGGTGATAATTATGAGAGTTCTAAAAACTCACACGGAAGATTGGTATTGCAAGGCAGTCACATTACAATTTTAAACTAAGTGTAAAACAAACCCAAAACAAACCATTTTATATTGAGGGTAAGATTTCCCAGGTCACTATGTCAGTTTAGCCCAAAACAAAAACATACCAACATATTATATGCGCCAAAATCCTTGGTGGGGATTCTAAAGAAAAATAAGTAAATATTGTAAAAATGGACAAAACCAGCTGAGGTCCAACTGAGCTTAGCCCTTTCATTGAGAATGAATTCTGTTAATGTATTCACTAACAACACCCATTGCTCCAAAATTTCCAGAACTATTACTGCTGCTACTGGTTCTTCTTTGTGTTGCTGCCTATTTATACTCTGCCTTTTCCCCAAAATGAAAATGAAGGTGGCTTACAAATTAAATAAAATATACATGAGTGTGTATCTGCATATACAGATACATTCTAGATTATATAACTTTGGGAGGATCCACTGCTTTGAATTGTTTTACTTCTAAAAGCATCATGTACAGTGATAGCACTATATAAACAAATGATGATGATGTTAATGATAGTGTTGTTGATAACCTCAACAACAACATGCTTCTTACACATTATAACTTTAAAAAACCAGGAAAGTATTTTCTTTTGGTAATCTTTCCACATAGAGCTTTAATGCCCAATTAAACACAGCAAACATTGGTCACATTTTGGTTCAAAGGCTTCCACACAAGGTCTCTCTCTTTTCTCCATCTCCTTCCCTCAAAAGGACATGATCTACAAGATGGAATTTCATAACATGTTTGGCAAGCTGCTAGGAAAAGCTGAAAGATACCCTTGTTTTGCCTGCTCATTATTAAAAGCATGCTTTTCCGAAGGCTACTCTATTATGCATATTTGAAAGCTCCCAAATGTTGTTATTCCCACCATGACTCCCTCTGACACCCACTCCTTGCCATCAGGAACCATGGAAATGCAGCATTGGTCTCTTCTTATATGTTGCAAACTGCCACAAAAGAAAAGCACAGCAGAAAGGCCTACTTTTTAAACATAGTTCGGTTCGGACAATATTAATGCTGACATTGTGCAGCTGTTATAACTCAGCGCAACTGGCTCTGCCCACCTCATGGCACTCCTCATACTGGCAATGCCAACAGGACCACAGAAAGGTCAAGTTACTCGACACTGTGCCCCAGAAAAGCAACAGGCAAGTTTTTAAAATGCACAAAAACCTCTAACAAAAGAGACAGGAATGAGGATACAAAACTCAGTTGGATAAAAAACAAAATCATACACAAAAATTTGGGAAAAAATGGGCCAAGGGGGCAACCATCTGCACATGAACTATTTATTTATCGTGTCAGAAGCAAATTGAGGATACAGTTGTAATGTATTTAAAAACACAAAGTTTAAACTTGGCATTATACTAAATGTCCCTTGACCAATAACTGGCCACTTGGAGTGCCTCTGATGTTGCTATAAGGTCCTCCATTGTGCATGTGGCAGAGCTCAGGCTGCATTGTAGTAGGTGGCCTCTTCTCCACACTCGCATGTCGTGGACTCCACTTTGTAGCCTCATTTCTTAAGGTTGGCTCTGCATCTTGTGGTGCCAAAGCGCAGTCTGTTCAGCACCTTCCAAGTCACCCAGTCTTCTGTGTGCCCAAACTGAACTAAGAACCTCAAGTTGTCAGATCTCATATAACTTTTATGGCAGTGGTTCCCAATCTTTTTGTGACCAGGGACCACTCTCCAACATTAGTACCAAAAGGGTTACAAATCAGTTTTTGGTCAACTTTAGATTCAATTTGGTGTGCTGATTCAGAAAATTGCATTGGATAGACCACATCAGCTCTAGTTTCTGATACAGAACATATGCCAAGGTCAGTGACAGGAAAGGAGTGGCAGGCACCACAAAAGGAGCAGAAATAAAATAAAATAAAAAAAGGAGGAGGAGGTTTGCAGACCAGATTTTTATCCTCGCAGCCCACTGGTGGTCCACGGCCCACAGGTTAACAACCACAGCTTTATGGAAATCCCTCACCAGGAATGAGTGCTTCACATAACTGTATAACAAAGTAGGTCTTGGACATCCTTATACAGTTGTTGAGGGGAAGGATTTTCATGAGAATCAGTGCAGTTTGCTCAGCTTTTGGCTCTCCTAATGCTTTGGGATTCGCCTCCTGGATTCCTTCGGCATTGACAATGATGGCTGGAATTCTGGAACTCAAGGTCCCCAACATTTGCACTATTGAAGCTGGTGGCTAGTTTAAAAGTAATCTTTAACTGTTTTTCATGCATTATTCTGACACGCATACAAAAGCACAGGAAGACACAAAGCTATGACAGTCACATCAGCAAGAAGGCAGGCTGCTTTGTAAGACAGTTCAGCACACCCGCTCATCACAATCTCACTTTAAGGTTGCACTGGAGAGGGAGGCCCTCAGAGTTTGACTCAATGCTGCACAGATGAGCCGGCGTATAAGTGGAATTCCACAGAAATAACACCATAGGCCCACTCACTCGATACAACTACAGTGCTACGCTCCACTTTAACTGCCATGACAACATCCTTGAACCCGCAGTGTGATGAGGCACTGGGGCATCATGTCTGGGAATGATATAAATCCTCCTGCAGCTCCAAATCCTAAGATTTCCACAAGACTGAACAGTGCCAGATAAAGTGAAACCATAGTACCAGTTAAGTTTCCCTTATCTGGAAATCCAAGGTACTCCAAAAACCAAAGCTTTTTGCCATCTGTTGCCTAATTCCATCTTTGGGGAAAGGGGGCTGGGCATACATTCAGTGTCTCTCAGATTGGGTTGTGTTTTGTTTTTTTTGGTCTCTCATTCTACTCCTTGTATTCTCAAATATTACAGGGAGAGGGGGGGAAGCAGAATATGCAAACAGAGTATAGTAATGCCTATGCACATATATTTACATAAAAGGAAAATTTGGGATTTTCTTGTCACCAAGTCTATGCAGGTTTGTTTATACTTTTTAAAGCTGGCAGTAGAAAAATTAGGTCAGGAACCCCTGCAGAAACCTAGCAAATGCAAATCACACCAGTATATTTGTGCTAAAAGCAGGCACATGAAATGAAAAAGCTGTCTTAACAACTTCAGAAGTGATGCTTTAGAGCCCTCAATGCGCAGCGAAATAACACAGGTGAAAGGAAAATAATGGTTATGAATTTCTTCCTAACAGCCTGTCAGTCTCGCTCATCATAATTGTTTTTCATTTCTATTCATGAGAATAATGACAGTGAGCTACAAGAATTTTCTTAATTCTTCAACCTGTCTTTCCAGTGTGCATTTTGTTTGGCACGTTTTTATATAAGACAATAGTCACAAATGCAACGAGGAAGACACCTCACTGCCCCATTATAACTCTGGTGTCTGACTCAAAAATGACTTGGTCCTAATAGCACCTGCAGCCAAACTCCTCCCATATGACAGAATGAATTAAGATAACATGATTGAAAATAATGGATATGTAGGTTAGGGCAGTGCTACTCCATAGGTGCAGCTAATGGGAGAGAAGGGATAATTGTTTCACTATAGGAATCCTGGGAGCCCCATAACATTGTATTTCATGCCCAAATTTCCAGTATTGTATGTGTGCACATGCCTTCAGGTACCTGTGAAACCTTGTTTTTTGCAACCCTGTGAATTTATAGCATTTTTAAAGGCAAGGAATGCTCAAAGGGAGATTGCCAGTTTCTTCCTCTCAGACATACCCTATATTACCTAGTACTACTTAAAGTGGTGGCCCTGAACCAGTCTGCAAGTCACCTGGTACCAGTTCCTAGGATATTTCCAGGACAAAAGAAACCATTGTGACCAGCGGTCATTTTTAATTGTTTTTAATACTAATGATGTTTAATGCTGTTTCAATATTTGTATATTTTAAATTGTATGCTGCTGTTTTATGTTCAGCTACTTTGAGTCTCCTGCGGGAGAGATAAAGCAGTGTAAATAAATAAATAAATAATAATAATAATAATGCTGCACATATCACCACTTCCTGGCATAATGGAGGGAAAATAAATGCTGGTCCCTCACATCAGATATCTTGGGGAGGACTGGATAAGGGAACTTTTGTTGTATGGTAGTATCTTGACAAAAGTGGAAAAAGACAAATTTGAAGAACATCTCTCTAGGAATCTCCAGTGCTTCAAGGGCAACTCTATAGTCCACTTCTGCCAGATGCTGACCATACAATCATGCTGGAGGACCCAGAGAGTCCTAGAGAAGTGATTGCTCTACAAATCTCTATGTTCTCCATGGTGACTCTATGGTCAACTTCCACCAGAAATTGACCAGAGTCACCGTAGAGGACCTAGAGGTTTCTAGAGATAACGTATTAATCAAATAAACAAATAATAAAATTGGTAAAAAGTTAAATGCAGAAATATGAAGAGCCAACATTACTCCAGAAGAAGGCATCCTTGTATATCACCTTAGACCACAGCAGAAAGAGCAAGAGCCTTCTGATCTTGGGAAAGGAGGTTACTCTATCTCATCCTTGTAAGTCTGCACATCATTAAACAAGATTTTATCCAAAGAGCTTGTTTCAATTTAATATTCCTGCTCATTTAGTTCTGCTAATTTCTGACTCTGCATTTCAAGCAAACAAAAGCCATACTTCAGAAAGCAAGTGTGGCTCTTAAGCTGTCAAATGATGATTGCTGCTCAGTACAAGTTACTTTAATGGATACCCCACTTTAAACTAAGCTCGAGCCATCTGTTCCACCCCCAACTACAAAAGGCAGCTCAGAGTAATGGATAATACAGATGTCGAGTTGCTTGTATCTCTATTTCTTCCAGTATGGGCTTCGATAACATCTCAGGTTACAGACAAAGAACTAGTCGAGCATCAGGTCCCAGTCTCCCACCCTTCCCCAAGCACTTGATCCTGATTCCTATGTTACAAAGGGTGATGGGATGAGAACACATGGGAGTGGCAACCACTGCTCTTACACAGAACATCCATCTATATAAATAAAAATGTAATGTTTGTTTGTTTGTGGGATTAACATAACTCAAAAAACACTGGACGAATTGACACCAAATTTGGACACAATACACCTATCAGGCCAACGAGTGACCATCACTCATAAAAACACTGAAAAGCAAAGCAGAAGAGACTTAAAAGGCCAAAAAAACAAAAATACATTACAACGCTTGCGCAAAACCACATATATGCAAACACACATCTACACAAATATATACACACATATATACACATATACACAGACTGGGCCACAGCAACGTGTGGCAGGGGATGGCTAGTAGAAAATAAAGAAATAGTTGTATACTGTTTACTCTGCACAATGTTAATATAGCACAATATAGGAAGTGAATCAGTGTAGTATAGTGGTTCAAGCATTAGACCACAACTCTGGAGACCTGAGTTCAAATCAGCCTTCTTGGAAATCCACTGGGCAAATCCCACTCTCTGAGCTCTGAACAAATCTTGTCATGAAAACCCGATGATAGGGTTGCCTTAAGTCTGAAATGATTTGAAGGAAGACAACAACAGCAACAGCAGCAACAAAGTGAGCTGCACATGCTGGTCATGTAACGCTGATCCAACTGTACTGTTAGGAGATATATGGAAAGATGAAGTGTGCATGTTACAGAATTTTAAACAGAGGCAAGGGCAGATGTATGGAAGGGATAGGGTTAGTCCATCACATGTGGTAGGACTTAAATTTCTCATCTATCCAGTGGAGACCGCAATGAAGTTTGATTACAGATCTAAAGAATCTGTAGGGCTATATATCTTGGACTAGGATATGAAGAGCACAGCAAGCTAGGGAAATGACACACTGTATCCTGCCTTTCTACAAAGTGACTCCAAAGTGGTTATGAGCAGCAGCTATAATTTGCCATGTTATTAACTATGCAATTTTTAGTTTAGGATATTTTCAAAGGTTTTGCTCAATATAATTTAATTACAGTTTCCACAGTATTTTATATATTCTGCTCTGTATTCAACCTCACATTAACATCGCATGGCAGGCTGTTTATCAATCCAAGGAACTTCAAACATTTTTCTAGCTCTATTTTATCACTATCTTTTCCCCTTTCTATGTTCTTTATATAATACTGATTGGATTAATTCAAAAGCACTGGGTTTAGATCAGACCTGGGCAAACTTTGGCCCTCCAGGTGTTTTGGACTCCAACTTTGTCTTATGAATATTGTAACAAGCTGTGTTTTTAATTTAATTTTAGTGGTGAAGTCATTATTTATATGTCGAGTTGTTTAAATTTTGTTAGTATGGATGTATTGTTGTATTTGGGCATTGAACATTTGCCTTTTATGTTCGGAATCCACCCTTAGTCCCTCCAGGGAGATAGAGCAGAATATAAATAAAGTTTTATTATTATTTATTATATTATTATTACTGACATGGGAGGCCCTACCGGTGGCTATTATGCCACTGCCAGCATAGCTCACAACTTCATTAGGGTACGCAAGCCTCTCCCCCACAACAAGGGTGCGCCAACAGGTCACAATCGAAGGGTCTGATAGAAAGCGTCAAAGGGCAGGATGGGCCCTCTAGCCTTTTGGCAACCATCCTAGGAGAAGGAAAACTCTGGCTTCAAACGGGGGCAGATAGTGCTCATTTAACCCTGTAAGGTCAACCATCTAGGACAGGGCTGCCCAACTGGTGGGCCGGGGGCCGTATACGGCCCCCAGCCCCTTCCCTACGGCCCCTGCCTACCCTGCAATTTTTTTTAAAAAAATCGATCTCCGGGGGCAGGGCTGGGTGACGTCAGGTGTGGCGCCGGCGCCGAGCCTGACGTCACCCAGCCCCGCCCGCTCCCTTCCTCCTCCTCTGTCCTCCCTCCCCCCCGGCGCACCAATCGGGAACACCGGGGGCCTAAAGGCGGGCCTAAAGCGGAGGATGGGAGGCTCCCTTCCTCCTCCTCTGTCCCGCCTCTCCCCCCGGCGCACCAATCGGGAACGCCGGGGGGGGAGGGAGGAGGCGGGCCTAAAGGGGAGGAAGGGAAGCGCTTCCCTTCTTCCTCCATAGGCCTGCCTCCTCCGTCCCGCCTCTCCCCTCGGCACTCCGATCAGTGCGCCGGGGGAGAGGCGGGACGGAGGATGAGGCTGGCGTGACCCTTTAGCTGGAAGGGCGAAGGCATGGAGAGCTCTCCATGCCTTCGCTTTCCAGCTAAAGGGACACCAGCCTCAGAAGCAGCGATTTTCCTGCTTCTGAGGCTGGCGTGTCCCTTTAGCTGAAAAAGCGAGGCATGGAGAGCTCTCCATGCTTTTGCCCTTTCTTAAAGGGACACGCCAGCCTCAGAAGCAGGGAAGTCGCTGCTTCTGAGGCTGGCATGTCCCTTTAAGAGGAAGGGCAAAAGCATGGAGAGCTCTCCATGCCTTCGCCCTTCCAGCGTGTCCCTTTAAGAGGAAGGGCGAAGGCATGGAGGGCTCTCCTCAGCTTCGCCATCCCTCTTACAGCCTCAGCCAGGGCAGCAGAACCGGGAGAAATCGGCGGTTCTGCCGCCCTGGCTGTCACTGTAGGAGGGAGGGAGGTGGGGGGGCGGGGCCGCTCCTGACGGCGTGCTGACGTCACCAAGCACGGCGTCCCTTTTCGGCGGGGCTTGGTGACGTCAGCAAGCCTCGCCGAAAAGGGGCGGGCCGCGCAGGACGCCGGCATGGGGACGTCAGACGTGGTGACGTCAGCGCGCCGTCAGGAGAGGCCGGCCCCCTGCTCCAGCCCCCCAGGTCATCAGTGACCAGAACTCCGGCCCTTGGGCCAAAGAAGTTGGACAGCCCTGATCTAGGAGAAGGAAACTCAAACCAAACCTATGACCTGTGGAACTTGCTGCCACCGTCTCAGCTTGCTAAGCCCCGGCAGATGAACCTGTGGTTTAAAGGGTGAGGCCAGTTCTGTGCACGCTGCACTCCATCAGAAAGGTCCATTGCACAGGTTCAAAGGACACATCCATTATGGTTGACTCCATAACAAAACTATTTTTCAGTCAATTATTCATTTAAACAAACTTTGGACTATCTGAATTTGGTAGGCAATGCCATTTTTCTCCATTTCAAATGCTTGAGGATTGGCCTGCAGGAAAAATGAGCAGTACCAACTCTCAACAACCCAAGGAAAACGGGATATGGGGTGTCCTATCAGGATCCAGAACAGGTCTGGGTTTCAAGTCCCAAAATGCAGGGTATGAAACATGTAGGAATCCTATGTTCCACCCTTATATATAGCCTTTTAAATAAAAATGGGTTCCCTTCCTTTCCAGTTCAATTTCATAGAAACGTTGTGACACGTTATTAGGAAGGGTAAGGTCTCCCATCCTCCTAAGGTCATTCTACTTTCCTAAAATCCAGTGCTGTCACACTCCACTATTTAGTCTTCCGGCTGCTATCAATTTGGCAAATCCTGGTAGCACCAATATCACAAACAATATGCAAAAAGCACCATTGCTCAACCCTTACAACTTTCATTCACAACAGTGAAAAGGCAAGATTTTCTCTTTAGCATCTTGAATGTCACATACGCATAAAATTCAGTGAAGTCTGACCGAATGAATAGAGTGTCACTACGTTGTCAGTGAACACAAATAAACACAGAGATTCAATAGGATTTAGAAGCTAACAAAATGAAGAATGAGGACACTGTTCCATAACTGATGCAAACCATCCAGAGTTGAAACCATAGCGGACCTCAGCCATCTCACCTTTGCAAATCCATCTTACCTTATAATTACTGGAATTTACCCACGAGGTAGCAAGACCATCAACCATTTTATCCAGCATGGTCTGATCATGTTCAAGATCAGAAGATTTTTGTTTATCTGAGAAGTAGTCTATCAGTTCTTGGCCAACCTGAAGTCTCTTTCCAACGTCCTTCTGCAGGACCTGAGCCAAACAATACTCCATGGTGTGCTCCATGATGTGCTAGAAAAGCAGCACAGGCAACAGGGAGGCGAGAGGGCGGCAGGTTTGAGCTGTCCTGCGGGAGTATCCTCTGGGTCGCCTCTTTGTTTGATGAAGGTTACCAAGGGCCTGGATTTCAAAGATGTGATTCTGGGAATGGCAACAATGCACCATGTGTGTCTGAAGAGCAGCTGGCAGGTTATTAAAAGTTCAATTTAAATAACTAGTAATAGATAAATAAAGCAGTGTGCGGACCAGCCGGGCTGTATGACCAGGTCTCCAATGCTTCCGGATTCAACAATCCATCCTGGGGGGGAAATTAAAGAGGCAAAGGTTAGAAACAAATCTAAGAAGCAAAAACCCAAACAGCATAAAAGCATCGTCAAGGCACTTGTCATTTGGACAGTTTATTATTTAAAGTCACTTTTTTTCTTATCATCTCCTTTCAATTACTTCCTACAATGAGTATGGAGCAAACTTGCCTTGCAAATATGCCATAAGAAGTTGGTACATCTTTGTGTACTGTCTCCAAAGACAAAAAGTTAACCCTGTTACATGGGAATCAACTGCTGTAAAAAAATCTTGAAAAAATGGACTCCAACTCCTTAAAGTCTCCAGCTAGCATGACCACTGGCTATGCTGACTGGGGGATTTTGAAGTTGATGTCCAAAATTAACACCATGACTCAATTTGTTCAACAACAAGAAAGGGGTACTTCAAATCTAATATGAAGCTCTAACAGTTACTTGCAGAGCAGAATACTTTACCACATCACCATTAGAAGTTCCCAAAGAAAAGAGGAGGCGTATGAAGAAAGTATTGAAAAAACCACTGGAGCAATGCTCCATGAATCTTAGATAAATAGGGCAAGTGTCATCAAGATGTACATATTGTGTACTTTTAAGTAAAAGTAAGCTTGGAAAACTATATTAAGAGCCTCAAAACTATCATCATGTTTAAAATACGGTTGAACTAACAGGTGCCTTATGGCCAACGAGTAATATAGTAGTTTGAAAGTTGGACTAAGACATCATGAGACCAGTGTTTGAATCCTCATTCAGCCATGGAAACCCACTGGGTGACTTTGGACAAGTCATACTCTTTCAGACTCAGAGAAAGGCAAACTCCATCTGAACAAATATTGTCACAAAAACCCTATGAGACATCACCTTAGGGTTGCTATAAGCCAGAAAAGACTTGAAGGCACACAACGAAAACAATATGGTCGGGAGTATGGTCCTGCTATTTATATTCCAAATTGCATATGTCATAACTTTATTCATACATGAGCTGCATCAGCAACGTCACCAACTGGACAGCCTACTCAGAAGTAAGCCCTACTGACACCAATAAAATGTAGTGTCAGGTAAATTGAGTTTTGACTTTTTCTCAAGTAATAAAAAGGGGGCACATCAATGGCCAAACATCTGTTTCAAAGGCAAATAGAACCAAGGCACCTAAAGGCTTGGAATCTGTAATTAAAACAAACACGCACGTACAAACATAATTGTACTGCTTATAGAAGGACCAAAAGTTGTGCCGGTTAGTATAACAGATACAGCCAGTCTCGAAAAACTTTGGACTACGTAGCTTTCCTACTAAATGTAGGCACAGCACACATCCTAGACATGCTTACTCCATCTTAGCCTCAGAGGGAGGAAAAGGCAAACTCTCCCTGAACAAATTTTTCACACACAAAAATCCAACCCTGTGATGGGTGTGGCAGAAGATGAAATGACCTGAAGGCACACAACAACAACACTTCATTCTAACTCAGTAAAATCTGCTTCCAGATTAGCGACACTTTTTTTCAGAGTGTTAAACAGTTTGGCATTTTCTTTTATCCCCTTTACCCAAGAGAAAAAGAAAAATATCAGTCGCATGGTATGACAATATTTCTCACAATTCCCAGGTAACCAAAAGAATAGTCTGTAGGAAAAGGCTGGCACTGACATGCAATATGGCACAATAGTGGAAGCAGGTGGAAGCCAGCAGTCGGATACTCTGTTAAATTGGGAGCCTATTTTCTTTCCCTGGGACCTTCCAGGGCAGCACAGATTACTGAAAAATAAAGGTCAAGGTTTCCCCTGACATTAAGTCTAGTCGTATCCAACTCTGGGGGCGGTCGTGCACATCTCCATTTCTAATCCAAAGAGCCAGCATTGTCCGTAGATACCTCCAAGGTCACCAACTGATCTACTCACATTTGCATGTTTTCAAATGTTAGGTTGGCAGAAGCTGGGCCTAACAGCAGGAGCTCACACCACTCCCTGGATTCAAAACGCCAACCTTTCATTCAGCAAGTTCAGCAACTCAGCGGTTTAACCCGCTGCACCACCTGATACATACACACAAATTCTTGGAACAGGCCACAAGTCCAGTTCTCTCTTTTTAAAAAATTAAAATTAGATTTTTCAATATTCTAAAATGAGGATGGCGCTATAACTGATCTGAAAGGCCAATTAGTGCTCCTGATGCTTCCAAAGACACTGTTCACCAGCCAGCCATCCTTCAATAGAAAAAGTTTAATGTAAGGGTTAAAACACAGCATTGGCAGGCCACATGAAGCCCTAGGACAGGGGTGCTCATTAGGTAGATCGCGATCTACTGGTAGATCGCGTAGGGCGTCCTGGTGGATCACAGGCAGGGCAGGAGGAAGGCTCAGTCCCGCTCCGCAGACTCCCCATGCCACCCAAGTGCTACCGGCCATGGGTTATAAAATCCCATGTTATCTGCTTTTAATCAGATTATATGGCAGTGTGGATTCGGACAACCCAGTTCAAAGCAGATATTGTGTTATATGTTTAACATTTTTGTAGTGGGTAGGTAGATCATTTTGACTTGGTTGTTTTATAAGTAGCTCACATGCTGAAAAAGTGTGAGCACCCCTACTCTAGGACTATATTTTCCCCATCCCTTCCCAGATAAGCTTCTCAGGGACTCCTATCAAGATGCAGAATTCCCATTCCCAAGAGATTCAGTTGGCCTTCTTAATGTACTTTTTCCACCAGCAGGAAACCTTTTTATTTGGGAAGACCGTTGGCCTTTAACTTGTTGCAGCTGATGGGGCTTATTAATGGGTTTTTGGTGTTGTGTTCTAATTTATTATGACTTACAACTTTTAAAATAAAATTGTGGTTTTGTTGTCTTTCAACTATTGTATTACACTACTTGGTTTTGAATTGATGTAAGCCACCCTGAATCCGGAGTAAGGATGAAGGTGGGATATTCATTAATTAAATGATAGCGCTCATTGTGTGGAACACACTTTCCTTTGGTAGTTCACATGCGCCAACAATGTCTATTTTAGATGCCTGTGGAAAACCTATTTATGCAAGCCTTCCTGGGGAGGCAAACTTACCATCTATTGCAGGGGTGAAAACAATGAAGCTCTCCAAAAGTGGTTGGTCTGCAACACCCTTCATCCATGGCCAGGAGACCCAATGGTGAAGAAACGTGGTATCTACAATCCAACCACTTCTGGAGAGTCACACAAATCCACGGTCAAAATAAATATGGGGGTGGGGAGAACAAAGGGGGTAGTTCATTTAATGTATTGTATGCTTTCTCCATAGCTTTGATTTAAGTGCTTAATAAAGATCTGTAAGTAAATAAATGGAGCAGTATACCCAAGAAGGATGGGCATTCCCTGTCAAGAGATGCATCAACTAATGGGAGGGAACATACACCCTTCTGGGAGCCACCTGTACCTGCCTTGCCCTCTGAATGCTAAGATCTGCTATAAAGCAAACATGGGGCAGCTTCAAACATGCTTGACAGCTCTTTGCTCTGCCTATATTAAAAGAAACTTTCTTTCAACACAACATTCAACATGAGGTGAAACAAACATGGATTCTGGGTATATGTGCCCTCATACCTCATCACAGATATATCACAGGCAATAAACAACACTATGATACTGTTGTTGCTGTATGCCTTCAAGTTGTTTCTTACTCATGACAACTCTTAGGCAAACCTATCATGGAGTTTTCTTGGCAACACTTCCTCAGAGAGGCTTTGCCTTTACCTTTCTCAGAGAAAATGTAACATGTCCAATGTCACCCAGTGGGTTTCCATAACTGAGGACAGATCTGAACCATGTTCTCCAGAGTTATAGTCCAATGCTCAAAAGACAGGTTGAGTATCCATTATGCAAAATGCTTGGGACTAGGAGTGTTTTGGATTTTGGAAAAAAAATCAGATTCTGGAATACTACACCCGCATTTGTATATACATATATACTTGCAGATGGGAGCCAAGTCCAAGCACAAAAGTCATTTATGTTTCACATACATCTTATACATATAGCCTAAAGGTAATTTTATTCAGTATTTTAATGATGGTGTGCATGAAACAAAGTTTTTGCATACTGAACCATCAGAAAGAAGATGTATCACTATTTCATCCACCTCTGTGGACAATTTTGGATTTTGGAGTACAGTCAACCCTTCACATTCGCATGGGTTTTTCACTTGCACAGAACTCCCGTGAAAGTGAAAAACTGTAAATAAAGAAATTGATTAAAAAAATTCTTGCTAGGAATTTCCAGGTCTTCCAGAACAACTCTACGGTCACATTCCACATTCCAGTGTGAACACAGAATCACACTGGAGGACTTAGATTCCTAGAGACATGTTATCTCTGGACATCTCTAGATCCTTCAGCACAACTGGAGGACCTTGCCTATAGGATCAAACTGGACCTAAGGATTCCTTGAGAAAACATTTTACTCTAATCCATGAATAATCAAATCTTGTTATTAAAGAAATGCAAGACTACAAATTGCAAAAGAAAAAAAACAATTAAAGTTCAACGTTGATAAGACTCAAAGCTTTAGAATTGTAGATAAGGGATGCTCTTCCTGTACTACACCAGTGTTAATAAGATAGCGCTCCCTCTGACAGCTGGTGAAGATGCAAATTAAATGTTTGCATCAGCTTCTTCCAATACCAGATAAACAGTTGAGATACATTTCACCTAGGATAAATATCAATCATTAATTTTCTCTGGGTTTCCTTGAAACAGGTGCCCATAATAAACCCAAGCCACATGTGTTGAAAGCAGCTAGACAAAGCTATTATTACAACGAGCAATAAATCCCTATATGTTTATGAAGAGTGTATGTGTGGCCACTTTCTCCCTCTCATACACATGCAGACAAACACCCAGTTTCTCCTTTTCTTCCCTGAATCTATAAACTAACCAGAACTCCCTTTAAAAACCCCTTTGTTTTCAAAGCGGGATTCCTGAGTTTTGCAAAGCAGCAGCAGCAAAGGAAGTCCATTCTGGCGGCTTCCCCCTCCATGACAATGCGGCCAGCCCTTCCGTATCAGTTTACCAGCAGCTGCAATTGCTCCACTCCCTTCCCCCTCCATAATGAAATGAATCTCACTTGCACATCTTCCAATATAGCCCGCGCTCCATCCATTCGGCAGACAGGCCCTGCTGGCTTCCCGGATACTCTTCTCACCAAGGGCAGCCTCCCACTGCCATTGCTTATGGTATACACCAAACACAACTTGTATTGAACGTTACATTTTTCCCACCTCAAAGCACCCTATATTTCCAGATCACCCTTCAACTGAAAAAGGGGTGGGGGTGGGGGAATCTAATAATAACATTTAAAGCTCCTGGTTGCACAGAAAACTAGGCCATACTTGGAAGGAAAGCAGGTCAAGCTCAGTATAAGGGAAGGGGGTTGGTAGACAAAGCAGAGGGCAGCAAAGCAGAGCCTTTGCAAAGTAAACAACCAAAGCAATAGCCATGGGCGGGTGACATCCGGTGCAAAACAATACAGCAACGTGCCTCGGGGATGTCCCTTCACGGAGCACGACCTCTCTCAAAATTCTCTCTCACTGTATTTCCAGGTCAACCTTCCACTCCTTTTTTTTAAGTAAGGAGCAAGTAAAGCCAGCAACATGACAAACACACATCCACTAAGAGTGCCTGCACTTTATTTATTTAACAGGTTTATAGCCACTCTTTCTATAAAACATGCTCATTAAAAAGAGCGACACTATTTATTTAAATGAGATAAACCATGTGCAAGCTTCATTCCACTGAATCATACAATTCCTCCCACCACTACTCCAAAAAAATATGCAGAAAAGCATACAACGGGGACCAGCAATTGGAACAAACCGATATCAATTCACTGATCTGTAACAAGAAATGCAGTCTTAAGGGCAAGGGCGTCTTTCCCAGAAATGCTGTCAGAAAGGTCTGGAACAATAGTAAGGACCTCTGAGTTTAGAATGAGCAACTGTACCAGCTCTAAGGCCAAGGCCTGTGGAGGTCCAGACATCTAAGATCTCAGTACTCAAAAAGGAGCCCCTGGTGGCACAATGGGTGAAACCCTGTGCCAGCAGGACTGAAGACCGAGAGGTCAGAGGTTCAAATCCGAGGAGAGCACGGATGAGCTTCTTCTGTCAGCTCCAGGTCCCCATGTGAGGACATGAGAGAAGCTTCCTACAAGGATGGTAAAACATCAAAACATCTGGGCATCCCTTGGGCAACATCCTTGCAGATGGCCAATCCTCTCACACCAGAATCAACTTGCAGTTTCTCAAGTTGCTCCTGACATGAAAAAAAATACTCAAAAAACTCAGTCTGCCTTGGATACTGTCACAGGACGATGACAATTCTAGCTCAAAACAAAACCTTGAACACAAAATGATCCCCAGCCCACCCCGAGGTACTAGCATAGAGGCCAGTTTTGAATTACCATATATGAGTTATCACACCAAAGTCTGAACTAAAGATGTTTGACTCACTCAGGCTAATATCAAGAATATTTACATGTTGCATGTTGCATTAAGGGAGCCCCTGGTGGCACAGTGGGTTAAACCGCTGAGCTGCTGAACTTGCTGACTGAAAGAACGCAAGTTCGAATCCAGGGAGCGATGTGAATTCCTGCTGTTAGCCCAGCTTCTACCAACCTAGCAATTTGAAAACATGCAAATGTGAGTAGGGAAGGTAAAGGCGCTCCATGCAGTCATGCCAGCCACATGACCTTGGAGGTGTCTATGGACAACACCGGCTCTTCAGTTTAGAAATGGAGATGAGCACCAACCCCCAGAGTTGCACACGACTGAACTTAATGTCAGGGGGAAAACTTTACCTTTACTATGTTACTTTAACACTATGGTGTAAATCCTCTCCCAGAGGTAAACTGGTACAAATGGAAAATGGGAAAAAAGTTAGACAGGCTTAAATGTGCAAACCATTTGCTTTGGCCTGTACTATTTTGTACAGAGCTTTCTTGTATAATTGAACATTTTAAAAACCCCTCAACATTCAGAAACTTGACGCTTTGAGATACTCCACCACACTGTTTTCTTCTCTCTTGCAAAACTCACATATTATCTAGACGCTTTCAGGATGCTGTAGTTAAAATAAAACCACCCCCATGTTTATAGCTGAAACAACTACAACAGATTAGCTTCTGCACAAATGAAGGTCAATTTTTAATAAATTGCAAGTGGACTTTGGTCACATTTTCAAGGACTGGCTACAAACATGCACAACTTCTCATAAATGATGACTGAGGATTTCACTCCAGACACAAAACAATGGGGAGGATACAATAACACTGTTCTGTGTTTTAAACCTTCACTGTGGGCATCAAGGCCTAAAGCATCCTTGTTTAATAAGAGTCCTTTGAAGAGCTCTCCAAGTTACAGCTGCTTCGGGACATTTAAGAGAATCTAGCAAAAGAGGATCAAATAGAATCTCTCTTTGTTTGGAAGAAGAACCTTAGTACTGACTGCCCTTGTATCAATCTCATCATGCCCATAACTTTTCTTTATCTATCTTGTCTTTTGCCCACTTGGTTTGAATTATTTCTGTATGTCAGCACTATTTTACTAACTGGAGTTAGAAATTTTGTTAACAGCAGTTCTGAAGGAAAGAAATAGAGAGATGACTGTCTCTCTAAACCAGTGGTTCCCAACATTTTTTGATCAGGGACCACTTTACCAGAGACCACTTGACCACTTGACCAGGAACCACTTTGACCAGAGACCACTCTCCTAAAGGGTTATGAATTGGTTTTTGGTCAACTTTAGTTTCGGTTTGGTTATTTGGGGTGCTTATTCAGAAAATTGCATTGGATAGACTACATAAGCTCTAGTTTCTGATACAGAACATATGCCATTCAGCAGTCGCCATATACTCACCCAAATAAAACCATATTTAATAATCTAGAGCTGATGTGGTAATAGAAATCTCCCCTCCTGACATCCCTGTTGCCTCTGCACAATAAGAGGGTTTTGCAAGACTAGTCACTCTAATTGCTGTGTGGTTTCAAGGCAATGGTGTAGTAATGCTGAGGCTGCAGACCATATTTTTGTTCTTGCAGACCACTGGTGGGCCACAGGTTGGGAACCACTGCTCTAAACGCTTTATGTCCAGGTATATATAATATATAATATATATATAATAGTAATACTATTGTAGTTACCTGCTATCACGTTAACTTCAATGATGGCATCCCTATGAATGAGAGACCCCCAAGTCATCTTATCAGAAACAACCTGCTCAAGTCTTGTAGACTCAGGACCAAGCCCACCCTTAACTGAGTTTATCCATCCAGAATACGATTTTCTCTTTTCCTACTGTCTTCAACCTCACCAAGCATTGGTGTCTTTTCTGTTTTCTTCGTATTCATTTGAAACCCCAATTTTGTACCTTTTTCAGTAATCATTGCAAGATTTTGCTATTATTTATAAGCAGCATTGTGTCATCTGCACATCTTAAATTCTTGGCATACTCTCCTCCAATTTTCATGCCTCCTTCCTCCAAATCTAATCTTGCTTTCCAGATCTCGCATTGAGCATACAACCTAAACAGATGGGATGATAACAGTCAGCCTTTTCTCACCTCCTTAGCCACTATAATTTATAAAGCACAACCTGATTTTCTTCCAATTCTTTTGGGTGTGATCTATTATCCAATATACATTTGTAGCATAATCCCTTGTGCCCCTTCCTTTCCTAAACCAAGCTTAGATTCCTAACATTTCTTGTTCCATATATGATAAAGGCTTTTGTTATTGTATTTTGAGTATCACTTTCCTTGTGAAGAAAAATAAACGCAGTGGTCCTGAAGTTATTGCAATGTCTTGTGTCACCTTTCTTGAAGATTGGAATGTATATTGCACATTTCTAATCTATGGACGAATATTTTGTTTTTATATTTTTGTTGACATATTTTAATTAGAACTAGATTCTGTCCCCTTTCCAGTGACAGAGCATCTCCATTCTTGATTTAAATTTTCCTCTGGTGTCTCAGGTCTTGTAGAAGAGGTCTCTTGTTCTTCTCATTGAATCAACAGCTGAATGTATGTAAATTCCATTTATTCCAGCTGAGACCAGAATTATAGAATCGTAGAGTTGGAAGAGATTACATGGGCCATCCAGCACAACACCTTTCTGTCTGGCAGAAAAAGCACAATCAAAGCACCCTGACAGATAGCCACCCAGCCTCTGTTTAACAGCCTCCAAAAAAGAGCCTCCACCACATTCTGAGGCAGAGGGTTCCACTGTTGAACAGTTCATACTCTCAGGAAGTTCTTCCTAACATTTCGGTAGAATCTCTTTGCCTTAATTTGAACCCACTGCTAGCAACGTTACAGGTAATTTGGAGATTGTTTGGGAAACTCTCTCTCTCTCTCTCTCTCTCATCATCCAACAGTAGGACAGGTAACTAATCTGGGGGCAGCCAAGGGATAGTGTGCAAGAATGCTCCCTGACAAACATAAACCTAACAAGTTATAAATGGTAGTGTCTTAAATTGTTAAAAAACTTAATTGTGGCACAACTGAGTTAATTCCACTTTCTAAGAGACATAAAAATGTTTCCCAAGCTACTACATGGCACACTTACCCTGAAGAACACAACACATAATAACACTACAGCACAACAGCTAGCAGCTCTCTCTCTCTCTCTCTCTCTCTCTCTCTCTCTCTCTCTGTGGGCTTCATTTCCTTTTAAGTAACACTCCACGTATTCCTCTTCTCTCTACACATACCCACCTACATTATCACTTCCTACATCTGTTGAAGTGAATCAGCAAAAGTATATTCAAAAAAGCTGTTTCTGAGCTGTTGCCTTTGTCGTTTTTTGCAGCAGACTAACATGGAAGTGCATGGAAGTAGAACGACAACAGATCTGCTTCAAGAATAAAACCCAAAATCTAGAGTTTGTAGTAATTAAAACCAAAAGTATAATTTGGCTGGTTTATATGCTTTAGGTAGAAGCGTTTGCTGTAATTCAAACATCGCATTTCTTCATTTCGCATTGGTCCTTGTTTTCTCCCCAGGGATGAATTATCAATGGTTCAACTGGTGCAAGGGTTCTAGTCCTTCACTGGTTTGGGCCCAGCACTGAAGGAAGAACGTAATGCTTGCTTCCCTTGCTTCCCCAGCTGCCTCCTGAATATCCCCAATGTTTCTATCATTACCAATACTGTTTTACTTGGATGACTAAGTAAAAAATGCATGAAACCCAACTGCCAGGCTCATGAAATTGTAGGGCTTGAAATGCAGGATTCAGACAAGAAGGGTTTTATACTGCTGCCTAGTGCATGTTGTACTTCATTTGGTTTTTATGCACACATTCAGCTTCTATACCACAATCCTTAGACCAGAACACATGTGCACACAAAAGAAGCCTTGTATATTAAATTGCTCAAGGATCCAAACTAACTTCCTGTGGCTTTGCTCATTCCCACTATTATTCCTATCCTGGAGAGACGCAACAAACCAGGTCCTTGCAGAAAATGAAGATACACCACTCAGGATTGCCAGGTATCAAAGGTGAAAATAAGGAACACAAGAAAATAAAATGCAAATCAGGGCATGCGTAATTAAATAATTTGCATAATATATAAAAATTAGAAAATGGGTTAGAGAGTCTAGAATCTGACATGGTGAAGTTCAGGTCCATTGACTAGTTATGACCTTTAATTCTCCATGGCCTGCAACGAGGAAGTCTGAAGCAGTTCTGATGGGAATGTAAGGAGTTAAATTTGAAATCAGGGGCTCTCTCCAGTGGGAAGGGAGGGCCCCATCCTCTTCCGCCCACCCTAGCTCCTCTCCAGCCCCACAAAGAGAGAACTCCCCCCACCACCTCTGGAAATAAAAGGTAATTGACACACCAGCTTGGGATGTAAAAGGACACAGGATATTATGTATACACGGGACTGTCCCTTAAAATCCGGGACGCCTGGCAAGGCTGATATCAGAAATCTCAGGTCTCATTCAGAAATCTCAGGTCTCATTCAGAAACCCCCTGTTGCCCCTTTATATTGCTAGGCACATTCAGCTCACCCCATAGTCCAAAACAGACTTCCAACCTATCCATCTCCATATCAAATTATTGGTTTAAGAAGTAACCTACTACAACTACTAGTAGATTGCTGAAGGCTTAGACTATGACTGGGAAAGTACATTGTGACAGTATTTTCCATACATTTCCCCACTCAGTTCAGTAAACAGACAGAGGAGGGTGGGCAACCCTATCTGCATCCCAAATAGGATCAAGAGTGATTTCTGGAGGTGAAAAAGCTAGTATTTGAGGGGAGCATCTGAATCACTCAAGAGTGCATAACCTTTTCAACCCTGGGGGCCAAATGTGATGTCAGATTAGGGAGCACAAAAGCTGCAGAAGCACACATGCATACCTATGACCATACACATCTCTTAGTAAGCTCTGCTCCAAACGAGATCAGTGTACACCCATGGATACTAGGAAGCGGGGCAGTAATGATTTGTGGTTCCCATATCGATCGCACAGTGAATCCAGTTAAACTTTTAGTCTGAACTTCAAATAAGGCTCAAATCTATCAAATCTATTTGGGGATAGGGCCCGGCATGTTGGAACCTGGGTTCTAATCTTTGCTAGAACCTAGCAACTCAGCTATCATGGTATGAACCGAGGAATTTGAGATCTACAATCATTGTCTGTTCCACCAACACACACAGATGCAAGCCTTTCAAGATCTCACTCTTTTTTAATTAAGAGTTAAAGACCTTCTTTGATTTGCTGGTTTAATCTGCTGAGTTTATTTATTTACCTTATTTATATCCCGCCTTTCTCTACCCCAAAGGGGACTCAAGGCAGCTTACATATGGCCATTATTCAGTGCCTTAAGCACATACAACGCTAAGCTTAAAATCCATTGAATTAAAATTAATACATATTTAAAAAAATAAAATTACATTCAATATTAAAATCAGGCCATCCAAAAATCGTAGTCTGAGGCCACTTCGTAGTCATTGCACGTATTCCAATTACATTATATTATTGCTCGGCCAGATTGATCACCAACAATGGCCCACCCTGGCCTCACATGGGAAGCATGGAGACGTACTATCCATAATGCTGTGGCCTCTTACGAGAAGACATGCCAAATGGGTCTCAAAGAGAAATGACAACGCAGAAAGAACTGCAACTTGGAAACAACATCACCCAAGGAGACTTTCTGCTGTGCTTTCTGCAACCGGATTTGCCTATCTCGGATTGGCCTTCCTGAATCTTCATTCGCGAAGAAAAGCCAAGACATTGTTGCACTGCTTCCCTGAAGGCCTGGTCCCAGAGCCAGGTTTTTACTCTCCTTCTGAAGGCTAGGAGGGAGGGGCCTGATCTAATGTCGCTAGGGAGGGAATTCCACAGACGAGGGATCACCACTGAGAAGGCCGTATCTTTCGTCCCCACCTGTTGTGCTTGCAAAGAAGGTGGGACCAAGAGCAGGGCTTCCGCAGAAGATTTTACTCTCCAAGGTGGTTCATAGGGGGAGATATCTTCAGACAGGTAAACTGGGCTGTGCTTGAAGTTGCTGTAGATGGGTAGTAGCTGGTGGGATGTTGGGGATAGAGTTTGAAGAGATCACATAGGCCATCTAGGAAAAGCACAATCAAAGTGCTGATATATTTTATTGTCATTGATTGTATATGTTTGGTATTCCATCCTTTAGAGCAGTGGTTCTCAACCTGTGGGTCCCCAGATGTTTTGGCCTTCAACTCCCAGAAATCCTAACATCTGGTAAACTGGCTGGGATTTCTGGGAGTTATAGGCCAAAACACCTGGGGACCCACAGATTGAGAACCACTGCTTTAGAGGAAAAGGTATTATAAATCATCACCATCATCGTCCAGAGTACATTTACAGCCCCAGTGACCTAGAAATCACCACCAGCCACTGAAATTAAAGATTTATTTATTTATTTATTTAAGGATTTTCCTTCTCAACCCCGAGGGGACTCAGAGTTACAGCACGGCACATTCGATGCCACATCAACAGCGTAAAACCCCAAACCCCACAACCCATTAAAACATTAAGGCATTAAAATACAATCCCTCAACACATCTACAATCATTCCACTTAAAACAGTATTCAACCCTAGAACCATTGCACAAGTTCATATGAATGTAAACACTATGTTTCAGAGCAATCTGTTTCCAAATATGCAACTTGCCTTCTTATCGTGAAAATTATATTATACTAGCTTGGGGACCCGGCCCTGCCCGGGTTATTTGTGAAGCGCAGCAGGATGTAGAGTGGGTCATGGGGCTCTGTGTGCCAAGTTTGGTCTTGATCCATCATTATTGGGAGTTGCAGTGGTATCATGAAATTACTGAAGTTAGTGCATGTCCCATCTTCTCTGTCCCCCACCCCCCAAAGTGTAGTAGGATGTAGATTGGGTCATGGGGGCTCTGTGTGCTAAGTTTGGTCTGTATTGGTGAATGGATGAGGGATGCATTCTTTTTCGGAAGTGAGTGAAGGTACTTCAAGTCCCATCATCCGTGGTCCGTCTCACAGTAAACTGCACCAGGCTGTAGAGTGGGTCATGAGGGCTCTGGTGTTGATCAGTCATTGGATTAGGTTTGTAGCAGGATTGGGAAGTGAGGGAAGGTACTGCAAGTCCCATCATCCATGTTCTGTCCCCCTCCAAACTTCAGTAGGATGTAGAGTGGGTCACTGGGGCTCTGTGTGCCAAGTGTGGACTTTCTCGGTGTGTTTTTGGGGGGCCACAGTGGTCTGTGGGGACAGAGGGGTGTGAAAATACTACAAATTCCATCATCCATTGTCAGTCCTCCCCCGAACCTCACCAGGACGTGAAGGCAGTTATGGGGGTTATGTGTGCCAAGTTTGGTCTCAATCGGTAATTGGAGGAGGGTCGCAGCAGACTTGGGAAGTGAGTAGAAGTACTTCAAGTCCCATCATCCATGGTCCACCCTCCTCCAAACTGTACCAGAATGTAGAGTGGGTCATGAGGGCTCTGTGTGGCAAGTTTGGTGTTGATCAATCATAGGATTAGGTCTGTAGCAGTCTTGGAAAGTGAGGGAAGGTACTGCAAGACCCATCATCCATGTTCTGTCCCCCTCCAAACTTCAGTAGGATGTGGACTGGGTCACTGGGGCTCTGTGTGCCAAGTGTGATCTTTATCAGTGTTTGTTGGGGGCCACAGTGGTCTGTGGGAACAGAGGGGTGTAAAAGTACTACAAATCCCATCATCCATTGTCAGTCCTCCCCCAAACCTCACCAGGATGTGAAGGCAGTCATGGGGGTTATGTGTGCCAAGTTTGGTCTCGATCAGTGATTGGATGAGGGTTGCAGCGGACTTGGGAAGTGAGTAGAGGCACTTCAAGTCCCATCATCCATGGTCCACCCTCCTCCGAACTGCACCAGGACGTAGAGTGGGTCATGGGGCTGTGTGTGCTGAGTGTGGTCTGTATTGGTCCTTTTTGGTGGCCTCAGTGGTCTGTGGGAACCAAAGTGTTGGAAAGTACTACAAATCCCATAATCCGTGGGTCATGTCCCCGACCGCGCCAGGACGTAAAGGGGGTTAGGGGTTATGTGTACCAAGTTTGGTGCAGGTCCATCACCCGCTGGTCGCTGTGGCCTGTGAAAGTGGCTGCCACATATCCGCCCTGGCCTGTGAAAGTGGCTGCCACATATCCGCCCTGGCCTGTGAAAGTGGCTGCCACATATCCGCCTGGCCTGTGAAAGTGGCTGCCACATATCCACCCTGGCCTGTGAAAGTGGCTGCCACATATCCGCCCTGGCCTGTGAAAGTGGCTGCCACATATCCGCCCTAGCCTGTAAAAGTGGCTGCCACATATCCGCCCTGGCCTGTGAAAGTGGCTGCCACATATCCGCCCTGGCCTGTGAAAGTGGCTGCCACATATCCGCCCTGGCCTGTGAAAGTGGCTGCCACATATCCGCCCTGGCCTGTGAAAGTGGCTGCTTCCGGCCTTCTGGCCTCCCGCCCTCCGCATACACACATACAAACATTCCGTTTTATAAAGGTATACAGATACAGATTACATGCCTATGTACACTTAGCAATCAATACTACCAGGAAAAATGATAGCCTTTCTGGTTTTTAAATGATGATTAAGGAGGAGAACTTTCCTTAATTGTATTCAGCAAGTTAAAAAGAACATAGTACTTAAAACCATGTTTCCATTTTAACAAAATATCAGAATGTCAAATTTTCCCCCAGGAAAGCCGCCCCACTTTAATTTCAGTTGAATGCTGCAGTTATTCTGGCAGATTAAGCAAACAAGAACCAAAAACAGATTCTTAGCTGTCCCCAGAAATCTATTAATATCTTGACTGCTGTTTTTACATGTTTAGGCTTCTTGTTAAGTCAGCAGTACTAAGGAAGGCTTCTTCAATATGCTTCGTTTTCTGGATGTAAGCTTGCTGAGACAGATCTATGGCTTTCCAAATAAAGCAAAGGGATGACTCTGCAAACTTCAGCAGAACTATTTTGCTGCTGAATTCAGTGTGTATCTTCACCTGCCCACAACCTTTCTGCACAACCTTGAGCAGCCTGGAGCCTTTTTTCCCCTTATACTATAGTGAGTGTGTTTCCAAAAGCAACTAGAAAATTGTTTTTTGAACTATAAATCCCAGGGCCCTTCCATACAACCATATAACCCAGAATATCAAGGCAGAAAATCCCACAATATCTGCTTTGCACCAGGTTATATGAACCCACACTGCCATATATTTCAGTTCAGCTGCGTGGAAGGGGCCCCAGTGATCATGTAGTAGGGTTGGTTTTGGAGCACAGTTCAAAAAACTGAGATAAGCATGAGCTGTAAGCCTTGTTCGGGTACTGCTAATGAGACTTATTCCTACATGCAAATAGAGAGAGACCAAGGATGAAGGTGCAATTCTGCCCCTCTTTTGCTGTCCTGACCTCAGTCCATTTACAACAGGAATCCTTCTCTGACTCTCCTGATACACACCTGCATTAACATAAACACATACAAATTGTTCTAACCAACAAACACACAGACACCTCATATTCACTGTCTGTTGACCCATCTAACCCAATCCTAAATGGAGCCACCTTAGCTCAATGTTGGGGTCACAAAGATTTGGTAGCAGTAAACATTTTCTGACATCAGCTAGTGGCTGTTTTAGACATTTACACGAATCTGTTGTTCAGTGATTACGGTGGACTCTGCAGAAGATGCTTCAGTTGTACTTCATAAAAAGGACAATCAGCCTTCAACAACACATAAATTGTCTGCTTAGTGCCGTCTTCCAATGAAGTATCGTCTAAATATTTGGAACTACAACTCCACTAATCCATTTTATTAGCCATATTGGCTGGGGCTGATGGTACTTGAAACTCCAAAGGCCTAAAGGCCATCAACTTGGGGAACTGACGCTTAGAGGAATCCTTGTTGCTTTTTCAGGGCAACATTTCTCAAGGACATGGGCTCAGAAGATAAAGATACTGAGGAGACATACTCCCCTAATTTCACACAATACTAAATAATGCAGAAGTTCTGAGGACCTGCAGAGTACATTTCCTTTCCTGTTCAGTAACCTGATCTCATCCCCATTCACTGGGTGCGGGGTGTCAAAAGGTTAAACAGAATTCCTGAACCACCTACCATTCCACTCTTTAAGCCGCTCCTCTGCAATATTTTTAAAAGAGGTGCATATTTCTTGCTCAGATAGAGGTGCCACAATTGACCAAGAAAAGCACACCAGCCCACCAGACATGGCTTCAAACATGACTTGGCTTGTATGAGTACCTCAGCGATGGGATTAAAACAAAAATTTGAAAAGTATTCTTTTATTTGGCTCAAAGCTGCCTCCCTCAATACATGTCTTATATCTGTATTGATCTGGAATATGTACCAACTGATCCCTTAATACTTTCTCTGCAGAACCATAAGGCAAATGAGAGGTTGAAAATGTGAGATTAGATGTTCTCAGAATTCATTGTCTGTCTGTTTAGACTGGTAAACAATTCCCAGACTCTTCTGGTCAGAAGTACAAAACAAGTAACTTTTTCAGGCTCTGCTCATTCAAAATAATGCACCAAATGGAAACCAAGCGAAGTAAATGAAAATATAATTAGCATCATATTTGGTATTTGTAATGAAGGTCTGTTTACAAACACAATATATTGGAAGTTATTTTCAAAGCTGTATACCACACATTTTTTCTGATTATCCAGAAGGATCTACAGTAGACTCTCAGTTACCTGGCACCGACAAGGATTGGTAGACACCGGATAAATGTTGTCTGTGGTTGCTTGAGAGTTACTATAAAAAAACCAGGCCTAATTCATATTATACCCCATACAATACCATATTGTAAAATTTGTATTGACTTGATATTAATATTGAAACACAGCAAATAACAGCAAATTAAGACCAATAAAAACAAAATAAACTTAATGTAAAACAGGTTTACTGTATTATAAAACAGATTTCACTTTAATTTTTAAAGTATTATTTTTATATTTTTTTGCCAATTGCTTGAGAGTTCTGGTTTCTCGAGTTCTGGTTAACTGAGAGCCTACTATATCATAGTTGCCTTTGTAATGCTGAAATGGCTCAAGATTTTCTCTATTAAATATCTGGAGTGAGCAGAAGCAAATAATCCCATCAGTGCATTTCAGTGTCATAAAAAAACAGGATGACTTGTAATTCTGAAAACAAAAGGGATACAAAATGAAGCCTACTCAGATTGTTGAGTAGCTACCTTAAGGTTATCTTAAAATTGTCAAAGATTTAAGGTCTTCAAACATAGGCTTCTTTTTTGCCTTCCATAAAGAGGCAAGAGAATTAGCAACTTTCTGCTGTAATCCGCTCTACTGGGCAATCGCTCCTTTGTAAACAGCTCATTTAAGAGGTTTAAAAAGATGACTTTGCAGGCTGTTCACATTATTAGCCTGCTAGACAGACAATACCCCCAACAACATAAGAGCACTAGTAGGCAACCATGCCAGTCCTTAAATACAAGAGCGAAAGAAACGCAAGAACCTGAACGGAAGAGCGAATAAGTGGGAAGGGACAAAAGTGCTCCAGGCTGCCATTCTTCACTATTAAACGCATGGACAGACGTGGCATGGTCAGGCATAAAAGGACTGAAATAGCTTCCTTTGAGCAGGTGACTGTCCTGTCCATCTAGATCAGTGCTTCTAGGGCTGATGTGGGGGACTAGCATTTCCCCCCCAATCTGCCAATGACTGGCACTTGCTTTTGTGCTCAATGGCACAAGTCCAGAGATCAACACTTTGAGTAACATTGACCCAGATAGCCACACAGAGCATTGATCATTAGTTCTACATAAATGCAATTTAGTATAAACCACAACAGCATGCATACTGTTCTGGCTTCCTCATAATTTTTCTAATTTTGATAATGCATCCTCATGTTTTCAAAAGGTACAGTGGAATAGTTTATGCCACTATTTTTGGTCCACTTTTTTCAAGGTTCAAGCGCTTTAACATCAAACATTTACCCTGTGTTCAAAATCTATTTAGATTCAAGGGTTGAATCATGCAGCCCTTTAGATAACCAGGACTTATTTTTTTCCATTTGCAACCCTTTTCTGTCTGAGACGTTTTTACATGACCCCGGGTATATAGGTATATAAAATAAGTATAAAAATCAAGCATTTACTGATAATAAATCAGAATTTATTGTCGAGGGCTTTCATGGCTGGAATCAATGGATTGTTGTAGGTTTTTCGGGCTGTATGGCCATGTTCTAGAAGCATTCTCTCCTGACATTTCGCCTGCATCTGTGGCAAGCATCCTCAGAGGCTGTGAGGATTCAATCCTATGCCTATCCCACCTCTAAATTCAAAACCTCACAACCTCTGAGGATGCTTACCACAGATGCACACGAAAGGTTAGGAGAAAATGTTTCTAGAACATGGCCATACAGCCCGAAAAAAATATAACAACCCAAATCAGAATTTGCAAGTAATGCTAAACTGGCCAATAACCCCTTTTTATGGAGTACACCTGAATCACTTTCTGCAGAGTCCACTGTAAACACTGCATGATGTTGCTAGCAGATTCATGTAAATTCCTGGTGGCATTCAGAAACCTTTTACTGTTTATAGATATTTTTGTGACGCCAATGTTGAGCTTTGGGTTCAGGACCAACTGTTTAAGAAGCAGTGTATTAGACTATAAGTTCCAGTCACTAATGTTGAGAAAATCTGCTGTAGTCCTAAAAAAAAACCCACCAGTAAATCAAAATGATTCTCATCTCTGAGTCATAATGATGGGATGCGCAGAAGACTTATACTTTGTGCAAGAACTAAAATATGGTCCACGGTCTCACAGTTACTATACCGTTGCAACAAGAGTGACTGGTCTCGCAAAACCCTCTTATAGTGCCAAGGCTTATTAAATATGGTTTTCTGTGGGTGAGAAGATAGCGACTACTGGATGACATATGTCCGGTATCAGAAACTAGAGCTGATGTGGTCTATCCAATGCAATTTTCTGAATCAGCACCCCAAATAACCAAACAGAATCTAAAGTTGACCAAAAACCAATTCGTAACCCTTCTGGTACTAATGTTAGTGTGGTTCCTGGTCAAGGTGGTCCTTGGTCAAGTGGTCCCTGGTCAAAAAATGGTTGAGAGCCACTGGTATAAGTGAACTCAATGGGTCTTTACTTCTTACAGGACAGTCATAGAACTCGGCTATTACAACTAATGTATTTTCCAAGCAACTGATCTTGGAAATTAGGACCTGACATTCCACCATAAACAAATAAACATTGTGATAACATGAAAAAATTAGCTCATGGAGCTTAAGTGCATTTAACTCTGCACAGGACTGGACTAAAATAAGAGTGCAGTTTTATGGGATAAATATCCAAGCAACAAACAAAGGCTCTACACAGTGCTATTTGGGAGTAAGAAATGAGGGCTTAGATGCCCTGAAGGCATCAGATCTCATCTGATCTTGGAAGCTAAGCAGCCCTGATTAGGACTTGGATGGGAGACCACCAGGTACTGTAAGCTGTATTTCAGAGGAAGGAACTGGCAAACTCACATCTGAGTATTTACCTAAGAAACCATTATAAAATTCATGATGTCAGCATAGACAAGTTCTCCCATTTTATCCATTTAATATTCTGAGCTGAAGAGACACTATGCAGCTCAAAAGCCCTCCTTCTGCACAATTATGTGTATTTAATCTTCACAAAGGCCTCATTTATAGCAACCTTGCACATTTTTCTCACAATCGCCAACATAACGACTCAATTTTGACAGCTCTGTAGTGAGACCTTATTAGATGTTGAAAAGCAGTGAGAAAATGAAAGACGTTGGAAAAGCATTCAGTTGGAAAAGGCTAGACGTGTTGAAATAACTTTATGTACAGCAGGATGCTACCTAGACTAAATGATGAATGAGGAGCGAACCACTTGGATTTATACACTGACTTCCTTCATTGTTATTATCTTTTGATCTCAATGACAGAGAGAAGAAGCGACAGTCAGACCGTATGAGCTGAAGGTTCACCCTTCCCTTGGTTGCACTGGGGAAAGTAGAGAATTCCTGCTTCACAGGAATTACAATATAGTTCTGGACAAAACACAACTGTATACAGCCAAATTTAATCATGAATGTTAAGCTTGTGTCTTGTGTACACTATATTTTAATAATTGTTTTGTGTACTTTAATACATCTATTTTGTAGAAATACATTTTAATATGTGTATTTTATCTAATGATTATGTGTTTTTAGCTATGTTGGAACCCGCCTATAGCCACAAGGAAAGGCAGGTAAGAAATAAAAGTATCATCATCATCATCATAATCACCACCACCATTTATTCAGAAATAAAACCCTGGCCAGGAATTTCCTACCACCTGCTTTCATTTAACAATTTAAGAGGAAATAGTAATAATACTAAATAACTTTATTATTGTACCCCACCTCTCCATCTCCCCAAGGGGTCTCAGGGCAGCTTACGTGGGGATGAGCCTGATCAACAGAGTTAAAATAAAACACATTAAAATACAACAACAACATAAACAAAAATAAAACAGCATTAAAACAATAAAAGTATACATCAACCAGCAACCGAGAGATCTGAAGTAATGATCCGTTTCTGGGCCTATCGTGGGAAAGTGCCTATCCTGCCTCAATTTTTCACTAATCCTCTCATATGGAAAGAAACACATGAATATTCACCAAGTTACATGAATTTGATTGAATCTGAATAGGAAATGTCTGAAGAGCCATGGGGCTTGGCCCCAGGTCAATCTGCACAGCACAGGAGGAGCCTTCAATTTCTTCATGACGAAGTGGGTGGCTTAGAGTTTGGTGCGGCAAAATAATTACATTTTGTAGTACTACTAATGGGGATGGAGTTGGGGTGTTTTCCTGTGTTTATGTGCATTTGAGTGGCTTGGAGTGATTGTGGTGGAGGCACTGTCCAAATATGATATAGCAATCAGGGCACAAGGCAGAGGGACATCCAGAGCTCCTTTGGACCTATAAGTAACTAGCTCTGGTCTTGAGAAGGGCAGCATCTCCACAACTAATCTGTTGTACAACGCTTGTTCTCCAATGTACATACAAACAGTTCCTGTTTTTGGAGCTGCTCCAATGCACCAGCCATCCACCTTAATCTGGTCTTGACCTAAACCACAAGGACAGCAGCAAAACTTGTGTTTGTGTTTTATGACAGTTTGCTGCAGGAAAGAGAAAGTGTACATTTTACAAAATAGTAATAACAATAGCCTGAATCATTCAAGAACGATCCAAAGAAAGCCTGCCTCAAGGTAAGTTGTCACCAGAGGCTGTGTACGTTAATGCCTTTTCTCCTTCCAGAGACATCTTGTATTCTGGAAAGCACAACCAAGTCTCCTAGGATACTGTCTTGCCAGCTTCATTTTTAATTCCAATGACATGGTGACTATAGTACAATAACAATAACAACACCTTATTTACTCTGACAAAAATATGGCAAGGCTTCAGATCAACCCAGGTTATGAGATCTACCACAAAATTATATTTCAAACAGACAAAACATTATCTCCCAAACTAAAAAAAACTAATCATGAACAAAACCTACACAGAGCAGGAAAACAACCATAAAGTAATAGTTACTTGTCCACATCAAACCACATGATTATCTCTGTCTTTCAAAATCCTTCATGAAAACTAAGATGTAGGAAGAAGCCTCTTTTGAAATGTCAATGGGCTTTGGATACAAATAATATTATCACAATTCAGATTCATGTCTAGCTTCCATTGAGTGTTTGAGCATATAAAGTGATTACACAATGAGAGGCAGTATATTGCACGAAGAGCTTATCTACCATCAATCACTTCTTCTTGTACGTCTTCAAGTTGCTTCTGACTTAATGGTGATCCTAACACAGGGATCTCTTGTAAAGATTTTGTTCAGAAGGTGTTTGCCTTTGACCTCCTCTAAGGAGAGAGAGTGAGACCAGATCAACCAATGGGTTTCCATGGCTGAGTAGGGATTCAAATCCTGGTCTCCAGAGTCATAGTACAGTGCTCAAACCACTACATTATCATGGCTTCTCCTCACCAATTTGTAAGTGGCATGAAAGATCAGCAACCTTGAGAGCAACTACGTTAGAATATACAATGTAGGGAGAGATAAATGAATGGCCCAGCTACCTATAAAGCAGTTTGCCTAATACAGATTAAATATTCCAAAATACAAAATTGTCCACATGCATGACTGAGACAGTGACACATTTGCTCTCCAATAATTCAATGTGCACAAATTTTGTTTCACCCATAGTTACTGTATTAAAAATGGTATATAGCTTTACCTCCATGCAATGTCTTTAAAGAAATTGTTCTCAACCTGTGTGTCTCCAAATGTTTTGGCCTTCAACTCCCAGAAATCCAAACAACTGGTAAACTGGCTGAGATTTCTGGTAGTTGTAGGCCAAAACCCATGGGGAACCACAGGTAACACAGTATACACATTTAATAAACAGTATTACTGAAAGTGGTAGTCCATGGTTGGTTGCTGATCCACAAGCCACCAGTTGGTAGGTCCTGGTTAGATTCCAGAAAAGGAAGGACAACTGCAGCCAGTGGCACAGATTTAGGGCAAGATTTAGGCACATTGGGTGGAAAGGCCACTTCGTCACATCGGAAAGCTTAAAAGACACTGCATTAAAGACAGGTCTGCAACAACTACTTAAAAGTTAATATTCAGTCAAACTAAAGAGAGATCTTGAGCTGCTAGCAAAAGGAATACAACATAACCTTCTATGAAAATGACTACCACAGCCTCTTAGCAACTATCAAGAAGGACCTCTCTCATGTCCTTATCTGATGTGCATACAATGACAGTGAGACCAAGAGAAAGCTCTTCCCCAAGAGCTTACAAATCCAGCAGGTGATATGGTGTGGTGCGGACCTTCAGTTAATATGAACCCAAGCCATAAAGGCATCTATAGATCCCAACCAGCACCTAACTATAGATATAATTCAATTCCATAACCATATGCTCTTGTATAAGTCTAGAAATTCTGTTAAAAAAATCAACCCCGCAAAAACTGGGTTGACTAAGGGTCGTGTGAATTTTACACCTTAATTCTTATCAAAAAAGGAACCATCCCATTTGTGAAGTTGAGTGGCAAAAGGCGAGAGTTTAGTTCATCCTGGGAGAACCTAAAAGTAGCAACAACTCAGTCTACTGTCTCCAACACAGTGCTGCTTCTGGCTTTTTTAAATGCCTGTGCAGGAAAATTGTGGCATCCTCTCCACAGAAAAACCCTCAAATTACCCACAAATCACATCAAAATCCATAAATTTGACCCCAAAATCTGTCCTCAGCTAATATGTGAGTATATGAGGGATTTTTTTGAAAGTTATCCTTATAGATAGATACAGATTTATGGAGAGTTCTAGTACTAAGGAAAGGAAGGTATCAAATTAGGAATAATCCAAGAATCCTTTTCCCTGCTCACTGAGCAGGTTCATCCTCTCTCATACAAATACTCACACAATAGGTTAAAAAATTAAAAATGGATGGTTAACTCCCAATATTCCCCATTAGGAAATATGCTGGCTACGCCTGCTGTGAATTATAGTTCCACAATATTTGGACAATTGCGTGATTCCTACCCTTGTGCCAGATTCTAATGTAAATCAAGACGACAGGATCCAGGCATCCTTTGTTGACACAGACATGTCAGAGCTCAGCTCAGATGTTAAAAACTCTTCAAAAGGTTGAGACAAGCAATCCTACTCATTTAGGAACACCCTCTGCTACTGTCCCTCAGGGGATATGTCTGTGTCATAGGCTCAAGGCTCAAACTTATTTTCACCTCGCCTTGTACCAACATGTTCCTGTCTCCTCGCATTTGGAAGGATACAGGCCATCCAAAATGCAGAAGCATGAAGGCGATATTGAAAAACAGAATCATCACTCAAACGAGCACAAAAAAAAACCAATGTCTGCAAATCCAAAAACATCTGACTCTTTAGATCACAACAGCTGAACTTTTCATAGTTTTAACTGTGTGTGGACATTGGTGGAAACTGCTTTGTTTCTTTCCACTTCAAAACTGCTACATAGGGATGGAGTGATTTTCAGAATACAGTAGAGTCTCGCTTATCCAACCTTTGATCATCCAATGTTTTGTATTATCCAACGCAGTCTGCTTCCCGCCCAGATCCACAGCTGTTTCAATACATTGCAATGTTTTGGTGCTAAATTTGTAAAATCATAACATAATTTGATGTTGAATAGGCTTTTCCTTAATCCCTCTTTATTATCCAACATTTTCACTTATCCAACGTTCTGCCAGCCCGTTTATGTTGGATAAGCCAGACTCTACTGTAACTACAAAGGAGAAAATGGAGGCACTGCCCTTAGGGTAAAGATAAAGGTTTTCCCCTAACATGAAGTCTAGTTGTGTCCAACTCTGGGGTGTGGTGCTCATCTCCATTTCTAAGCCGAAGAGCCAGCATTGTCTGTAGACACCTCCAAGGTCATGCAGCTGGCATAACTGCATGGAGCGCCGTTACCTTCCCGCTAGAGCGATACCTATTGATCTACTCACAGTTGCGTGTTTTTGAACTGCTAGGTTGGCAGAAGCTGGGGCTGACAGCGGAAGCTCACACAGCTCCTCGGATCGAACACAACTAGACTTAATGACAAGGGGAAACCTTCACCTTTTTTTACAGCAATCCCATGATTGGCAGTTAAAGCGGTGTCAAACGGGCATTAATTCTACAGTGCTACAGATGCACTCATCATAGTCTACCAACTTTACTTTCTGATTTAATTTAAACTATTAATATCTTTGCCCTTTAAAATATGTATTACTTCTTCCCACCATTTAGGAATCCCTAGGACAGGCTCCACCAGAACTACTTCCCTTTCCTTTAAAATATGCATGACCTCTGGGCTCACAAACATAATATCAACAATAATAAACAAAGCAAGAGATTAAGCAGCCTCACCAACTGTTTACCTGGGAAATGATTATAAGCAAATTATATAAGTTACTTATTATTATAACATTATTATGAGTAACTGTAAGAGCCGCTTTGAGTTTCCTTGTGGAGAGAACAAGCAGGGGATTAAAAAAACATCATCATTATCATCACAACAACAACAACTTTGTTGAACTGCTCCTTCCAAACTGAAGCCTTATTTCTTGAGAAGAACCATCCCTTTACATCAATGAGGTTTATTCCCTAGTATGTAGAAGTGGCACTTGGCCATGTCATTCTTCTGAAAGAAATAGTAGGGTCAGCAGAACTGGGAGGTGGAGGTTCTCCTACTCTAAAATCCCCTTGTTATGCCTAAAACAATGCCAATGGGACTCCATCAGTAATATGGAGCAGGGCCCAATTTCACTATTGGGACATTCTCTTCCCCCTTCCACAGGTGCATCTACACTGTAAAAGTAATGCAGTTTGACACCACTTTAACTGCCATGGTACAATGCTATGGAATCATGAGAGTTGTAGTTTTACCTGGTCTTTTATCTTCTCTGAGAAATAGTGCCGGATCCCCAATAAACTACATCTCCTACGATTCCATAGCATTGAACCCTGGAAAGTAAAGTGGTATAGTGTAGATCAGTGGTTCCCAATCTTTGGGCTTCCAGGTGTTTTGGACTTCCACAAATCCTAACAGCTGGTAATATGGCTGGGATTTCTGGGAGTTGAAGTCCAAAACATCTGGAGCCACAAAGACTGGGAACCACTGGTGTAGATGCATCTCTCGATAGGGATTGGGAGGGGAACCGAATCTATGCTTTTAATTGTCTCTCGGGAAATGCATCTTAGGGCCCTTCTTGGCAGGCCTTATATTCCAGGATCTGATCCCAGGTTTTCTATTTATCCCGGATTATCGGGCAGTGCGCACTCATATAATTCATCTTAAAACAGAAAACCTGGGATCAGATCCTGGGATATAGGGTCTGCCTGGAAAGGCCCTTAGAAAGAAATGGAATAAATCTACAGACCCAGACCAGTGCTGTGGGATAGTTCTCCAAGATCCATTTCAGAGACAGTAGTATATTTACTATTCATTCACGTTGACCAGGTAGTTTTATTTCCTCAAAGCAAACCAAGGCAATTATGGGCTGGGCCAGACTCAACCGTACTTAAGAGTAAATCCAACTGGATCAATGGAGAGGATGTAATACTGACAAGTCTTGATTTCAAGGGAACTATGCTATATACACTGAAGTCTACATCTACAGAAACACCCACACATCCCATCTGCTATTTTGTAAAACATCCACACTGGGGCAGGACTTGCCATCTGCACTGTAAAATGATGAACATGCCTTATATCTAGACTTTTAAAAAGAAGATCTCTAGCAGTCATAGATCAATACAAATTGATCCAAGGGACCTATGTGAACAAATTGAAATTAATATTTAAAGTAGTTTACGAAAAGGCCAAGGAGAAATTCTGCCTAATTTGGATTGAAAGGAGATTTAATTCAATCTCTCAGTAACACAGGAAATATGGCCCTTGCAGCAGATCAAGTCTATGGAAGATCTTTGTGGAATAGTATTTAATAAAAAGGAAATAATCTGGACCTCTTTGCATTCAAAATGCAATATATAATGCGAGAAAAAGCACTGGGCCAGCCAGCTCTATTGCTCCCCATAGATATGTGTTAACCAGAATTTTAACAATTCAGAGAACACATTGAAAAAAAATCAAGTATACAGGGTCTTATATTTGATATGACTTAATGAATGCACCCTGGTGGTGCTGTGAGTTAAACCGCTGAGCTGCTGAACTTGCTGACCGAAAGGTTGGCAGTTCAAATCTAAGGAACGGGATGAGCTCCCGTTGTAAGCCCCAACTTCTGCCAACCTAGCAGTTCGAAAACACGCAAATGTGAGTAGATGAATAGGTACCACTCCAGCAGGAAGGTAATGGCGCTCCATGCAGTCATGCTGGCCACATGACCTTGGAGGCGTCTATGGACAGCACTGGCTCTTTGGCTTAGAAATGGAGATGAGCATTACCCCTCAGAGTTGGACACAACTAGACTTAATGTCAAGGGGAAACCTTTACCTTCACTTAATGAATGTAGTGATTTATGGGATTATTTAAGGGACTTAAAACAAGGAGATTCACTTGTTCACAGCTATTTATTATTTTTGAATACCTTATGGAAGGTATCATTCCCTCAATTTTTATAGGACCAAACCCACTTTTAAAATAAGAGCAAATACCACCTCTCCTTCCTAATGGTGTCAAAACATATGGAAGGGGACCCAAAACAATCATCTCTAACCCTTCCAAATATGACCCACTACTGCAATTGGCCCATTTCAAAGATTCAGAGAGGGTTGAAAGAAAGGCTGACAGACAGACTTCAGAGTAGTGAAATGATGAGATATCGTACTACTATTGAGAAATCAATGTACATCAAGTTAAGGACACAGAAGGTTACAGCTCAGGAACAAAAATCCTACCTTCTCGTTTACATAGAAAACTGGCCACTTGCTGCATAAACTGTTAATTAAAAACATATTTGTGCTGCAGAATCAATGCAGTTTGACACCATGTTGACTGCCACAGCTCAATGCAATGGAATCATGGGATTTGTAGTTTGGTGAAGAAGCAGTCGTCTTTGATAGAGAAGGCTTGTAAAACTGCAGCTCCCTATAGCATTGAGCCATAGTCAAAGTGGTGCCAAAGTGCATTAATCCTACAGTGTAGCTTAGGCCTGGGCAAACTTGGGCCCTGCAAGTGTTTTGGACTTAAACTCCCACCATTCCTAACAGCCCCAAACCCTTTCCTTTTTCCGCTTTAGTGGCTGAGGGGGGAAAGGAAGGGGGCTGAGGCTGTTAGGGATGGTGGGACTTGGGAGTCAAAACACCTCAGGGCCCAAGTTTGCCTAGGCCTGGTGTAGATGCACCTGATGGTAGTAGTGAAAGCAATTTGTCACTGACACCATAAAGGAGAAGACACAAAATTAATCTCACACTCCCTAGAAACTTGTTTACACCCAGGTCTTTGCTCTATGTGACTTTATCATTAAAAGGCTGAAGTTTCCAGACAACTAATGTTGTCAGAATGAGCAATGCCTTCGAGTAAGCAGAAGGTTAATAACACGAGCATCCTTTTGTAAGTGGATCTACTACAAATTACCTCTAGATATATATGCAGAGGGTAAAGAAAGAGGGTAAACAGAGATAATTCATGGAAGTTCCCGCATCGCAATGTGAAACACACACACACACACACAAAATTGCAGAAGGAAACAACAACCAATTAAAATCCTTTGAGAGGGGGAGAAATAACCTAGGATGAGAACGGGAAGAAGAAATTTATCCTTTGGATCCATCTGCAGAACCCAAGCCCTAATCTCAGGTTTAAGCACAACAGGGAGGAAAGAAGGTGGAGGGAATGGGAAACAAAAGCTGCGTTTCCCAATAATAAAGCAGAGGATCAGGCGGGGGCTCCAGGAGGCCAACCCCGGCCACTTCCCGGGAATGCCCAGCCTTTGCAGGGAGGCAGTTCCCTTCCTTGTGGGATTGGCTTTTGTTCTGCCCTCAAGGCTGCTTCCCATTTTCAAGGGGAAAGGAGAGGGAGGCACATCACTTGCTTTGCCCCCGTTGTCGCCCATTGTGCTTGCATCTCAGATGCAAGAGGAGGCAAAGGAGAAAACTGGGATCCAAGGGATCAACTGGATCCCTTGGACCACCAGATCCTTTGGCTCGACTGGATCCCTTCCTGCTCGACTTGATCCCTTTGGATCGCTAGAGGCTTTTGGCTCGACGGGATCCCTTCCTGCTCAACTGGGTCCCTTTGGATCACCAGATCCTTTGGCTCGACTGGATCCCCTTTCCTGCTCAGCGGGGTCCCTTAGATCACCCGATCCTTTTGGCTGGACAGGATCCCTTCCTGCTCAACGGGGTCCTTGGCCTCACCAGATCCCTTGAACCACCAGATCCCAGCTCCATCGTTGCAAACAATGCTCCCTCCTTCCCCTCCCTCTTGCCCCCTCCCCTTATGCAAATGCCCAACCCAATTTACCTTCTGGGGCTAAAACGGGAAGACGGTGCCAATCTACTTGTGCCCCAGTGCACCCCGGGAGAGGCATTCAGACGAGCAGGGAGCAACACCCGTGCCTAGCCCCTGCCCCTGCCCCTGCCGCTGCTGCTGCAATGCATGGCTGGTGCTCTCCTCCGCCCCTCTGTTGCTGCAGCTTGGTAAGAATGGAAAAGCTCCTGCGCAGGCGCAGTCGGGAAGGCTTGGGGAGGGAAAGCGGGCCGGTGCCGGGCATGCGCAGTAGAAGGAAGCCGGCCCTAAACCCGGAGCATGCGCTTCTGCCTTGCCAAAGCGTTCGGGGATCCCTCGCGCATGCGCCGTCTGCTCTCTTCCCGCCCGGCCCTGCACCCCACGTCAGTCACGGAGGTCTGGAAAAGGCTAGATGGAACCATCTCTATGGTGACGGGGATGGGCCCCGAAGGGTGTCTGGAGCGATGAGGTCAGTCTGTGTAGTACGCATGCGCCGGGGGACTAGTGATGACGCAGGCTCATTCAAACGAGCGCTGAATATTCAGAAAAGCGCGGCGAGGCGCGCGAGAGGGTTTCTTTCCGGGGCTAAAGGTCCCGCTTCGAAATGGGGGCGGGAAGGGGCGGGGCTCTCGCGGCAAGGCCCGCCATGCCCTGGCCCCGGAGGGAGGGAGGGGGGGTCCTCTGCGCCGTAGGAGCCATGGCAACTACAGTGGGGTCGAACGGCACGACTTCCGCCGTGTAGGCACAGCCCCCGCCTCCCTCTCCTGGCACCAGGCGCGCGCACTGCCCTTGGGCTTACCTCCAGGCGAAGAGCCCTTTCCCCGCAGATCCCGAGCAGTGCGCGCGCGCGCAGGCTCAGCCGTGTGTTGATCGTGTCAGGCCCCAACCGAGAAGGCAGTCCTGCTGTATAGGAAAACCCCGAAGTTAGAAGCGTGGCGTGCGACTACGTGCCCTTTGGGCAGGAGCTGGCCCCGTGGAGTGCCTCCGGGGCGGCTCTGAGAAGGCCCTCCCTTGCTCGTGTGGCAGAGGGCTCTGGCTGCGCTGTAGTGGGTGGTGGGCTGCGGGGGGCTCTGTCTTCCCCACGCTCGCATGCCGCGGACTCCGCTTTGGAGCGGAGCCGCCCAGTCTTCTGTGTGCCCAGGGGGGAGTTTCCCAGTCAGCCACTGGTTGAGGTGCTGGGTTTGAGCCTGCCACTTTTGGACTCTCGCTTGCTGAGGTGTTCCTGCGAGTATCGCTGTAGATCTTAGGAAACTGTTTCTTGATTTAAGACCTTGGCATCCTGGCTGAGATCTGAACAGAGGACGGGCCAGAGACGCCAATGCCTTGGTCTTTTCATTATCGGCTGCTACTTCCCGGGGGTATCAGGTGGTTCAATACTGCCTAAGCAGTATCATTTCTCCAGCACTGTAGGGTGTATGTGATCATGCGGCGTCTCATTAGAAGCCACATCCACTGTTTTAACATGGTGAGATGTATGCCACACTGGGCATGCGTATTCAGCAGCAGAGCAGCAAAGTGCAAGCGCAGATGTCTTCACTGTGCCTGGTTGTGATCCCTAGGTTGTGCTAGTCAGCTTTCGTACAATATTATTTCTAGCACCCACTTTTTGCTTGATATTCAAGTAGTGCTTCTTATAAATCAGAGCCCAGTCTAGAGCAGGGGTGCTCACACTTTTTCAGCATGCGACCTACTTATAAAACAACCAAGTCAAAATGATCTACCTACCATGTACTCAGAGAGCCATAAAAGCAAAATATTTGGAAATGTATCACAGTGAGAGCCATATAATATATTTTAAGACTGAATTCAACTAAATGTGAGTATAATAAGCCCATGAATTTATTCATAATGATGATGATATTTATTCAACCTCTGCTAATAATAAGAATAAGAATAATAGTAACAACAACAATAGGTTCCTAGAGTAGAAGGAGGCCTCCAAGGGCCATCCAGTCCAACCTTCTGCACCTGGGTGGCATCAGGAGCCTGCGGGTTGGGACTGAGCCTTTCTCCCACCCTGCCTGCGATCTACCAGTAGATCACGATCTACCTAATGAGCACCCCTGGTCTAGAGTGACTCCCAGGTATTTGGGTGTGCTACAATGCTCCAGTGGGATTCCTTCCCGGGCACTCCTCAGAGCTTGAGATGCTTGTCTGTTCTTAAGATGAAAAGCCTATGTCTGTGTTTCAGATGGATTAGGAATCAGCTGGTTTGCCCTGTAATCGGCAGTAAGAACACCAAAAGCTTTGGAGAACGGTTCAACCATTTCAGAGCTCCCTCTTATTGAGTAGTGATGACACTATCATCAGTATAGATGAAACTATCCCTTCTGGCAGTGGCTGATCATATTTTGTAAATGTTAAACATTGATGGAGCAAGCACGCTTCCCTGAGACAGGCTGTGTGCAGATGTTATAATTTTAAACTTATGGTTAAATGTGGCAGAAAATGGTTATTCCCCTCTTCACTGCTCTGCAAGGTGCGATATTCCAGAACATCAGTGTCGACCCCATCTACACTGACCATTTAATGCATTCCACCTTCAAAGTAAGGAAAACATCCTGATGGTAAGAGGTTTTCTAGGCATATTCCAGTTCAAAGACAGATGAAAAGAAGTGAAATATGAAATTTAAAAAACATTACAACTTCCTTATTAGAAAATTAGGAACCAGTGGCAGAAACAGCAACAACTAAAAGCTTTATTACAGTCAACAGACCATTAGGCAGCATGTAAAACAGCACAGTGAAAGAAGATTCTTTTAAAAATATTTCTACCACACAATTTGAAATATAAATCATCATTTGACAGTTATATTACCTATTACAAAATGGTACAGTAGTCAAAACAGAAAGAAATAATTTGGCATTTCAGTAGAAGAAATAAATTATTTGTAATTATCCAATGTATTATTATCCTGCTATCTCAAAAATGATATCGAGGTGTTGATTATAATTAGAAACTGGAAAATGTAACAGCATCTTTAGTTTTTATTTTAGCAGGAATTTTCATGGATAGAAACCCACATCTTCAGATTAAAGTACAGCATGATGTCCCTCGTTTCTGCATCTGAAGATAAATGAAATACTCTTTAACTCACAATGTGAACAAACTCTATACATTTTAGTATGGTATTCTCCCCAACTGGTGATTTTCCTTTTCATGTCGCCTCTGGCTGTTTTTCAGAATTTCTTGCCTCTCTCCTGCACAAATGCTCATTCTTTTCATTATTTACTACTTTTATTTTTAGAAAGGCAAACCGTTCAAAACATCACACGGCTAGCAAAATACCACTTAGATAAGCAAAACACAATATCAGTAAGGGTGGCAGTACTTAATGCCATATTTCAACACATTTGATCCATCTGGAAGAGTTCGATTATTATTTTTGGTACATTTGCATGTATTTTGCTGTTGGGCTTGTTGAGTTTTTCCCCAAGGAAGCAGGCTGGCAAAAAGTTCATATTTGGATACAATGTGGTCACTGACTATAAAAACCCTGTGGTGTTGTGCCTAATGAGCCATTGATCCATCTATTTTTAAATATTTTTAAGTTACATAAGAACATAAGAACATAAGAAGAGCCATGCTGAATCGGACCTCAGCCCATCTAGTCCAGCATTCTGTATCACACAGTGGCCCACCAGTTGTACACGGGGATCTCGAGCAGAAGGGAGGGCAAAACCCTGACCTGCTCCCGACCCCCCACAACCAGTACCCAGGGAAATCCTGCCTACCTCAACCAACTCCGAGGTGGCACTTGAATGTCCTTTTCAGTAACTACCGATACACTTGGTATCCATGAATCTGTCTAATCCTGCCTTGAAGTTGTTCAGGCTGACAGCTGTCACAACCTCTTCTGGAAGTGAGTTCCATAACCCAATGACCCTCTGGGTGAAGAAATATTTCCCTTTATTAGTCCTAATTTTCCTACCTTGGAGCTTCAGGGAGTGCCCTCTAGTCCTAGTGTTTTGTGACAAAGAAAATAGTTTTTCTTTATTCACCTTTTCTATCCCATGCATGATTTTATACACTTCGATCAAGTCACCTCTTTAAACGCCGTCTTTCAAGGCTGAAAAGACCAAGGCGTTGCAACCTGGTTTCATAAGGGAGCCGCTCCATCCCTTGGATCATTCTTGTTGCCCTTTTCTGTACCTTTTCCAGTTCCGTTATATCCTTCTTAAGGTGCGGAGACCAGAATTGTACACAGTACTCCAAATGTGGCCTCACCATCGATTTGTAGAGAGGTAATACAACATTTGCTGACCTATTTTCGATTCCCTTTCTGATCATGCCTAGCATAGAATTTGCTTTTTTCACTGCTGCTGCGCACTGGGTTGACATCTTCATTGAGCTGTCCACCAAAACCCCAAGATCCCTTTCCTGGTTTGTCTCGGAAAGCTTTGACCCCATCAATTTGTAGGTGTAGTTGGGGTTCTTTGCCCGATGTGCATGACTTTACACTTGTTTAGGTTAAAATGCATTTGCCACTTTGTTGCCCATTCACTCAATTTCAAGAGATCTTTCTGGAGCTCTTTACAATCAGTTTCATTTTTAACTACCCTGAACAATTTAGTGTCGTCTGCAAACTTTGCTACCTCAGAATTCACTCCTACATCCAGATCATTAATGAATAAATTAAAAAGTAACGGACCCAAAACTGAACCTTGTGGTACGCCACTTCTCACCTCTTTCCATCCAGAGAAGTGTCCATTTATTACCACCCTTTGTTTCCTACAGTTTAGCCAGGTTCCAATCCAGGACAAGACCTGTCCCCTGATTCCATGGCTGAAGAGCTTATTTAGGAGCCTTTGGTGAGGGACTTTGTCAAAAGCCTTTTGAAAGTCAAGGTAAACAATATCAATTGGGTCCCCTTTATGTGTTTATTTACACCCTCAAAGAATTCTAACAAGTTAGTAAGACATGATTTGCCTTTGCAGAAACCATGTTGATTTTCCTTCAGCAATGCCTGTTCTTCTATGTGCTTAGTAATTTTTTCTTTAATAATGGTTTCCATCACTTTGCCTGGAACTGAGGTTAGACTAACTGGCCTATAATTTCCTGGATCACCCCTGGATCCTTTCTTGAAGATCGGAGTTACATTTGCCTCCCTCCAGTCCTCGGGTACAGTGCCTGATCTTAGAGAAAGGTTATATATTTTGGCTAGAATTTCAGCAATTTCACACTTGAGTTCCTTAAGAACTCTGGGGTGGACTATAGGACATGATGAACTATAGGACAAAGCAACCATTACAAAACAAGGAAAAGCAAAAACTTAATGTCCAAATTATTTTGAAAAGAGGTGGTTTCAGGAAAGACCAGGCTTATTAATAGCCTTTTGGCTTTCTGGAAAATGGTCTCACTGAGCTGGAGAAATCTCTTAATTGATCATTATGGAAGTAAAATGTTTTTTAAGGAGCAACTACTGAAATTGATATGTTATATCTAAATTTGTTTGTAGCATTTCGAATAATGGATTTTCTTCATTATTGAGCTGGAAAGGCAGAAAGTACCATTTGTCTTTTCTTTATTACAACTACAAAGCACACGTATATATTTGCTTTCAGGTTGTGTCATTAATTTCATCAGGTTTTCTTATGCTAAATATAATCAGAACTGGTTTTTTCGGTTCCTTCTCTGAAATATGACTTACAGCACCTATGGCAGTGGTACCCAACCTGTGGGTCCCCAGGTGTTTTGGCCTACAACTCCCAGAATTCCCAGCCAGTTTACCAGCTGTGAGGGCTTCTGGGAGTTGAAGGCCAAAACATTTGGGGACCCACAGGTTGAGAACCACTGACCCATGGTATTCATTGGCAATCTCCCATCTAAGTAGAAACTAGGGTCCGTCCTGCTTCATCGTCAACATCAAATGCCTTCATCTAACTTGGGCCCAGACACATATTTATACATAAGTACAAATAGCCAATGCTAAACCCATATGCCTATATGCAGTTTATCCAGCTATAAATTGTATACATTTGTAATTAACCTCATTCATAATTCTATTAAAAACTGCATTGATAAGATATGTGTATGGATGCATGCTTTCAAGTCATCTTTCAAATTATGCTTTTTAATTTCATAGGGTTTTCTTAGGTAAGGAAAACCCAGATGTTTTTGATAGTTTCTTTCTCTGAAATCTGACCTGTAGCATCTGGTATTTGTTGTAGTCTCCCATCCAAATACTAACCAGGGCTAACCTTGCTTCACTTGCAAAATTAAATAGATCTCACCCCTTCAAGGTATTCAGTCCCTACGGACATGGTACAGATGATTGAAATTCTAGTTTGTTTCTCCCCTTCCCAGGGTTCTTTGAGTTATAACTTTGGGCTTTTGCAAATAGTCACTTTTGCATGGAGAACTTTGTCCTTTATGCTAGAATAATGTATAGTAGTTATTCTGATAATTTGTGGGATTGGATTTTATGAGTTTTGCTGCAGTGTTTTCAGATTGACTGCATCTTTTGTGATAGTTCTGAGGGGTACTAGAATCCCATCCCGTCCCCCCGGTCCCCCAAATTCACAGGAAGGAATGGCGGTGCCATAAGTGGCATTACAGTCTCAACCACTGAATTATTGCCATCCTAATAATCCCTGATGACATCCGGCCATAGTAGGGGCCTCTTTTACACTACATAGCACTATGGGTCCTGGGACTTGTAATTTTGGCGAGGTCTTTCGCCTTCTTCGCCTACTAAACTACAACTCCCAGGATTCCACAGCATTGAGCCATGGTTATTAAAGTGGTGTCAAACTGCACTAATTCTACAGTGTAGATGCACCCTGTGACTCCACTTTACCTGCCGTTGTTGCATCCAACAGAATTCTGATGTTTGTAGTTTTTGTCAGATAGACTACTAGATGAACTCTCTCACAGAGAGTTTTAAACACTCTTTCCCAAAGTGCAACTCTGAGGATTCCACAGGATGGAACTAAGTGGCATCATAACGATGCAACTGTTTAGTGTAGAAGGGTCCTTAGATGCCTCATCAGTCTTTCCTCCTTAAAGTAGACTGCTGTTCTGTAAAGGAGCAATGCACTTTCCTCACATGTGCTTTAGGAGGCAGGGGCAGGAGCATACCTTTATAACCTATTGGACCATTACTGCAAATGGAGGTGTAGCAATTTTGACGTGTTTGCGGTGATAAGACAAAACCACACATCCTATTTTCACAGGCAGAGTTACATTTTTTGAACTGCAACTATAAATCTCCTAGCCAGCGTAGCTATGATGTTTGGAAGCTGTAGTCCAATAATAATAGTAGTGTGGTTTTCTGGCATTGTATATTTCTGCCGCTTCCATGACTGTTCATTTGTATTTTGATTCTGTAGCGCACTTGTCGATGGATGTCCAGTATCAGCAGCATCCACCACAGCCATTTTTATCCTGGGTGACAACCGAGCCAGTATAGACTTTGTTTTGGTTTGTTTCTCCATAGTGCTAATGAGTTAGGTGCTCTTAGTTCCACTCCTCAGCTGAGACCTCTCTGGCTTGGTTGGACCTAGTAGTTATACTACCGCCAGCACAGCTCTCAGCATCCTTGGAGCAGTTAAGCCCCCCCCCCCCCACCATGACAAGGTGGCATCCATCGGGGGGAGGGGGAAGAAAAAAAATTGGATTATTGATGTCGCCATAGCAGGTGACCGTCGAATTGACGAAAAACAACAGGAAAAGCTCAGCCATTCTCAGGACCTCAAAATCAAACTGCAAAGGCTCTGGCATAAACTAGTGGTCCCAGTGGTAATCGCCACACTGGGTGCCGTGCCAAAAGATCTCAGCCAGCATTTGGAAACAATAAACCTTGACAAAATCATGATCTGTCAACTGCAAAAGGCCATCTTACTTGGATCTGCGCGCATCATTCGAAAATACATCACACGTCCTGAATGCTTGGGAAGTGTTCAACTTGTGATTTCGTGATACGAAATCCAGCATATAGATCTTATTTGCTGTGTCATACTATGTTTTTGTGTCATAATAATTTTTGAAGCTCTGCTTATATGGCTTTGACAAATACATTTCAAGTTTCTATATTTTGTTCCTTCATTACATTTTAAAATAATATATGGTTAAGTAAGTAAATGTGAGTAAGGGGATGTGAATCGAGAAACAGAGAGGATGGAGTACTTCAAGTTGTTGTATACAAACAAACAAATAAGTAAAATGTGGATAAAAAGGAATAATACATCCCTGTAGTTCAGTTCTTTTAACTACTTCAAACACATTATGAAAACAATGTGGGAGTTAATATGCCTGTCAATTCATTAGTCAAGTTTCCAATGGGCTCGCTTTTGCATCATTCTGACAAGGAATTGCAATGACAGTCATGCAAGAAAGAAAGAAATTGTGTTTATATTGAGGAAAAAGGAAGACTAGTTATTGAAAAAAAATCTTCATGTGCACAGAATTCCATGCAGGTTTTCTGCATGGAATAGAGACACCTATTGACACATTTCTGTATAGCAGCTAAGTATTTCTAAAGATCCATATTGTGGAGTATTTGCAATTCTGTGCATGGTTGTCAAAGCTAGATAGTGAGGAAATATGATGGAACACAAATGTACTCACTTGAAATGTCTTAAAGAAAAGACCTTTAGATACCATGAACTGCTAGAAAGAGAACTAAATAGGTTTTGAAACCAAAGAAGCCTGAATCATTTCTAGATGCTAGAATTCCCAAAAGGAGACTTGTATTTTGGAGAGCTCATGAGACGGCATGTTTCATTGGAGAAGTCAGTAATGTAGGGGGCGGCAGGAAGAGAAGAATACTGCATTATAGTTGGATAGGCTCAATGAAGGAAGCCATGGCCCCGACTCTGAAAGACCTGACTTGGAATCCTCTCATTCATAGTGAGGCATAATCCAAAGTCAACTTGATGCCAATAAGCAGCAAAGTATTTGGAAATGGAGTGGGGCCCCTGGAATTGCAGGCTACACAAAGCAATAGTCCCTGGACTAGTGCTAGTTCTTGAGAGCGCAGATCCCTGACAAGTTTCCAGGAATTTTTTTTTTAAATGCATCCTCTCTCTCGGCATTACTTCGCGAACGAAGATTCAGGAAGGACTCATCCCACGCTTTTTACAAGCGCGTTGATGACTAAAAAGGCCAATCTGAGATAGGCAAGTTCGGTTGCAGAAAGCGCGCAGAAAGTCTCCTTGGGTGATGTTTTTCCAAGTTGCGGTTCTTTCTGCGTTGTCGTTTCTCTTCGAGACCCATTCGGCGTGTCTTCTCGAAAGAGGCCGCAGCATTGTGGATAGTGCTTCTCCATGCCTCCCGATGTGAGGACAGGGTGGACCATTGTTGGTGATCAATCTGGCCAAGCCTGAGATGTTGTTTCAGGGAGTCCTTATATCTCTTTTGGGGGGCGCCTCTCTTGCGCTGACCCGTGGCGAGTTCACCGTAGAGTAGTATCTTTGGGAGGTGGTGGTCCTCCATCCTAGAGACGTGTCCTGCCCAGCGCAGCTGTGTTTCTCAATAGCATGGCCTCAATGCTGGTGATCCCTGCTTGCTCAAGGACAGCAACATTCGTCACATAGTCGGTCCAGTGTATATTTAGGATTGTGCGAAGACAGCGCTGATGAAAGCGCTCGAGGAGTCGTAGGTGTTGGCGATAGGTGACCCATGTTTCAGACCCATAGAGGAGAATGGACAGTATGATAGCTCTGTACACACTGATTTTGGTGCTTTGTCTCAGGTGCTTGTTGCTCCAGACTCTTTTGTGAAGCCTTCCGAATGCACTATATGCCTTTGATAATCTGTGATCTATCTCTTTGTCAATCTTGGCGTCTGAAGAGATGATGCTTCCCAGGTAGGTGAACTGCTGAACGGACTTAAGCACAGATGTGCCTATGCTGACGTGAGGATGGTGGTGTTCTTCCTGTGGTGCGGGCTGGTAGAGGACTAGATAGTTTAGAGTCTTAGTGCGAGCCCTCAGACGGCTTAAGTTGAACAAGCTACCATCAGTACGATAGCGTATATATATGCCGTCTTCTTCTTGTAGGTCTGCCATAGCCCTTTGGAGCATCATGCTGAAGAAGATTGTAAATAGGGTTGGTGCAAGAACACAACCTTGTTTCACTCCATTAGTTATGAGAAAGGGCTCCGAGAGAGCATCGCCATATCTGACTTGACCGTGCTGGCCCTCATGTAACAGGACAATCATTTTGAGGAACTTGGGGGGACATCCTAGACGTTCCAGGATCTGCCACAGACCTTTCCTGCTCACAGTGTCGAAGGCTTTGGTGAGGTCGATAAATGTTACATAGAGTCCTTTGTTCTGCTCTCTACATTTCTCTTGCAGTTGTCTAAGGGCAAAAACCATATCTGTGGTGCTCCTATTTACTCTGAAGCCGCATTGGCTTTCAGGGAGAAGTTCTTCTGCAATAGCCGGAACTAATCTGTTCAGGAGTATCCTTGCAAGGATTTTTCCAGCAATGGAGAGCAGTGTTATACCTCGATAGTTTGAGCAATCGGATTTTGTTCCCTTTTTCTTATACAGGGTGATGATAACTGCATCTCGGAGATCTGATGGCAGTTCACCTTTTTCCCAGCAACTCACAAGGAGCTCGTGGAATTTAGCATGCAGTACATGACCTCCCTGTTTCCAGCTTCAGGTGGGATTCCATCGATCCCGGCTGCCTTGCCATTTTCAACTGCTGTATGGCCTCAATGGTCTCTCCAGAGTGGGAGCTGTGTCCAGTTCATTTTTCATTGGTTGTTGTATCATGTGTTGGATAGCTGAACCTTGGACTACTCGGCTGGCATTAAAGAGACCCTGAAAATGTTCAGCCCATCGGTTCAGGATGGAGGTTTTATCAGTAATTAGTGTTTGACCATCTGTACTGTATAAGGGGCTTTGGACCTGATAAGTAGGTCCAAACACTGCTTTGAGAGCTTCATAAAAACCTCTGTGATCACCGAGATCTGCACAGCGTTGTGTCTTTTCTGATAAATCAATCCACCACTTGTTCTGGATGTCTCTGAGTTTTTGTTGGAGTTTACTACATGCGAGACGAAAGGCTGCTTTTCTTACATGGCAAGATGGCTGGGCGAGGAATGCCTGGTGAGTGGTTCTCTTCTTTGCCAACAGCTCCTGGATCTCTTGGTTGTTTTCATCAAACCAGTCTTGGTTTTTCTTAAGGGAGAATCCTAGGGATTCTTCAGCAGACTGCAGGATACTGTTTTTGATGTGTTGCCAGAGCGCTGTAGGAGAAGAATCTGTAGGGTGGACTTCAAGTTTTGCTTGCAGATTTACCTGGAAGTTGTCTCTCACAACAGCCTGTTGAAGACTGTTGACTTGGAGTCTCCTCTTTAAGATGCCACCCCTCTTAGGTTTGAGCTTAAGGTGTAGATTTAGTTTACATCTTACAAGGCGATGGTCTGTTTGACATTCTGCACTGGGCATCACTCGAGTATGACGGACATCACGAATGTTTCTCTGGCGCACTAAAACATAGTCAATGAGGTGCCACTGCTTGGATCGGGGATGCATCCAGGTGGTCTTCAAGCTATCTTTCTGCTGAAAGATGGTGTTTGTAATAGTCAGCTGCTGTTCTGCACAAAACTCTAGCAGAAGGCGCCCATTATCATTACAGTTTCCAACACCGTGCTTGCCTAATACACCTTTCCAGGCTTCAAAGTTTTTTCCTTTAAATGCATCCAATGAGCACAAATATGATGCCAGTTCCTTGCATAGTGGAAAGATGATTCCCCATGTCGGATAGCCTGGGAAGCCCTGTTGTAAGTAAAGTGCCCCTATTCTACATACCACCCTAGAGATACACTAGGTAAAATGTGGGGTAGTTAATGGATTATGTATGTAGAGTTTAGTTGGAGTGGGGCTTAAGTTGTACAATATGCCCATATTAGCATGTGAAGGGTGCTCTGTAGTCCAAACTACTTTGCTCTTTCAGACTTTGCTCCTACTCCCCTCCTTGGAACCAACATTTCTTTCTATTTGTGGGATTCTATTTGACAATAAGCAGAGAAACATGGTGCATTTTGCAGGAAACCGCCAGGACTCTGAGACCACAACACAGAGCAGGTGCAGCTGCAATTCAATCCACTTCATAGGGCTGGAGGAATAACTTGATGGCTCTTGCTCCTTCCACATTCTTCTGCTTGGAGGAAAGGGGAGAGGCTAAGAATTTGCCAGGCCTGGAAGGGGCTTTGCTGACACTTAATTCTCTTAGGATTTGATGACTATTTCCTTACTCCAGCAGCTGGCAGGGTTTTGATAGCACATTGAAGAAAGCCATCCCGGGTGCCATCAGGATGCTTCTATTAGCTACAAATACTGTGTTAATGCCTGGGCAACACGCTTGTGTGTTTGCCCAGCATATAATGCTGGGCACAAAAGAAATAGCATTTAGACTAGCCTGTTTCTTCTATCACTGTTGTCTTTTGTTGTATCCACAGACACCCAGGCCTCTTCCACACAGCTGAATAAAATCCCACATTTTCTGCTTTGAACTGGAATATATGGCAGTGTGGACTCAGATAACCCAGTTCAAAGCAGATATTGTGGGATTTTCTACCTTGATATTCTAGAATATAGGGCTGTGTGCAGGCATGTAGCCAAGGGGGGGCCTTAGGGGGCTTCAGCCCCCCACCCCCGAAATTCTCAGGGTGGTCCGCGAGAAGGCCTTACTGGTACATTATTTAAACTGTTATGTTTATTCATATCATGATCTGATCACCATGTTCATTATATCCCACATTCATGGGGTTATTGGGATAACAATACAAAAGGTTTGGTAGGGTAGTCCCTCTCTTACTCAGACTCAGCCCCTCCCGAATCAAACTCAGCCCCTCCCGAATCAAAATCCTGACTACGGCCCTGGCTGTGTGGAAGGGCCCACAGTTATTCATTCATTAAATCACTTAGTTGATTGATTGATTCTCCACTTTTCTGCCCAAAGCTACATTATATGCAGTGTTAGCCTTAGAGGTGAACAAACTGTATACTAACTCTAGAAAAAAACATTGAGCTGAGTAATTTAGTGTTTTAGCATACTATCTGCCATAATGTAGGGAGTGAAAGGTAGCAAGTGTTTATCACGTAAAGTTGTTTTATGTACTAGCTGTAAAAGTAAAAAGTAAAACTTCCATCTTTGTCAATGTCCTCTTTTTCCTTTTCTAGCTTGAGGCGTTTGGGACAAAAATCATAGCATGAGTTTACTCTGAACTGGCATCAACATGAATGACACATATGGGCCATTACTGTAAGATGTTGAAAGATATGTAAAAATACTGAGTCAGCACTCATCCTCTTAGTATTAGAATGAAGCAACTGAAAATTACCTTGGAGTAAATCTTGCCAAGAAAACCCGATTAGAAGTTTGTCCTAAGTCATAGCTGACTTGTAGGCATTCTTACTCAGGTTTTTAAACTAAATTAGTCTAAATACACAACTTAACCTACAGATAGTATCCTGACATTCTTTTAAAAATATTACTAAAGTGATTGCAGAGATTTTCTAGGCCACATAGTGTTTGCTGGGTGTTTAATCATGTGCATGTTTCTGTTACTTTAACAGCTGTGAAGGTTTCATTAGATCTCACTTTGGGCTGCCTCTGCTTTCCTGACCTGGTTGTGTGTTTTAAAGGTTTTGTGACTGACACACGTTTAAGTGATGAATGCTATTCTCTCTGCATTACATCACTATGGAAAGGATAACATCTCCAGTCAAAAATCTACCTGTAGTGCAAGGTTAAAGGCAGCAATAGCCACAAAATGGGGCCCAGTTGCTTGTTAGTTTGCAAATAGGACTATTTCAATTAGGAAAGTTTTCATTTTTTCTCAGCAAATATTTAAAAATCCCAACAGAAGCCTTGTCAAAATTAAATATAATAAGAGGAAACCCTAACAGACATAATTGTCACATGTCATATGCTAAAAGTATCATTATATATTTAACAGAAAACATATAACTGTAGATCTTTTTCTTACATCCTTGGTGTAGGGCTTTCTACCTTAGAATTCAAAAAGAAGGGTCCAGAGCATAAAGCATAAGTCATGACACAGCATGTCTGTCCATTTGCTATGGAAACTATGTTTGGTTAAGTATCAAGTGTCCGGATATCTACTCATGTGTCTTGCTGGGAAGATCTGCGTATTTTTAACCCAGGCCACCAAAAGACTACAACCGCAAACTAATTCCTTTCTGGGCCTGGAAGTTGGTTCCACAGCTTGGTTTGATCTACAGCAATATATTAATTAGCATTGTTATTATAGTGCCAGAAGAATGCAAGATCCCTCCCAGACAAAGATAAATTGGTGCCCAGAAGGATTAATGTTCCAAATTAGACAAAACAACAAAAAAACTAACAGCCAGAGGAAGAAGTGTGGCTTATGTCAAGGCCTGAGCAACTCAGAAAGCAATTTCGCATTGCAAGAACTAGAATGGTGATGGTGTCTGAAAATGTATCTGTACAACACATTAAAGGAAGAAGTTACAAAAATCCACCCAATCAATTCCTTGACACACAAGAGCACAGTTCCTAATAATACATTGGGTTGCATCCTGAAACGCCTGACACCTAATGGGAAGGGTTGCCTTCTGTTCTAGCAAAGACTCATATCCAATGATTTTTTTAGTTCAGTGGCTCCCAACCTGTGGTCTGTAGACCACCAGTAGTCTGCAAGAACTAAAATATGGTCCACGGCCTCACCTTTGCTACACCGTTACAATGAGAGTGACTGGTCTCACGAAATCCTCTTATAGTGTCAAGGCTTATTAAATATGGATTTCTGCGGGTGAGCAGATAGTGACTATGGGATGGCATATGTTCTGTATCAGAAACAGAAGCTGATGTGGTCCATCCAATGCGATTTTCTGAATCGGAACCCCAAATAACCAAACCAAATCTAGAGTTGGCCGAAAACTGATCCGTAACCCTTTTGGTACTAATGTTGGAGAGTGGCCCCTGGTCAAGTGGTTCCTGGTGATAAAAAGGTGGGAACCACTGTTTTAGCTTAAATTATATGAAAGCAATTAACCTTGATTCCCTTGCAGTCAACTATGTCTCACTCTCCTCTAGATATGGATTAAAAGTGTGGGAAATGGCACTCGGAGCATTGGAGGGAAAGGGGGAAATGGAGCAACCTGTAGACAGGACTCTCCTCAAGGGCCGTCTCCATTACATCCATTATTTATGTATTTATTTACGACATTTATATGCTGCCCTTCCCACCCTGGACTCAAACGGCTTACAAGTAATATATACATACAGTATATTATATTATTACCATAGCACAATATTAGTAAAGAAATCCAATGAGATTTCTTTAGAAAGCTCATCTCAATCTTTGAAACATTCTGCTGAACTCTAAACCTTCTGCAGAATGGCAGTGCATTTTTGAGCAAGAATAGAGAATGGAAATACAAGTTTTTCTAATTGCAAACAATTCCCATAAAATACCAGCGCTGCCCGCACACCCCCATGCCACACGCCAGCATACCATTCTGAATTTTTTTTGTTCTCCCCAGTATTAACATGTGCTCTATCTTTTTAGCATGGGCCAGAATTAGGAGGATGGTGACGGAGGGCTATAGGAAATTATCTACCAATCTAATGTACATTGGAACACTTTAGGAGACCTATGCCCTTTAAAGACATATAACTTTAAGGACTTGATACCTCTAATAACACAAAATAGCATGGCTTGACAACCAGAAAAGACAGTATCTCGCAATATTTTCTTCATATCAACTACCAGGATACACTGTTTGTTGAGAATCTGGAAATTAACTATGTTATATAAGAAATATTACTAATTTGTCTTCAGGGATAGTATGAATTAAAACAGATACCACATATATTTTTTCATAGTATACTGTGGTGAAATAATTGCTGATCTCCTGTGGAAGTTTTAATGCTCTGTTTATCAGCTAACAGTGACAGAAATAAGCCAATAATCACTAACATTTGTTGTTGTGGGTCTTCAAGTAATTTCTGAACTTTATCATGGGGTTTTCTTGGAAGGATTTGATTGGAGGGGTTGTTTTCTCCCGAGTCTCGGAGAATGAGGCTTCCCCTTGGTCACCCAGTGAGATTTCATGGCCGAGTGGGGATTTGAACCCAGGTCCAAAATGCCAGAGGTCCTGTAGTATAGTGCTGTGTAAATACACTCTGCATGAAAGAAAATGAGACCACGTGTGGTGCAAGCAATTGTTGCCAGATAGGTAAGATTTTTAAAAAACCTTTCATTTCTGACTAAACAAAGATCTTGCAGTGATAACACGAAGCATCAAAATAAAATGTCATTTCACACACAAGGGCATTTCCAAAGTTTGGTAGTGATAGAGCTAAGCATTTACATAGCTTCCCTGACAATCGCTTGTTACAAAATGATTATAATGATAGAGTGGAAGTTTTAATGCTCTAGGTGGATTCTCATAACTGGATGTGGATTAGGCATTGCTGAGTGTGCTTAGTAATGCAGTCTTGTAAATGTGCCTACAAAAGTGACTAGCCTTTGAGAATTGGCTTGTAAAACATTTTGATGCTGGGTGTGGAAAGATGACAAACTCCCCTCCTTGTGGCCAGCCTCTGAACAAAGGATCCTGGCAATTAGCAAGCTGGCAAAACAGATCAGGGTGTAATAGACACAGGCTAACTTCGGTCCTCCAGGTGTTTTGAACTTCAACTCCCACAATTCCTGACAGTCCTAACAGTCTACCAGCTGTTGGGAATGTGGGAGTTGAAGTCCAAAACACCCGGAGGAGTGAAGCCTGTTTTAATAGAGTTTAACAAGTATTGATAACAACTATCAAGTGATACATGCCCTCACCCCAAGTTCCCAAACCCTGCTTCTCCCTTTGGACATCAGCTCCCAGGATCTTTGACCATTGGCCAAAGTGGCTAAGGCTGCTGGGAGTTGCAACCCAAAAAACCTGGAGGACTGGAGTTTGGGAATTGCTGCTTTATGGCAATGGGCAACACAGTAGATAGAGCCCTTTTCCTTACCTATCTTAGCTAATAATCTCATTAAAAAGCATGAAAGGCAGCGATTCTGGGGACACACAGAAAGTCAATGAAAGCTTTCCAACCCGTGTGTTGTGGCACATTCGTGTGCCAACTGCAGTGTGTAGGTGTGCCACGTGAAAATAGTGAGAAACCTGAGTCTGTGTGAAATAAGCAATAATCAATGATGATATTGATGATTATATGTGCTCCATGCAGTCATGCCAGTCACATGACCTTGGAGGTGTCTATGGACAACACCAGCTCTTTGGCTTAGAAATGGAGATGAGCACCACCACCCAGTTGGACTCAACTAGACTTAATGTCAAGGGGGAACCTCCCCCCCCCCATACACACAAATCCAAGGCTATTGGATGCAAGGGAGTGCATAAAACAGAGCTTTACAAACTCTGTCAGAAAACATTAGTGCCGGCTGCAGTGTTTGTGTGTCGCATGAACATGAGAACTATAACTGAAAGGTTTTCATGAGCTATGTTGTGTCCTCATACATATCGCTGTTACAATTGATGTCTGTGCCCATCTCTCGTTATCAGGTTGGTTTAAGCTAGTAGTGCTGGATTGCGGTGTTGTGAAGTGATGCGTTAGAAAAAATGTCCCAGCCTGAAAAGTCCTGCTCTAAAGGGACTCCGCCTGCCCTGGCTCAGTGCTATGGCATTGTGGGATTTGTAGTTTTACACAGATCCCTGAGGAATGAGCCAGGGCAGTTAAAAGTGGAGCCCAGCTGCACTCATTCCAACAGAGTTCATGCCCCTTTCCACACAGCTGGGGGAAAAAAACCCACATTGAACTGGGATATAATGGCAGTGTGGACTCAGATAGCCCAGTTCAAAGTAGATGTTCTGGGGGTTGTTCCACACAGCCCTATATCCCAGAATATAAAGGCAGAAGACCCCACATTCTCTGAATCTGGACTCAGACAACCCAGTTCAAAGCAGATGTTGTGGGATGCTCTGCCTTGATATCCAGGGGATCCTTCCTTCCGCAGCCATATCATCCAGAATACCAAGGCAGAAACATCCCACAATATCTGCCTTGAAGTGGGTTAACTGAGCCCATACTGCCAGATAACCCACTTCCAAGCAGGTGATGTGGGGCTTGACTCAGCTGCCTGTGCGGAAGGGGCCTGGGAGGGGGGCCTGAGTCCTCTGGGAAGGGAAGGAAGGCGCCTGGGCGGAAGGGGCCGGAAGGCAAGGGGCGGGGCGCTTCCCTTTCCCCGTCAGGCAGCGAGCCGGGCAGCCCTGCCTGCGACGCCGAAGGACCCCTTCCTCCGAATCCAAGCCGGGAGCCGCTCCTCGCTTTTCCCGCCATGTCCGTCAGCAGGATGTTCATCACTTTGCAGGGCGTCCTCACCGCCGACCAGGACATCCGCGAGGTGAGCGCGAGGAGGAGGAGGAGGAGGGGGCCTTCCTGCTGGCCCTCCAGCCCCACTGGGTCGTCAGGCGGGGGAGTCCTGGGCTTCGGCCTTGGCGAGGCCTAGATTCCAGGGCCTTGAGCCACCTGGGCAGCTACAGTGGCGTCAGAAACGCATGGATTCTATACTCTCAGGCAAAGCGCCCTCCAGGTGTTTTGGACTACAACTCCCACCATTCCGAATAGCCCCAGGCCCTTTCCTTCCCCCCCCCCTTCAGCCGCTTAATACCTCCCAACTCAGGCCTGGGCCTGTCCCATGCCGGCCACGTGGCCTTGGAGGTGTCTACGGACAACGCCGCCTCTTTGGCCTAGAAATTGAGATGAGCACCACACCCCAGAGTCGGGCACGGCTGGACTTTGCCTAATACCTCCCAACAAAGGATCATCCCAGGCAGGAAGCAGCCAGGCTTTGAAGCTGCAAGGCCATAAAAATTCCACGTCCAACATTCACACTTGCCTCAAGCAGGCAGCAGTTCTTTCTCTCACCCTGGACATTATTCCACAGGCATATAAACCTCACTTGCCTAGTTGCCAACAGATCTCACAACCTCTGAGGGTGCCTGCCACAGTTGTGGGCGAAAGATCAGGAGAGAGTGCTTCTGGGACATGGCCAGACGGCCTGGAAAACTCACAGCAACCCAGTAACTATTGCTTCTTAGGCCCCTTCCACACAGCTGGATAAAATCCCACATTATCTGCTTTGAAATGGCAGTGTGGACACAGATAACTCAAGGCCCTTCCACACAGCCGTACGACCCAGAATGTCAAGGCAGACAATCCACAGTATTTGCTTTGAACTGGCAGTCCACACCTCCATATATTCCAGTTCAAAGCAGGTAATGTGGGATTTTACTCAGCTGTGTAGAAGGGGCCTCAGTTCAAAGCAGATATTGTGGGATTTTCTGCCTTGATATTCTGGGATATAGAACCAGATATCCTCCACTTAACCAACAGTTTAGCTAAGGACAACAATTAAGGCAGCTCCTGAATTTTATTAGTTATTATTCGTATTTATATACCGCTCCATTCCCTTAGGCTCGGGGCAGTTTACATGGATAAAAACAGGGCATTAACAATAAAACAGTTTTGACACTATACATTAAAACACAGAAAAGCGAGTAGGGTAACAAGTATATATCAGACACAATTAGAAAAATAGTTCATTTAGTTATTTCATCCAATTCAGGAGCAATATACACTAAAATAGTGACAATATGCAATTACAAATATGTTTGCTAGACATTAGTAACAATAATTATCAGACTCAAATGTCATATATGTAACATTGTGATACACAGAACATTGATGCGTACTTCCTTGGTAGATACAGCATGAAATTGCGGAGCATCACTCACATTAACAAATAATCAATAAAGAAGGCTCATGCCTGTGTAAATAACCATTGTACTTTGGAGTGGGAGTAGGAGACTTGCTCACAAAGATATAGGGGCTGTTTCTATGATGATAAGGGTTCAAAAGGAAAGTACTGCAGGAAGCTCGAAAGGGAGCTGGTAGCAAAGGGAATTCCCGCTGAAGCGCTAGTAGTTCCAACACCAGGCTCCGCCCAATGGCGTATCGCTAAGGGTTCTGGTAGTTGTAGTCGCTGGTGTGGGCAAATGCCCGCGGGAATCCGAGCTGGAAGCAAGGTGGGACTGTGTTGCAGTGAACACAGACCTTTCAGACGGGGCCCTGGTAGGGGCGTTCCGTGCGAGTAGCCTGACGGCGTGAGCTCTTTCCAGGGGCCGGCAACGGGCCGTTTCGTATACAAACTTCCTCAGAGGCTGTGTAAATATAGCGTCCTCACACTTAGATGAATTATCTACAGCAATGAATGAGGAATGTCCCAACTCCGTGCAGTGTTGGTAAAGAGTGGAATCTGTAGCTTTAAGTTTAATTCTTGACTTGTGTTCCAAAGATCTCTCTTTAAGACTTCTAGAGCTATATCCAGTGTATTGTTTTTTACATTTGCATTCTAGTAAATACACTATCCCTGAAGTTTGGCAGTTGGCATAAGATCTAAGTTTGAACGTTCTGTTGTTGGTGCTACTGGTGACAGTTTTGGATTGTTTTATATTTCTGCATATGCTGCATTTCCCACAAATGTAAGTGCCCATAGCAAGTGTGCTTTTAAGTCTGGGCTGGACTAAGTTTGTATGGGATAGTATGTCTCCTATATTTTGTGTGCGCTTGTGGGCTGTCATTGGGGTTTGTTCTAAGCCCTGCACATGTGAGACCAGGGGCCAGTAGCATTTTACAATTTGTTCAATTTGGTGTTTGTGGGGGCTAAGGGTTAGGGGCCACACTATGCGGTTGTTTTCTGTTTTTGGCTTGGGTTGGAAAAGGTTTCCTCTGTTGGTACATTCAGCCCTTCTGAAGGCCTTCTTCAGGACATTGTCTGGATAGCCTCGAAGACTGAGGTTGTGCAGGAGTTTGTCAGCTTCTTCCTTATAATGTAGATTATTGGTACAGTTTCGTTTTAGTCTTAGAAGCTGAGCAAAAGGTAGGTTATTTTTAAGACTGTAGGAATGGTAACTCCTATAGTGCAGGAGAGAGTTTTTTTGGGTTGGTTTTTGGAAGTTCCTTACTGCTATTCTAGATTGGGTGATGTATGTAACACGGTGCAGTCCACTGTTTGTTAAAACTATACATTAAAACCCTATACACTACTAAACAGCTGTCCAAATTTATCATAATACAGTCAAGTAGGACCATTGATATTAAACACCTGCCGGAACAATGTTGTTTTACAGGCTCTTCTAAATGCAGATATTTCTGTAAGAGCCCGGGTGCTATCTGGCAGGGCGTTCCACAGTCTTGGAGCTACAATAGAGAACGCTCTTTGCCTCATAGAGGACAGGTAGTAGGTTTTGACCAAAGGGATCTCTAATAGGTTTTGATCTCCAGACCGTAGTGATCTCTGGGGAGTATATGGGGGAAGACGGTCCCTCAAGTACACAGGCCCCAGGCCATGTCTGGCCTTAAAGATTAACACCAACACTTTGAACATAATCCGGTACTCTACTGGGAACCAGTGCAGCTGCTGCAGAATAGGTGTTATATGGCATCTCGCCGGAGCACCGGCGAGCAAACGGGCTGCAGCATTCTGCACCGGTTTGAGTTTACGGATCACGGACAAAGGAAGGCCAATGTAGAGGGCGTTACAGTAGTCTAGTCATGATCATCGCCTGGATCACCATGGCCAGGTCGCCATTTGACAGGTAGGGTGCCAGCCGTCTAGCCTGCCGCAGATGGAAATATGCAGATCTGCTGACCATGGCGACCTGGGCCTCCATAGTCAATAGTGGGTCCGGCTGGACCCCCAGATTCTTTACCAAGGGCAACGGGCAAAGTGGCACGCCATCCAGGGTAGGCAGCCGGCACCCCCCTCCCATTGGGCGGCCCAACCAGAGGATAATTAAGACTGCTGGGTCAAACTATTTATGCAGCGAGTTTCTGGAGTCTAATGTGCCATCAAATCTAATGCGCACTTCAATTTTCAAAACCCTGAAACACACGCGCGCACACACACACAAAAGATTTGCTGCTGAATGTAATGTAAATCACCAAAGCTCAAAAAAGGTGTGCATTGCAATTGCTGTAGTTTGACAAGGCCTTGAGCCTTCTCTGCCTCAGAATGCTGATGCCTCACTAAACTACAAATCCCAAGATTGCATAGCATTGGGTCATGGCAATTAAATTAGAGATGATATCCCTCAAATAGGAGCTCCAGGTGCTTCTTAAACAGCCTCCCCTTTTGCTTCACCTCGGCACTAAGAGCCCTTCCAGACATGCCCTATATCTTGGGATGTATTCCAAGGTTTTCTGCTTTAATCTGGATTATATGGGTCCCTGTTGCCAGATAATCTGGAATAAACAGAAAACCTGAAGTCAGATCCTAGGACATAGGGCCTGCCTGGAAGGGCCTAAGATTACTGTATGATGTACACTCTTAATTTTGGCAAGGTTTTTTAGACTCAAATAAAAAGGTATCTTACAGAGAAGTACACAGTATTTGTTTTGCATATATATGTTTGATTTAGCCAAAAAAAAGTGAGCATTAGTTTTGAGTAAATGGAATAAATGATAGTTGCTAAGATGCCACAGGATTCAGGTCTGTGTGTGTTTGTTTCCTGGCACAGATTAGCATAGCAACCCCCTCCAAAACTTCATAATGCATGGATTTACTAGAGGGGGAAAGAGGCAATAATATAATAATATAATAATAATGGGCAGTTGTTGTGTATTGACTTTGTTTCCTTCTGCAGGAGATCAGGAAAGTGGTTCAAACCATGGAGCAAACTGCCCGGGAAATCCTAACAGTACTGCAAGGAGTCCATCAGGGCTCGGGATTCCAGGACAGTAAGTCAAGATTGCCTTGGTTATGACCTTTATACGCGTGTTATGCTGTTAGATGAAGAGCGACACACATTTCACACAAATATAGATTGAAATAAATGAGAACAAAGATGCCTGTTGGAGTCATGAAATGCTTGTATGTTATCTGAATTAAGCATTTTTCTAGTAAAGCAGGAAATACAGGGAACTGAACCATGGATGTATCCACTCTTTGTCAGTCTGTGACCATAATAATAAGATTCTTTCCTTCATTCATGTTTTATCATTATAATAGTTTGCTATCACTATAAATGTCCTGGTTTATTGCCAGTCAGAAATGGATTAAATAACATAGAACTTTTTCACCTATGGAAACCTAAAACATGAATTGGATCCAGATTCTTAAATACCAACTTGTTCATTAATTTTAGTAGGACTCAAGCAGAACTTCATATAAATTCAATCTGTCAGACTGTATCTTTAATCCAGGTGAGGTGAGGTGTGTGTTCATGTTCATGTGACTGTCCAGATGTGGGCCTGCAGCTTCCAACAGCCATAAACAGCATAGTCAGTGATGAAGAATGGTGGAAGTTGCAGTCTTACAATATCTGACTTCATGGGTGTGGAGTAAGAGGGGTTTGATAAGTGATAATGGTATAGTCATTAATATTTTGTATATGTTTTGCATTAGATGGAGTCTTGTTAATATTTTTAATGTAAGTTTTTTCTGTTTTTTCTTTTTCTTTTTTTAATTTATACAACAAAAAATAAATAAAAATATGTATCATAAATAAATAAAAACATCTGGAGGACTGTGTGATTCCCAGTCCTGCTTTAATGTAAGTTATTGTTTGCTGTCTTTTTCATGGCTCTGTGTCTGAATTAGATTGTGTGTTTGTTTCTACCAGAATACTGACTCCCCCCTCCAACTATTACTGCTTTATTTTTCAATTTTAATAATTTCAGTACCAAAGAAATGTCAGAAGGCTCGAGAACATTTTGGCACAATCAGAACACAGCTGGCCTCTCTGAAAATAAAGTTCCCTTCAGAGCAATATTACAGGTTCGTGAACCTCAGTTACTTCCTCATATAGTAAAAGCCCAATGAATTATCTCCATGCCAGCATTGAAGAATTATAAATAAGAAATTTATGTGGCAGAGCTAAAATCTAAACATTAGCAGATACATTAAATCTAGGCATATCAGCGACAGAGTATTTTTCATTTCAATTGCATAGGGCAGTGATTTTCAACCTTTTTTGAGCCGCGGCACATTTTTTACATTTCCAAAATCCTGGGGCACACCACCAACCAAAATGACACAAAATGACTCTAACACAGTAATACATATAGTTAATATGTTTTTAAATGTATTTATACACTCAGTGTGAAACCTGGGCCTGTTTCGATGAACACAACATAGGTATCCTGGCAGGAATGGCAGAAAGACACAAACTTCCCAGAAGACACAAATCAAGACACAAACCAAGAGAAAATACTATAAGAGTTTGGTGGGCATTGACCTTGAGTTTTGGAGTTGTAGTTCACCTATATCCAGAGAGCACTGTGGACTCAAACAATGATGGATCAGGACCAAACTTGGCATGAACACTCAATATTCCCAAATGTGAACACAGATGGAGTTTGGGGAAAATAGACCTTGACATTTGGGAGTTACAGTTTCTGGGATTTATAGTTAACACACAAACAAAGAGCATCTTGAACTGTTGCTACAATGGAATTGAACCAAACTTGGCATATTGAACTCTCATTACCTCCTCCTCCTCCCCCAAGCAGCAGCAGCAGGAGTTCAGCAGGAGGGGGAAGAGAGGTTTTCCCACGGCACACCAGGTGATCGCTCACGGCACACTAGTGTGCCACGGAACAGTGGTTGGGAAACACTGGCATAGGGAACCATGGAGAATTAGATATTTTGTTTCCCCATTGGTGCTAATGCTTTTTGATTAGACTAGATAGTGCATAGTGAGTCATTTGCTAACTATGAAATGTGAAAGGCCGGACTAAATTCTTTATATGGTTGTGGAGCCAGAAAGAGCTGGCCGCTCTCATTCATTCATGCATGCATCTTGGCTAAAAGGACTGAAAACAGATTATTTATATGCTTAATTCTTGATGTTTGTAGTTACAGAATGATGAAAACGTTGTGTTTTTACGTTTGCTGCCTTAGCCCTGCTATGTAAAAATAACCCCATCACATTCAAATGCGTGTAAGAGAAAAATATCTTTATTTGCAGATTTCATGAGCATTGGAGATTTGTGCTGCAACGTCTGGTATTCTTAGCAGCATTTGTAGTCTACTTGGAGACAGAAACCTTAGTAACCCGGGAAGCTGTTGCAGAAATACTTGGAAGTAATTGCTTTTCTGTTTTAATAATGAAGTATAGCTGCTATGCATAGAAAAAATTATTAAATGTACTCTTCAACGTGTTCTGTGTTCATATCTGAAAGCCTTTGATGTTTTTTTTGAAGCTGTTAAAAAAGCTACTTTGGCTTTGCCTTTGATTTTTTTTTGTTCTTCAAATTTTAATATTAGTAAATAAGGAGTCTGCATGCTTACTGTTTGAGGCCTACAAATTGGCAAAGCATTTTAGGAAAGTTTTGAATGTCCTTGGTAAAATACAGAGGGGGAAATGGGAAAGACTAAGTATTAAATGCCAAATTAACCTTATGAAGTTTCCAGGGTGCTTAAGAAATTTGGTTTCTTTACCCAGAAGAGCTCACATTGCATTTAATGAGCTGTAATCCCTAGTAAGTTTTTTTCATACTCCAGGAAGTTCTATTCTGAATGGCAGCAACTTTCCATGGTCTTCTTTCCAGCCTTATTATCTGAAATATTAAGATAATATGCTGCAGTGAAATCTGGGGTCCTTTGCTTGCCAATGTGATTTGCCACTGGGCAATGGCACTTTTAGTTTTGTAGCTGAGATAACTAAGGCAATTAGTATAAAGATTTTGCATTTTCAGTGTTTTCTGGATCTGCTGAAAAATAGTTGTTTTTGATTTGTTACTACTGCTATCTGGAGTTGAATTCCAATTGGCTCCTTTATTTTGCAGTTGAAGCTGACAGAGAGAAAGGTTTTCATTTGGACATTGAGGATTACCTCTCTGGAGTTCTGACTCTTGCTAGTGAGTTGGTAAGTAAAGAATATTGTAAAGCAGGGGAGAGAATTGTGTGGCCTTCTAGATGTTGTTGAATTGGTAGTTGAAAGTCCAACATTTGGAAGACTCCACAATAACCTGATAATAACATAGCCCAACAAAACAAATTCTTGGTGTCTTGGTTTTAAGGCCTGTCCTTGGGGTTATTTGAGGAGCTGATTCAAAAAATTGTATTGGATAGATTCAGTTCTAATTTCTTAGATACAGTTATCATGATTTTCTACATGCAAGCAAATGCAAACTGGTATATCATATATGTTCTGTATCCCAAAAACTAGAACTGGTAGGGAAAAACTGGTGCCATTTTTGGAATCAGCAGGTCAAATATATCCAGAAATAGAGCTCACATTTGGGGCACCAAATTGTGTGTTGGCCAGTGTAATAAACTGACTGAAAGACAATAGGGTTAATGCATAGACATATCTAGAGAAATCATCTTTTTTGAAGCTAGTAGTTGATCTTTTCTACTTTTGCAAAGCCAGAATTTTAGAGTCAGTGGTACATTATTGTATTAAAGGTAAAGGTTTTTAGGAGCGGACTCACTGAAGATGCTCTCTACAAAGGCGTGAGGGATATGTAGTTGTCCAATGTAAGTTATGCAGCAGCAGCAGGACACATTCATGTGAATGGAATTCCTATGCAGAAGAGAACACATTCCCATCCTTTCGTTGTTTTAAAATCAGTAAAAATCTGAATGGGAGATAGTATACAGTTGAAGTATGAATATTATTGAGGGACTCCAGTGAAGCATTTAGGGCTTTCCTGGCTTTTACGTGACTACTTTGGATGTACAATTCTGTTTTATCCCATAGTCTAGGCTGGCAGTCAACAGTGTCACGGCTGGAGACTATTCTCGTCCGCTCCGTATCTCTGCGTTCATCAATGAATTAGATTCTGGATTTCGCCTTCTGAATTTGAAGAATGATTCCTTAAGGAAGCGCTACGATGGCCTCAAATACGATGTTAAAAAGATCGAGGAGGTGGTTTATGACTTGTCAATCAGAGGGCTGAACAAAGAGGCTGCAAGTGGGGAGAAATAAAAAAAGGGGTTTGTGGGACTGAATCAGTCAATACCTCAGACTCGCGGCCCACAAAGGAGAAGATTGAACTGAGGGCCCACGTACTAGTTTAGAGAAATCACATGCTGCAAACCACTGTGTTCCCAACTGAATGTTTAGTATGCCTGACCAAAAGCACTCAAAACCATTCTGTGACTGCCTACCTGGTGGGCTCTGCATGCCCACATGGTGTGAGCAGCCCCTTTGCTGTTCAGTGGACCTAGCGTGTTAGTTATTTTGTCACTGGTTTCCTTTTCTTTTCTGGCCCTGCTGAGCCTGATCTTTCAGAATCTCCATGTCAATTTATTATTTGTGTTTAGTATACTATAATCACATCAAAATGTTGCACTTGCCTGCTGCTACTATGTAAATATCATTTAAAGCCTGGTCCTAAAAGCTTCAGTTTCTTCTTTTAGTAAGTCAGACTGGTTGCTGCTATTAAAAGTAAGAGTTCAGATTGGGAATAATCAGTTCAATAGATATATTGTTGGGAACTCATATTTTCAAACAGTTTATATACTACATGACTATCTTTGTATTTTAGATCTGGGAAGTGGAGTGATTTGTACTTTGAAACTTAAACAGTTGCTTGTTGGCGTTCAACATACATTTATATCCCACTTAAAGCTGCAAATCTTAGACTATATTTAGGTGATGGTTGGAGGGCAGGAGGAATTGAAGATTCAGTGAGGCCAGTAGCTACAGAAGATGAATAGTATTAGAGATTCTTTTGGTTTTAAGTGGCCTGTTTCATATGTCTTTTACTTTGCATTGTATGTTTTTTTAAAAGATCTAGATAGATTAGGCATCAGAGAAAGGTGTGGGCCTTATCAAGAGGAAAGTGGCTACTTTTAGCGTTAATCCTGAATACACTTAGAAAACCTTTTCTCTGCTTCTTTCTAAGCAAGTGTACAAAACATCACCGTATATAGGGCACAGGTACAAAGCGTAGTTGTGCATCCAGTGTATGGGTGTATATAACCTCCATCTTGTGAATTTCATTTGTGTGAAATTGGTTTCTGTAGCACAGTCTTGTTCTGCCAGAGCATCTTTTATGTTGTGCACTCATCAGAGAGTTTTCTCCCCTTGTCTTAAAGTTTCCTTTGATAAAGATTGCCTCCAAAGAACTCCAGAAAATCTTTGTATTTTATGATAATTAGTGGCTGTAAGTATCTTTGCAAACCTTTGCCTTGTTCTGATTACATTTTCTAAAAATCATTCACTGGGAAGAAAATACTTCTTTGTAAACGTGGATAAATAAAAGAAAAACACTGTTCAAATTGTGTGATTTGTTGGCATTGCAAACAACACAGAATAAGGTACAATAAATTGGTAAATCATTCTAGGTAACTAGAGTGAAAATGAGGCCTAAATAACCTGAAGGCACCAGATTCTGACTATTCTTGGAAGCTAAGTAGTAGTTCTGGTGAGTACTTGGTCTTGCCTTCCTTTGAAATACAGCTTATCATGTAAGATGTATTTCAGAAGAAGGTAAAGATGAAGCACTTTTGAGTATTCCTTTCATGAGAAAGCTTTGCAATATTCATGAGGTCACGATAGGTAACCTACATATGAGTAGAGTGGAAATCTTCAAATCACACTTTTTAAAGCTAAAGGCTATCCCTCCAATCTACTGGACAGCCAGAAATGATAACATATTCTAGTAAAATGTGCCCTCAGGCGCATGGCAAGATAAATTAATCAATTGATCTGTATTCATATATTCCCACTAAATGGAGGGCCATCATCCTCGAACTACGAGGGATCGCCTAAGTAAGTCCCACTAAATACATTGTAGACTAGACAAGACCTTTGCTAGCCATAAGCAAACTCTCCATACATTTTCTGTGTATTTGCTGGGTGATGTAGCAGTTAAAATGCTACATTATGATGGAGGCAATCATGGGATTTCATGCTCGGGCACAAACAGCATAGTTGGCACCCTGTTGGTTAATGCCAACTGGAATATACCTATTGAGTCAATACATAGATAAATATTATGGACTGAATGGAACTACTGGGGACTAAAATAATTTAGGATTGTGACTAGGACAGCTACCCTCTCAAACAGACTTACCTCTTCGGCTGGTTGTGAAGATAAAATAGAAGTAGGGAAAAACATCACTTTCAGTCCTTCGGAAGAATCAATATTCCTGTTTTTTGGAAGCCACGAAGAAGAGGGTGTGTGGCCACATACCTTGTTGACAAAAGCTCTTTGCTCCAGAATACTGCAATTTAATGAAAGTCAATGGGTTTGCTATAGCCTTGCTCTCATTTAGAGTAGACCAGTGGTTCTCAACCTGTGGGTCCCCAGATGTTTTGACTTTCAACTCCCAGAAACCCTAACAGTTGCTAAACTGCCTGGGATTTCTGGGAATTGTAGGCCAAAACACATGGGGATCCACAGGTTGAGAGCCACTGGAGTACACAGTAGTGAAGGTGAACCACGGACCTCAGTAAGGCTGTTCTGGAAGTATGATCTAATTCTAGATTCTATGATTTCAAAAATAGTTAAGAGCTTAAAGTGTACCAGACCTTGATATCAATTGGCCATAGAACAGGAAAAGATGCAGGTCAGACACTAAAGATTTTGTTCCCTTTTCCTGTAGTATCCTATATTATTTTTTAAAGGAAGTGGAAGGTCACTTAAAGCTCAATGAAACAATTATTAAAACATTTTATGTTTTCTACAGTATAACATATTCATTAAAATTTTGAAATACACTAGATTACATCATTTATATAATCACAACTCAGAAGAGGTAATTTAGCTTTTTGTTAACTAGTACAGAAGGTCAGCACTATTTCTGATGTCGCACATTCCTTGGGTTTCTACAATGGATTTTTAACTAACAAACAAATCCAGTGATCCTTATAGGGAGAGAGTATTGCTTAGCCACAGAAATCTATAGCTATTCTGGAATGTTTATGGGCGAACTAGGATTATATTTTGGCTTTCCTTTCAGTTTACATGTTACATGTTCAGTTTACATGCAATCAATGCAAAATAAAACTCAGTAAACCTTCATCTACTTGCGGACAGAGATTTTTTAAAAGGAGAATCAAAACAATTATTAAAGGGAATACTTCTGGGAGAGCAAGCCAAAATGAAGATAATTATACTGTCTAAATATTCTCCTTAACTGGGTTAATACTGCTCTATAATTGATCTGGATGTTGCCTAATGCTGTTATAAGATACGTACAATGAAACCTCTATCATAAATGGTTAGATTCCTTTCCCATCACAATCATGCGGTGTCAAACATCTCACAGTCATTATCTTACCCCCATAACATTAACAATATTAGCTCTTTTTTCCCTAGAGACCTGCTCCACATGATCTGGTGCTAATAACCCCAATTGCCATAGAGAAAGACATTGTCCCGAGTAGGCCACAAATCCGAAGGGCCTGCCCCCACCCACCCACCCTTGAGCAAGTCTTCAAACACTAAATCCCTCTTTGCCCCCAAACAGACAACATTTCCTTGTCTTTTCTGTTTTGCCTATTTACAAAATGTGCAAAAGATTTCCACTGCCCATAATCAAGACTACTTAGGCTTGTTGCCCAGAGCTGAACCCCCTGCATTCCTAGAGTCTGTGCAAGGGACCTTGGACATAACCTTCATTCAACAATTAACAGGTAGTTTTCAACCTAAAAATGCTTTCCTTCATGCTACCAGAGTGCTAAGTCACTGCAAATAACCAGATGGCTACCAGCCTCTTCTCACGATGGCAACTTCTTATCAACCCTTCAGACAGTGTTTCTCAAAACGGGCAATGTAGGCCTATGGAAAACTTTAAAAAACGTGGCAGGGTTTTATACATCTTATTAGTAGCAACCCTATAAGCTGTATTTTCCATAGTGAGTTTCGATCTCCATGGGTTTTTTTGTATAGGAGAATAGAAATTCTATGTTTACAGTTGCTTTGGGTCACCTTAAGCTACACATGGTGTAGAGTTGGGGACCTGATACTATTTAAAAAAGAGGAAAGCTGTGAAGTGGATCAACTGTATTACCTAAAGAAGGAAACAAAATAGGGCCCATAGAGCAGGAGGCAAAGTGGCATAAAAGTGTAGGAGCCAGGAGGTATACCCAATGAGGTTTCTAGGTTGGTTTGTGTGGAAGATCTAAAATGGGACACAATTTTCCTAGGATTTGAGAAACACTGTTTTTCAAATAGTATTTGTTATAAAGTCTCTTAGTAGAAAAAGAAGTCATCATAGGTAGCTCTAGTGCTATTTGGCCGGGTGAAGAACATCTTTTGTGCTTTCCCACTGAAAGCGGGTCTAGTGGAATTTCTGAGCTTAGCCGAGTCATCAAACAGCCAGTCTTGTTTCAAGACCTGTTGTGGGATGCAGTTATCATGATGTTGGGCAAGGCATTGCGCCGCTTCTTCCAGGAGCCCAGCTCCCGGGAGTACCTCCGTATCTGCCTGAACCAGTGGTGAGTCCGTGCCTTGTCACTGTCTCGGAATACAAAGGACTCCCTCCTGATCTCCAGAAGTTCAAAGGTGTCATCGCAGTCAGGATCCACAGAGACCACACAATTACTCAATCTCAGGGGCTCCCTGAGCAGACTGAACTTGCCATTGTTTTTGTCCCTAATAAGTACCAATACTGCGTCTTTCACAAGTCCTGGCTCTCCAGGTTCAAAACTGGACTCAGATGCACGCCGGATGTTGACCATGAGGAGCACTTGCATGTTCTGGAACTTCAGAGTCTTGCTGCCCTTTTTCACCCACTGCCCATCAGGTGGCTGGGCAAGCTGCAGGGGCCCTTCCATAACAAAACGGGTTTCTTCCCTCAGCCAACCCACAGTTTTGATAGCAGTTTCCCTCATCTCAATGTTAATGACTTCCCTGTTCTTCTTGCTGTCCTGGCGGAAGGAACGGAGAGTCCAGGAGTTCCCTTCCTGCTTGGTTTTCATGTTGATGTGCTCCAGGTGGGACTCGATGCGGCTCTTTGCCTCCCTCAGGCTGCTGTGATCTGGGTGGTACTCAATGGTGGCTTTGATGATGCGGCTCAGCAGAAGCGGGTATTTGGTAACTCTCTGCAATGGAGCCATGAGAAAGGATCGCAAATTCATTCGTCGGAGGGCTGTGTTGTCATTTTGTGAAACATTGAGGAATATCCTGCAGGAATTTCAGAAAGAACCATTTCAGTAAAAAGAGTCATGTGAAAATAAGAAAACAGAACTCTAAGGCTTTACATATGGTCTAGGCAGCTACATGTCTTATCATTAAATCTATAATAGCCAGTACCGCGTGTAGGCATTTCCCCACACTCATCCTTTGAGAGATTACTTCGTTTATTTATTTTACAGTTTTATAGGGGTTCATTGCATCAGTTTCATAATCATCCTGGGCCAACATATACATCCCACCCTGGACTTACCACATGATCTCTGAAACCTTTGAATTTCTCTAGTATGCTCTGGGGGTATCTGCTGCAGTAATATTTTGTCTCTGGTTATGGGAACATAACGGATATATTTCCAATCCTGCTCACTCTGCATAAAGAATGGAATGGTGGGAGGAGGGGGCTTCAAAGGCTGTATGGTAATAAGGGAGGCATTGGATGCTGTGAAAGGACTCCCAATATCCACAGAACTCCCCAAAAGACATACCGGGATGTGAGAGAAAAGTACATATGTGCAACCAAATGAGGGAAGGAAGCTGGTACCATGAAGCTGGACTACACTGTATATTTCTAAGAGAACATACTAAATCCACATAATTGCTTAAACAAATATTTATCCTTGACAAAGACAATATCTTTATAACAGTGTAAGTAGGGGCATCACAGGTACTTTGTTCAGTGGCTTAGAGCAGTGTTTCCCAACCTTATTTGAGCCAAGGCACACTTTTGACATTTAAAAAATCCCGGGGCACACCACCAACCAGAATGACAGAAAATGACACTCTGACGCAGAGTTCCACTGCTGAACAGCTCTCACAGTCAGGAAGTTCTTCCTAATGTTCACCCTTCTACACAGACATGCTTCCCTGTGATGTTTGCTTTTCCGCCTGCGCTGTTGTGCGCACGCTCTCTCTCTAAATAAATAAATAAACGTAATGTTCATTTGTGGGATTAACATAACTCAAAAACCACTGGACAAATTGCTGCCAAATTTGGCCACAAAACACACTAATGCTAACCAAAGGAGGGATTATCAGTCAAAAAAATGATTTTGTTATTTGGGAGTTGTAGTTGCTGGGATTTATAGTTACCACACAATCAAAGAGCATCCTGAACTCCACCAATTATGGAATGGAATCAAACTTCCCACACAAAACTCCCATAACCAAGAGAAAATACTACAAGAGTTTGGTGGCCATTAACCTTGAGTTTTGGAGTTGTACTTCACCTACATCCAGGGAGTACTGTGGACTCAAACAATGAAGGATCTAGACCAAACTTGGCATGAATACTCCATATGCCCAAGTATGAACACTGGTGGAGGGAGGCTTCCCGCGGGGCTAGGCCTTGCGGGAAGCAACCCCTGCCTGCCCCACGACCTTGCCGATCGACGGGAGCGCGGCACAGGCAAGGGAGGCTTCCAGCGAGGCTAGGCCTCGCAGGAAGCAACCCCTGCCTGCCCTGCACCCTTGCCGATCGGTGGGAGTGCGGCACAGGCGAGGGAGGCTTCCAGCGAGGCAAAGAGGGAAGGGGCCATGCGGGAGCACGCCTGGCTTGGCTCTTCCCCGCGTGGGCGTGCGTCCTCTCTGCTCGCCCACTTCTCCCTTCTCTTCTTTGCCGTGGCACGGCCCTTCCTCCTCCTCTTCCTCCTCCTTTCCCAAGCAGCAGCAGCAGGAGTTTGGCAGGAAGGGGAAGGAAGGGGGGCAGAGTGTTTTTCTCACGGCACAGAAGGAGATCCGTCACTGCACACCAATGTGCACAGCGGTTGAAAAAGACTGGCTTAGAGTATCATAATTTCATGTTAGGCATGCATTTATCACCCTTCAAAACTCTTGGCCACAGGATCTGAGCTTAAAATGTTAGGTCTGTTCAACAGAGGTATGATGGGTCAGGACACATGGGCACACACTTTCTATAATGGTTAGAAAACTCAGCAATGTTCAACTTAGATACAACAACTCAGGTAGCCATAAGGTGTTTGGTGAGTGGCTGAAACAATCCCATTGTCTGTATAAGGCAGAGATGTGCAATCTATGGTCTAAGACAGGCCTGTATAACATGTGTCCCTTCAGGTGTTTGAGGCTTCAACTCCTAGAAGCTCTAGCCAGCTTGTCCAATGATCAGGAATGTTGATAGTTGAAGTTCATAACACCTGGAGGGCTATAAGTTGTACAGGCTTGGTCTAAGGGCTGCTTGTGGCCCTCTGAAAGCTATTAGCTAAAGCCCCTACAAGAGTTTCCTATCCCTTCCCTAGTAGCCTACTCAGTGGAAAGGAGGAAATAAAAGAGGTTGGCACCAAAAGAAAAGAAAGGACATGAAAAGAGAGGAAAGGAGCATTTACTTTTGGCTCTGGTCCTAGTCACCATTGACACACCCCTACTTGTAAGGGAATGTGGTCCTTGACCAAATAAAATTTTGCCCATCTCTACTGAAAGGTTAGGACAACCTTGTTAGTGCATCCTAGAAACTCCCTTTCCTCTACAGCAGGGGTGCTCATTATGGTGATCGGGAGCACCTAGGTGATCTTCGGCCCTCTTCCAGGTGATCTTTGGGCCTCACCAGCCAGATGGCACGCTCCTGCTATGCGCGCAAACGTGCGCTCCCGCCGCCGCCTTCGCGGGACTTCTTTTGCCAAAATGAGGCTTTAGTGGGTGGGCCCTGGCACTCTTCTTGCCACGCACGGTGTGGTGACATGACCGCCCATTGGTTGCTGCGGGGGGAGTAAGGCGAAGGCATGCGCACGGATAGGATGCGAGGCTGTGGGAGGGATGGAGGGGTGTGTGTGTGTGTGTGTGTGAGAGAGAGAGAGAGAGACAAGGAGAGAAAGAAGAAATCTGGAGAACTTTTTCAGAACCTTTTGGCTGGCAGGCAGGCGGGCGCTGGAAGGAGAGAGGGAGAGAGAGAGAGAGAAAGAGGCGAAGGAGGCCGGGCAAAATGGGGCAAAGCCAAGCAAGCCCCGCCGCAAACCCTGCTGCTGCCCTCGGGACTCCCATTCCAAGCCGAGACCTGGGCGAGTGAGCTGTGTGGTGTTGCTTTCTTTCCTTGGTTGGGGGCGAGGAGGGAGGGCTCCGCCGTGTTCCTGGGGCTGAACCCGAGGAGGAGGGGGCTGCGGGGATGGAGACTCCACTTGCTGCTGCTGCTTGTGCCCTCGCCGCCTTTCTCCGCCTCTCCCTCCCTCGCCCTCGAAGGAGAAAGGCGTCGAGGGCCCACGGGAGGGAGGGAGGGAGAGAGAGAGAGAGGGTGACTCTGCAGAACCGGCTAGGAAGAGCCACCCTCCCTCCCTCTCTCTCCCCCCCCCCTATGGGCATGGACTGCCACCAGTGGGAGGGGTCCTCCTTCCTGCCAGCCATCCACTTGGGTGTCCTTTCTGAGTGACACCCTCGAAAGGAAGGAAGGAAGGAAGGGTGCCCCCCGCTGCATCTGTCACTTTGGGGAAGTATAGGTTGCTTACCTGTAACCGTATTTCTTCTAGTGTCTATCTGTGAAATTCGCACAATGTGGTTTCCTTGCGCCTGCGCAGTGAGAATTCGGAGTTAATAGCATAGAAAAAGAAAGAGAAAGACAAACTTGGCTAAGCCCCCCCCCCCCCGCGTGTATAGAGTCCCCCATGTGAGCCCTAATCAGTTCCTTGCTGCCGAAGCAGCAATATATAGGGCATGACATAGAGGGGAGGACGGGTGGGCTTGTGCGAATTTCACAGATAGACACTAGAAGAAATACGGTTACAGGTAAGCAACCTATACTTCTTCTGTGTGTCTTCTGTGAAATGCGCACAATGTGGGTGACATAGCAAGCTACATACCTGGAGGTGGGTCATGCCACACATGAAAACAAAACGGCTCTGCCGAAGGAAGCATCCTTCTTGGCGAGGATATCCAACTTGTAATGAGAAACAAAAGTAGAGGGAACCGACCAAGTGGCCGCTTTGCATATATCCTCAACTGATACACCTCTCAAAAACGCCTGAGAGGTAGAAAGTGCTCTTGTGGAATGAGCCTTGACTCCAACAGGGAGTTCTTTGTGAGCTAACTGGTAAGCCAATCGGATTGCCGAGACTATCCATGTGGCTAAGCGTTGTGAAGTAACTGGGAGACCTAAGGCATCCTTTCTATATTTAAGAAATAACCTGGGGGACTTCCTATAAGAGGAGGTTCTATGAAGGTAAAAGGAAAGGGCCCGTTTAACATCCAGAGAGTGGAGGGCAACCTCCAGGGGAGAGGAGGGTTTAGGGAAAAAGGCCGGGAGAGTGATGTCCTGGCACATGTGAAAGTAGGACACTACTTTAGGGAGGAAGGTAACATCCGTGCATAGGACAACCTTGTCCTCGTGAAAACAGATGAATGGAGGGTCAGAACGGAGTGCTGCTATTTCACTGGCCCTACGGGCTGAGGTGACAGCTACCAGGAAGGCAGTCTTCCAAGACAAGTGAGAAATATGAGAGGATGACATGGGTTCAAAGGGAGGCTTTGAGAGCTGGGAGAGGACGAGCTCTAGACTCCAAGAGGGGGGAGGAGGGGAGGAGGGAGGGTGTCAATTTTTGTATCCCTTTAAAAAGAGTGAGATCATGGGGTCCTGAAAAAGAGACGGGAGACCCGCTCTTCTCCTGTGCCAGGAGAGGGCTGCTAAATAGCATTTAATAGATGAAAGGGTAAAATTTTTCGTGGAGAGGTGGACTAGGAAGTCCAGGATCAGGGAGACTGGGGCTGATAGGGGAGTTTGATCCAATGGTTGGAGGAATTTCCGAAATGTGTCCAATTTGTAGGTATAGGACCTTCTGGTAGAAGGTTTTTGAGCAGATTGGATAATGAGTCTCACTGGTTCAGAGAGGTGAGAGAGGGCCTGATCCTCCAGGCTGTGAGCCTTAGGAGGGAAGGTCGGGGTGAAGGACAAGGCCCTGTTGAATGGAGAGACGGTCGGGGTTGGGGGGCAGGTGGAGAAAGTCGCCCTGAGCAGCCTGGAGGAGAGGGGTGAACCATGGCTGGCGAGGCCACCAGGGGGCTATAAGGATGCAGTCTGTCTCGTCCAGGATGAGTTTGGCTACAACTCTGGAGAGGAGAGAGATGGGAGGGAAGGCATAGAGGAGGCCTGATGTCCATCGGTAGAGGAAGGCTTCTCCTAAGCAGCTTGGGGATGCGTGAGGGCGTAGCCTGGCGCAGTAGTAGGGGCATTGAGCGTTTGATGGGGACGCAAACAGATCTATTTGTGGGGGTCCCCACTGGTGTAGTAGGGATTGAAATTGAGTTGTGTTGAGTTGCCACTCGTGAGTGGTCGATGATGTTCTGCTCAGTGAGTCGGCCAGAGTGTTGTCTTGGCCGGGGAGGTGAATTGCAACCAGGTTGGTGTTTTGGAGGATACACCATTCCCAAATTCGAGTGGATATTGAGAGTAATGTCAGAGAGTGAGTGCCGCCCTGTTTGTTGATGTAACATTTGACAGCTGTGTTGTCTGTCACAATTTGGATTGTGTGAGAGGTCACCTGTAGTGCGAAGGCCCGAAGGGCTTTCTCTACCGCCAGGAGTTCTAGGGCGTTGATGTGGAGTTGTTTCTCCTGTGGGGACCAGTGGCCGCTGATGGTCAGGTCCTGGAGGTGTGCGCCCCAGCCCGTGGTGGAGGCGTCTGTCGTCAGAGAGAGGGATGGTGTGGGGTGTGTGAAAGGGAGACCCGAGCACACATTGGGTCTGTTTGTCCACCATGAGAGGGATTGAAGAACGTGATGGGGGGGATGGAGGGTCATGGATGGGCTGTCCTGGTTGGGTCGGAACACTGAAAGGAACCATGACTGGAGCGGACGGAGCCTGAGGCGGGCAAAGGCGGTAACCGTCGTGGTAGAAGACAAGTGGCCTAAAATAGATTGGATAGTCCACGCGGAGCAATGGCCGCTGGATTGGAGGGTAGTGATATGGTGCTTGAGGTTGAGGAAGCGATCCTCTGGGAGGTAGGCTTTTTGTGTTGTGGAGTCGAGAGTGGCTCCTATGAACTGGATGGTACGGGTGGGCTCCAGGCGGGATTTCTCGTAGTTTACGATGAGGCCCAGGTCCTGTAAAAGAGACAACGTATAGGAGAGGTCAGCGGATAATTGGGAGTGGGACAGAGCTGCAAAAAGCCAGTCATCCAGATACGGAAAAACGGTAATTCCGCGTTGTCTGAGGTGGGAGGCGACGACCGCCATGCACTTGGTGTACAGCCTGGGGGCAGTAGAGAGTCCGAAAGGCAGGACATTGAACCAGTATGAGGTGGAATCGACCTGGAATGCCAAATATTTACGGTGGGATTCTGTGATTGACAGGTGGAAATAGGCATCCTTAAGGTCAATGGTTGCCATCCAAGAGCCTTTTCGTATAAAGGGGAGGATGGATGGGAGGGTGATCATGCGAAATTTGCGTGGAGTAATAAAATAGTTAAGTGCACGCAAGTCAAGGATGGGCCGAAGGCCGCCATCTCTCTTGTCCACCAGGAAGTATTTGGAAAAAAAGCAGTCATGGAGTAGGTGGGAGGGGATGGGAGATATAGCTCCTTTGGATAGGAGGGAATTAATCTCGTCCCAAAGCGGGGGAGATGACTGGGTTGAGAGTACCTTCCCCAATGGGGGGAGGGAGTCAAACTCGATGGCGTAGCCGCATTCTATAACGCGGAGTACCCAGGAATCTGTGGTTATGGAGTTCCAGGCTGGTAAAAATGGGCGGAGTCTGTTAAAATAATGGCAGTGGGATGTTTCTGGAAGTGAGAGTGGAGTAGAGTTAGAAGCGAGGCTTCCTGGTATTGGATGGCCTGGATCCTCTATACTGACCTCTGTAGGGGGCTGGTCGTCTGAATCCCGGGGTGGGAAATTGAGAACGCTGTCTCCCTCTGGAGGGGAAGGGGTTGTAGTGTCCTCGAAAGGACTGAGGGTACTGGTAATAGGGAGACCACCTTTGGCGATATGGCTGGTAGGGTTGATTCCCATATTTGTTGAGCGTTTGCTTCATCTTATGGGAATGTTCAATTTGGGAGTCTGTCTCTGTGCTGAAGAGACCCGTCTCGTCCATGGGGAGGTCCTCAATAAGGGAGCGTTGCTCAAAAGTAAGGGTTGAGGATTTTAACCAGGCATGACGCCTGAGAGAAATAGCTTCTGCCAAAAGTTTGCCCGCGGTATCCGCGGTATTTTTTGCAATATCTTTTTGGAAGTTTGCAAGGGTCAGAGTCTCATGCCTGAAGGCTTGTGCCATGATTTGTTCATGAGAGGGAAGAAGGTCCAAATAGGGCCCTATTTTGTTCCAGAGGTATGATTGATATACACTCATATAGACACCATAATGTGCTATTCTTCCAGAAAGGCATGCAGAAGAGTAAAACTTCTTAGCCATGTTATCCAATTTTTTCCTTTCTTTATCAGAAGGTGCAGCCTGATTTCTATTAATGGATTTAGGCTGAGCATCAGTAACAATAGAATTCACTTTAGGCATCCTAGAGAGCCAAGGAGTAGCAGAAAGGTCTATTCTGTAAAGATTATCTGCCCTTTTAGGTGTGGCTGGTACCAGGTTTGGGGCAATGCCAGTGGTTTTCATTAGCTTGAGTAGGTATGGAATAGTTGGGAGCAAGGTGGATTGCTGAGACTGCTGTTGTTCAGCAGAGGTAAAATAAGAATCTTGGACTACATCAGTTGGCTGTGGAGTAACCACATTCAGGGACTTAGAAAGCCTAATCAAGAAGGCTGAGAAATTCTTAAAGTCTTCTGGCTGCAAAGCATCAGAGTCAGTCTCGAGGGGGGGCGGGGACTGAAGGAGTTTCATAAGATATATCTAAGTCAGGCACATCCTCAGGAGGTTGAGGAAGAAGAGGAGGGGGGGGGGTGGTTGGGGAGGATATGCCGGTACTGGAGGGGAAGGATTGTCTATGGTAGGGAGAATCCTGGGGAGGAAAGGAATGGTATGGGTCCGGTGGATAGAATCCAGGATAGTAGGGAAAGGGAGGAGGATACATGTAGGGATAGTCAAAGGGGTAATGGGAGGGGGCGCGATCAGAGCGCCGAGGGGGATCTTTTAGAGGGCTTCGGGACCGAGAGCGGTGTCTGGAAGCATGGGGAGAAGGAGAGCGTCTCCTGGATGGAGGGGAAAGCGCGGTGCAGGCGGCGCGCTGCTGCACCGTTTGGGAAAGGTGCTGTGGCTCAGGAGAGGAGGCGATAGGTGCTGCTTGAGCAAGAGGAGGAGAGGGAGGCGATCCCAGGAAGGGGTCCTCGGTACCAGCGTTGGTGGAAAGGAGGTCAATAGGGAGGAGTAGGGGGGGGGGTTTCTACCTCCTCAAAATCACCCTCATTCTGGAGCTGCAGCGGCTCCGAGGGTTGCAGCACAGGGAGACTCAGGGGGTTGTTCCCAATGAGGCGCTCCTTTTGGCTGCTATCATTTTTCCCCTGTGGTTTTTTGGGCCGCGATTTGATTTGATTTTTTGCGTGGTGGCTCGGTGGCTTGACCAAGGGCCGGGCCGCGAGCATCAGTCTGAGAAGGAGGACGATCTCCTTGTGAGGTAGAGGGCTGGGAGGGCAGATTTTGCTGCCTGAGCTCCTCTGGGGGGAAAGACTGATCATATAGCATAGCCTTAAGCCTTGTGTCTCTGCTTATTTGAGCTCTAGCAGAGAAGCCCTTGCAAATTTTGCAAGAGGAGCGAATGTGGGCTTCGCCCAAACAAATTAAGCATTGAGAATGCTTATCAGCTTCGGGGAGGGTAACGCCACACGAAGAACATTTTTTAAAGGATAAGGAAGCCATTCTTATCTGAGTCAGCAATCCGAGAAGCTTAGCCAAGAGAAGGAGAGAGAGAGAAGCTATCCGATGTTCACTGCTTGAAGGCGGAAAAGGAACTGATTAGGGCTCACATGGGGGACTCTATACACGCCGGGGGGCTTAGCCAAGTTTGTCTTTCTCTTTCTTTTTCTATGCTATTAACTCCGAATTCTCACTGCGCAGGCGCAAGGAAACCACATTGTGCGCATTTCACAGAAGACACGCAGAAGAAGCACCTCTTCCACTCTTCCTTCTTCTGCCCAGTAAGGAAGACTCGAGGGAGGGGGGGAGGCTGCCGTGGGGAGGCTCCAGCCTCACGTGGGTCCCTCTCTTGGTTGAGTTTTCCAGCCCAGGCAACAGCCAGGCAGCCCCTCTTCCCAGCCCTGCGCCTTCCGAGCCGCCGCCGAAGCCATATCTGGCCGGAGCGCTGGCGGGTGCGCCTATAAATGCCCTCCTGCTGCGTGTGTGGGAGGGGCCTGCTGTGCACGCAAGAAGCTGGACGGGATGGGGCCTTCCTGCTTTGCGAAAGCACGCAGCAGGAAGGAGGAAGGCAACGAAGACATTAAGAGAGAGCGCACGCGCAGGCAAGGAGGATCCCCTTCCCGGGTGCGCGTGGCAGCGAGTTCGTGGGGAGGCAAGAAAGAAGCCCCGCGCGGACAGAAGGCCGCAGTAGGAGCATGCGCACGCTCACATGCACAACAGGTGATCTTTTCAACTTGATTGTTCATATAGTAGCTCGCATGATGAAAAAGTGTGGGCACCCCTGCTCTACAGTAATACCATGGATCCTGATTCATTACTGCAGAATCTCCTTCCTTCCACCCCAAAAGTGATTGATTTGACATGTTTGCCTGTTCTAGGAGCTCCTAAAAATATCCACTTACCCACAATTTAAGGTTTCCCTACCTGAGTAATTCCTTCTCCTTTTCCAAAGCGTTGAGCATGTTTACTGAAGATGACTGCTGAAGACAGTATGTCTGGAAAGCAGGCAGCATATTGACAAACTCAAGGAATATTTCGCCAATGCATACAGTCATGAGGTCATCATCACCCTGTTAACAAACAATGCAAGAGAAGCATCAGCTACCACAATGAAGCCACAAGCCTAACATCACTGCCAGTGAATCCATAATTAAACTATCTCATAATGTGGGCTGCAAGGGTGAGTTCATTTGTGCCACATTTTCCCAGGAACATTTGCCTGCTTGAATGTTGATGAATAAAACTTCTTCAGCAGCCAAATAAAAAACAAATCTATGCTGTACATTCCTTCCTTGAATCTGTATTAAGATGGTCAACTTCAGCACTCTCTTCTGAAAATGAGGTCCCTAGGCCAGGAGAGTTCAACTCAACAATTACACTGCCAATATCTAGCAGTATTCAGAGCCCTGATTAGGCACTGCATTACATATCAATGTACATATCAGTATGCTGAGTAGAAAATCCAAAAGGGAGACAAAATGGTGTTGTGAATTTCTGCAGCTTACAGCATGAAAATCCAAGTGTCTTACATGATATACAGTGCTTGAAAATGTTGAAAAGGGCAACAATTGGACTTAATTCTAAAAAAAACCTTCCTCAATCACATCCCAAAATTAGCCAAACAATCACCCCATGGGTACATTTCTGACTATAAGCAAGAAATGCACCACCACTTTAAAAATCAGCTCAAATCTGTTCATATTTTCCTTGTACAGATGTTTTTCACATCCTGTTGTGATCTCACAGTAAACAAGAGCCGGTTGTTTGAACTTCACCACTGCCCAATATCAGATTATTTGTATCCATCATAATCAATTGACACTTTGCTATTGAATCAAGTGTTTACCGAAACACATTTGGGAGGACCCATCTTAAAGTGAAAAAAATCCCTCACATACTCTTTATATCATTTGAAATACTTATGTTTTATGGGATTGTATTTTTCCCTAGTATCCACATTCTAACACCCTCCACCTCAGTTTGCCATATGGGCAGATATCCTACATTGGTGTGATTTTGAGTTACATGTCAGTTGCATAAAACTGCCTCATTAGTGAATGTCAATATTTCATACAGCAAAACTGCAATGCACAATGCAAACATGCATCAATGTGCAATGCACAACCATGTACAAAAGGCACGGCATTCATGGCTGTACTTCTCCAACCCTGTACTCAAAGCGGTCTTTTTATGCTGGAATCCAGTTGATGTCTTAAATTTTCCCTTCAGAAGCAATTTGCCATTTTTATCCATCGCAAGAAGGCAAATTGCCTCTGAAGGGAAAATTAAAACATCAACTGGATTCCGGCATAATAAGACCGTTTTGTAAAATTCCATTTCCTGATTTGCTAAAGCTATTTGTTTGTACAACCAATTAATCCAAAATTCTCTCCTTTTATCTGGGGCTGTCTTTCAAGAGAAAATTTGATTCTCATGCTTCAACTGGTCATATGTTTGATTGGATGAAGTTAGCACCAAAGAAACAGATGAAGATATGGATCATTGCTTAATCCACTTTATGAATTAAGCAGTGATTCCAAAGTATTAAGCAGGGCCTAAGAGTGCCCTTATTTCAATATTTTAAAGCAAGCATTGTGTTATAAAAGACACAACAAAAGAAGCTCAGAAGAAGCCTTTCAAGGCATGGTCTCACTAAAGGCTAGTTTAAGAGAAAACACTTCTAGAACATACACAACATTAATGATTTTCCATTCTTCAGAGACTGATTAAGGGAGGGGAATGAAACAAATAAAAGTGCCTGATTCATATTGGCTAGTTCCACCAGAATGAACATACCGATTACCCCTTTGACTACAGACAGTCCCCCAAGTTATAAGCATCTGTCTTACAAACGACTCATAGTTAAGAACAGGGTGAGATGACAGTAAGTGAGGGAACTCTACTCCTCAGAAAGGAAATTCACTCCTGAAAGAGGTATCACGGGGAAATGGTGTCTCAACTAGTGTTGTCACCAATCCTTTTTTCCATAACAAGCCAAATTTTTCTAAATCCAATTATCATAGGGACAGAAAATGAGATGAAATCTTCTGAATAACAACAACTACTACTACTACTACTACTACTACTACTACGACTACTACTTTATTCTTATATCCCATCACCATCTCCCCAACAGGATTTGGGGCTGCTTACACAAGGCAGAGCTGCCTAAAACAAGACGTGATATAAAACACAATCTAGCTATTTATATCTTCTATCTTCTATACACATTATATAAGTGAAACATGTGTATGTGTGTATGTGGCAGGTGTCCACTTACACTGACATCCTCCAGCCTCCACAAACAGGCTATAGTTCCAAGTGAGAGGCCTCCAAAGGCTCTCCCTCCACTGACATTGCAGGTTAGAGTGAGCACTATGAAGCCCAAATGCTGCAAATGTCATCCCCAAACGCTACAGCCCACCTGCTTTCATTTGGTGAGAATTTCATCCTAGATTTGATGTTTCCTCCACCGTAGGCAGGCATCCCAGGGTTCCTTTTGTGGAATTTGTATGACGCCACCCACTGCCTCTCCCTTAACCCTTTTCTACCCTTTCCCATGGCACACAGTAAACACAGAGGAATTAATCTGCAACTGAACAGACTGGAGGGGTGTGGGGAACTGATTCAACAGGATGGAAGTTGTTGTTCACCCTGCATCAAGGCAGAGGACTGTAATTGACCTGGACCACATTAGCACGCAGAATACTCATGACCAGGTTTTTGGGAAATGACCTTGATTTATGTAGTTCATCTACATCCAGAGAGCACTGTGAACCCAACCAATGATGGATCTGGACCGAACTTGGCACCCAGAACCAACATGGCCAACTTTGAATAATAGCAGTGTTGGGAAAGGGTTGACCCATGATTCTGGGAACTGTAGTTCACCCACATCTTTATGCATTTTGTAATGGGAGCATTCATAAAAAAACAGAAGGAAAGACTGGCTTTTTTCTAATATATAGTGTTATAAATTACCAAATTGATATTACCAAAATTCAAAAAACAAATAATGCCTTTCTCAAATAATCCGGGTACTACCGGGTCCCCAATCTAGTATAAAATAAAGTTGAATAAAACATGAACATGTAGCAAGATAAAGCTCAGAATAAAACAGCGCACATCCGTTACTGGTAATAGCATGGCCAGGCTGTGTAAACAATAAGGCCAGGGAATGGGTAAAGTACAGAGCTGTAACCGTGGGATGAGGGCATGGGATAAAGTGCAAGGCTGCATAACAAATTCATAGATAAACTAAGAACTAGGCGTTCTTGCAAGCTTGTTTGAATAGCCAGGTCATCTGATCCCTATGGAAGGAGGACAGTGTGGGGGCTTGCCTACTCTCCCTGGGGAGGGCATTCCAGAACCTGGGGGGGGGCACTGAGAAGGCCCTCTCTGTCGTCCCCACCAACCGCATTTGAGACGTTGGCAGGACCACGAGAAGGGCCTCCCTGGCATATCTTAGAGCCAGTGCCATTTCATGGGGAGGATGCGATTACGAAGATAGGCAGGACCCGAACCGAAGATGGGCACAGACAGCAAAACAAACACCCGAGGGGTGTTAACCCTTCCCTATGATATCCAAAGCTTGTGTGTGTGTGTGTGTGTGTGTGTAGGGCTGGAGCTACAGTTAAAAATGTACCTGTTCTAAGGTACATACAAATTCAACTTAAGAACAAACCTACAGAACTCATCATGTTCGTAACTTAGGAACAGCCTGTATTTGATTCAATTGATCTAATTGAATTGAAAATAACGGTAGGCCTCAGCACTTTTGTATATGCATAATAGTGTGATAAAAACCCTAAACATGTTGATTGGGATGGGACCTTCTCCATGTAATTTGAAGGGAATTATTTGATCCATGCTGGAAAGGAATTATTATAAGAGACTTGCATACATGTTACAGAGGAATCTCTGAAGGGGGGAAAACAAAGTCCCAGGTAGATATTTTACCCATTGCTCCAATTCCCACCAGTTCGTGATGCTAGATGCTCTTGAAGTATTATTACTGACGGGTATTTTAAATCTGGAAAATGATTATTTAATACTTTGTAGTGACCTTAAAGGCACCCTTATTGCAACTATGGATTCAAAAGCTGGAGCTATGAATCTGTAATTCTTCCATGTTCATTTACACTGGTCAGGCCAGGAAACAATATGTAGTATTCTTAACTAAGCTAACGATGTAAGATCTTGATCTCAGATTGCAACAGCAGAAATTTTAAAAAAGGAAAATTGCTAATAAAGCAAATATCAAATTACTATTGAGTCATTATGGGAGCTAGCAACAAGTGATTAAAAAAACAACACATTGTGGCATATTAACATATACAAATACAGTATGTGCACTGATCCTCTGAAACATTAAAACAAAATACATCTCTCTCGGCATTACTTCATAAACGAAGATTCTTCGAAAGAATTCATCCCACGCTTGTTACAAGCACACTGATGACTAAAAAGGCCAATCCAAGATAGGCAAGTTCGGTTGCAGAAAGCACAGCAGAAAGTATCCTTGGGTGATGTTGTTTCCAAGTTGCGGTTGTTTCTGCGTTGTCGTTTCTCTTCAAGACCCGTTCGGTGTATCTTCTCGAAAGAGGCCGCAGCATTGTGGATAGTGCTTGTCCATGCCTCCTGATGTGAGGCCAGGGTGGACCATTTTTTGTAATCAATCTGGCCAAATCTGAGATGTTGTTTCAGGGAGCCTTTATATCTCTTTTTGGGGGCGCCTCTCTTGTGCTGACCCATGGTGAATTCATCATAGTGTAAGTGTCTGTCGAAAAGAGCCAATAGGGCTCTTATCTCATACCCTTCCAGCAACATAATCTCTGCCAGGTGTGGCCTTGAAGACGCACAGAGCTGGAAATGGGCCTTAGGTCACACCACACCAGCATGAACAGCCCTGGCTCATGGACTAAAGCAGGATATGATGAAATATCCACTGGACATTGGGAAACTGGGTCAAAGGGGATATGATGCAACCTCTGCTAGGCATTGCATGCCAGGGGGGTTGGGCCTTTGAGGTGATGGGCAGGTGATGGGGGTGTGTTCTGTATATAAGCTGTGTTTGTTCCCTTTGATGCCAGTTCTGGCATCAAAGGCGTTATACCTGGAATAAATCTCGTTGGATCAAGTTGCCGTGTGTGTGTGCTTGCTGTGTGCCTAAGGTCCCTACAGACGTATTGCAGCGTTCTCACAGATGCCAGAACTCCATTACTGCCTATCGTAGAAGGATCTACTGAGGGCTTGTGATGCCATCCGCAATGTCGAAACCCTTTACAGAAGTAGAATGGGTGAGTCCCGAGGAGTTCTGGAGGGATCCGGATGAAGACGGGGCCGTGGCGGGGGTTATATTCCCCGTTTGGGATTGGCGGACAGGAAGATGGAGCATCCCATCCCTATGGGGAGAGGTGGAGGCTTCGGAGATGACTGCCTACAAGCCCTGCGGACCGTATGGGAAGGAGAGGACGAAAGTTGGCCTGTCCCAGCCTTCCTGGAAGGAGAGTGACGAGGGAAGAGCCCAGGAAGTGCCCAGAGAAGCGGTTGGAAGTGCCTCCGCTCAGGTGGGCTATCAAGGGGCTGGAGTGGGACCCAGAGAAGCGGTTTGGAATGCCTCCGCTCAGGTGGGATCCCGAGAGTCCAGAGAAATGGGAGTACCGGGTGCTCCTATTCAGGTGGACAAGCTCAGAGAAGTAGGAAGACAGAGGATGTTTTCCACTCAGGTGGGCTCCAGAGGAGGCAAAGGTGAATCCAGAGAAATGGGAGTACGGGGTGCTCCCATTCAGGTGGATTTCCGGGGAGCCAGAGGGACCAGAGAAGCAACGTGGAACAGAAGCCCGTTTGCTCAGGTGGACCCGGTGCTGACTCAAGGTGGACCGGGCTGCAGCGAGGAAGGTGCTGTGCAATCCTCCATTTGGAACAGGGAGGAGTTGGACCAGGAGGTGCAGAGAAGCTTTTGCGAGCTGCAAAAGTTGAAGAAGGCCCTGTATTATGGAAAGGTAGATGTGGGCACACTTCGGAGAAAAACGGATGCGTTGGAGGAGAGAGTCCGAAGAATGCAGGGAATGATGGTATGTCTCCCAGCCGAGGAGGAAGGCCGTTATGATGATGCTCCGGAGGCCGAGAGTGTGCTGGTGAGAGGAGAAGACACCTTTGCCCTGGAGAAAGAGGCCCAGTCGGTTGTCTTGGAACCCGAGCTTCCTGGGAGAGAAGGGGCAGAGGAAAGCGAAATTGTTTTGGCTGCAGAAAAGAAGCTCTTTGGCCATGATTGTATGCCTGGAAACTGTGTGGAGAAAGTTTTGCAGCTTCCAAGGAGTGAAGGAGAGCAAGTAGCCTTGGAAACCAGCAAAGATAAGCTGCGTATGGCGGTAGTTGAAGAGATAAATCAGCAACTCCCTTCCAGCAGTGTGAGAGCTCTTCAATCGGAAAACGAAACTGTTTTAACTTCAAAGGCTGCCTTACCGGAGAGAAATGAAACCGAGTGGGTGGCTGAAGCCGTTGAAGAGTGTCCTGCAGAAATGGAAGTGGAGGGGAAGAAAGAGGCCGAATGTGCTTTAGAGAAACCAGGTTGCAGCTTTCCCTGTGGAGAGGAGTTGCAGGGATCCAAAGAAAGCAAAGAGGACAGCCAGTTGTTGCTTTCCTTGAGTTCTGCCCTCGTATGGGTTGGAATTCTTTATGCCTGGGGACCCAGAAGAGAGGAGACGGGAGATGTGCCTGGGAAGCCTCCCGGTGTGCCAGAAGCTGAGGGGAAGCTGCCTGTTGAGTTGGAGAGTCAACTGCCTGGTAGTCTTGAAGTCCCTGTCGCTGAAGGAGGAAGTGAAGACTGGCTGTATGTGAGTGGAAATTCCCAACAAGTTGGTGGGCTCCCTGAAGAGAATGGGGAGAGCAGTTTGGAGCGGGCTACGGGGGAGAAAGCTGCAGGAAAGGCCTTGCCGTTGGTGCAGCAGAGCGGAGATTTCCAGTGCGAGTCAGCTGTGGACGAAGAGAACGAGCAGTGGGCGAAATCCATGATGGCTGATCCTATTTTGAACAAAGATTTCCAGTGCAGTGAGGTCCTGAGTTTGAGAAGGAATGCTGAATCAGAGTCCTTGGAGGTGGTGCTGGCTGATTCTGTTCTGAATAAAACCCCAGGGTTATTTGGTCACTCGGGGGGAGGATGGAATAAGGGGATGTTTGGAAACGTTACTCCGAAGAAGATTTTGGTGCCTGAACTATGGGTGCAAACCCCTGCTGAATTAAGGGGCGAATTTTGCAACGTACTGAACTTGAGGCTTCCAGTTGCATTTTGTATTCCAGCATTTTGGGCTGAGTTGACTTTGGGGGTGGCATGGTGAAAGAAATGTATATGCTTTGCCTAATTGTGTTTTCTTGGGGGAAAGAAAGTGTTCTGGAAATCAGATGTGACATGAACAAAACCCTATGCTTAGAGGAGGCAGGAATTTAGGGTGCAGAACTGGGATTGTATGACGCTGGGATTTTGTAATAATATGTGCCTATTGAAATTGCAATGTATGCTTTTGGCTTCACATATGTCATATTATTTGCAGATTTAAATATGTAGCTGTTTAATCCATGTTTGTAGAATGTATTCACATGCTTAGGCAGTTAATAATTGGAGAAAGTGTAATGGGGGTTTGTGAAGTTCATATATTGCATTGTGTTACAACCCTGTCTTTAGGTTTCTTTTAATGTATTAGTTGGGAATGTATATTGCTTTGTATAAGTTGCATTTATTGTTAGAAATGTTAGAGTTCCCTTGTTTAGTTTAGGATGATAGTGTTCATATAAGTTTAGAGCAGATGCATGTCACGTGGAGTGATGGTTTGTTGGATAGTGGGGGTTAGAAGATAGGCTACAGAGTCAGTTTAGAAATGATATTATCTCCTGTTGAATTTGCCAGGAGAAGAGGTGATTTGGGATATAGTATAAGTTAAGATGTGTATGTGTTGGTTATACGCAGATGGATATGCCTGCGTTGGGAGGATAGATTTTAGGGTCAGTTTAGAAGTTATGGTGTTGTTAGTACCTTGTGGTTATAGTGGTGGCGTATGATAGATTATATAGCGGTGGATTGCTGTATGGAGAGTTGTAGTTTGATTAGTGCCTCCTGCCATCGCAGTAGAGGGAGTTGTAGTTTTCCTAGGCGCTTTTCCCCAAGTGAGGGGGGTGTAGTGGTTTGTTCAGAGGAATAGAGTACTAGGATGGCGTGTTGGAATTGAAATGGACGTGTGGATGTATGTGATGGCTAGGTAGCTTAGATAGCTGTGTTTTGTTGCATGAGAGATTGGTATGTGCCTTTTGCCAAGGTGGATTTCTCTGGTATGGTTAGCTTGACACAGTTAAGTTAGTCCTGTGCAGCTTGTGGATGAGGCTTGGAATCTTGATTGTGTGATTTTAGGTTTTCCTGGGAAGATTCGCAGTTGATTTATTCCTGTGCAATGAGTTGTCAATTGAGATGTGTTTTGATTATTTAGGGAATTGTAGTTTTGTATTTGGTACCTCCTGCTTTTGCAGTGGAAGGTTTTGGGAGTTATGAGGCTTGGATTCTTGATTGTGTAATTTTGGGTTTTCCTGGAAAGAAGCGCAGTTGATTTAGTCCTGTGTGATGAGTGGTCAGTTTGGTTAGCTAAGAGAGTTTGATAGGTTTAGGTATTGTTATTGGAGTTCCTTTGTGAGAGTTATGGAGTCTTGGGAATTAGATTGTGGTGATCGGTAGTGGAAGACTACATGAGTGTGCATTGTGAGGTTAAGGTGCACAAGGCCCACATGTTTGGGAAGCTGAGTGTGGGAGCCGAGTGTGTCCTGGTTGATGGTGAATGCGGAATATATAGTTTAGCCCAAGGGGGGTTCAGATGGAGGTTTGGAGTTTTGGACCATGCAATTGTAGAATGATGGGCATGGTAGTAGAAGGGTAGCGTGTGAAGAGTGCTTAGAGATGACTAAGGGTGGAAGTTGGCCTTGAACAAGCTAGGCATTTGTGATAGAGGAATGTCTGGTTATCTGAGTGTGTAGGAGTTCAAGTTTGGTGTATGAAGAAGCTTTGTCCCAGTGTGTGTTTAACTGGAGAAAGGCTGAGGTGGGCTCATAGAGATAGTTATGACTTTATTTGGTGCTGGGATAGGATTAGAGTGGGATAGCGTTTTGAGTCCTCTTTTCCCCCAGGGGGGGAGGGAGAGGAGCATTCTGTAAGTGTCTGTCGAAAAGAGCTAATAGGGCTCTTATCTCATACCCTTCCAGCAACATAATCTCTGCCAGGTGTGGCCTTGAAGACGCACAGAGCTGGAAATGGGCCTTAGGTCACACCACACCAGCATGAACAGCCCTGGCTCATGGACTAAAGCAGGATATGATGAAATATCCACTGGACATTGGGAAACTGGGTCAAAGGGGATATGATGCAACCTCTGCTAGGCATTGCATGCCAGGGGGGTTGGGCCTTTGAGGTGATGGGCAGGTGATGGGGGTGTGTTCTGTATATAAGCTGTGTTTGTTCCCTTTGATGCCAGTTCTGGCATCAAAGGCGTTATACCTGGAATAAATCTCGTTGGATCAAGTTGCCGTGTGCGTGTGCTTGCCGTGTGCCTAAGGTCCCTACAGACGTATTGCAGCGTTCTCACACATAGAGTAGTATCTTTGGGAGGCGGTGGTCCTCCATCCTATACACATGGCCTGCCCAGCGCAGCTGTGTTTTCAATAGCATGGTCTCAATGCTGGTGATCCCTGCTTGCTCAAGGACATCAACATTTGTCACATAGTCGGTCCAGTGTATATTTAGGATTGTGCGAAGACAGCGCTGATAAAAGCATTTGAGGAGTCGTAGCTGTTGACGATAGGTGACCCAAGTTTCAGACCCATAAAGGAGAATAGACAGTATGATAGCTCTGTACACACTGATTTTTGTGCTTTGCCTCAGGTGCTTGTTGCTCCAGACTCTTTTGTGAAGCCTTCCGAATGCACTATATGCCTTTGCTAATCTGTGATCTATCTCTTTATCAATCTTGGCATCTGAAGAGATGATGCTTCCCAGGTAGGTGAACTGCTGAACGGACTTAAGCACAGATTTGCCTATGCTGACATGGGGGTGATGGTGTTCTTCCTGTGGTGCAGGCTGGTAGAGAACTTCCGTTTTCTTCCGGCTGACTTCCAGCCCAAACAGCTCTGCAGCCGTTGCAAAGTAGGATGTTAGGCGCTGCAGAGCTGCTTCTGTATGGGCGACAAGGGCAGCATCGTCAGCAAATAGCAGCTCACGGACTACATAGTTTAGAGTCTTAGTGTGAGCCCTCAGACGGCTTAAGTTGAACAAGCTACCATCAGTACGATAGCGTATATATGCCGTCTTCTTCTTCGAGGTCTGCCTTAGCCCTTTGGAGCATCATGCTGAAGAAGATTGTAAATAGGGTTGGTGCAAGAACACAACCTTGTTTCGCTCCATTAGTTATTGGAAAGGTTATTGTTTTAGTTATTGTATTAGAAAACAAAATACAATACAAAATTAAATAGAGATCCTGGGCTACTTATAGTATGATCATCATGTTCCAGAGCTTGCAATGATACTTTCTTCTAAAATATAAATTGAGGATCTCTATTTAATTTATGGCTCGTTACTGAGAAAATAAACTATATTTTGTAAAATGAGAATAAGAATGTAAAACAAGAACAAATCTGCAAATTGAGATTAAGATTATTCCCATTTTGGACAGGAGGTGACGCTGTGGTACACGAATTCTATGACTTCATTTAGTATTGCTTTTATCAACTGAGGGATTGCTTAATCTTAAGAAAAAAGGCAAAAACTTACCTAATATTGCTAAACTACAGAGCTATGTTATCAGTTTAAATTTTGTTGGATTTAAACTAACAGAAGGATCGCCACCCTTTCATTTAAATTGTGTTCCAGTGTCAAAATTGGGAAGAGATGATTTCTGCATTCTGGATTTATAAATAGTGAATACCACCCCTACCCGCCCACCCAAGGCTCAAATAATGCCAAAACTCTAAAGAGTTCTCATCATAAAGCTTGGCACAATATAAGCTTTAAACTTCACTTCTTCATTTTCTTCATCATAAGTATTATTTTTAATTGCAAGGTCTGCAGAGTATGCATACTCTGTATGCAGACTCTGGACTTGGCAAGTTTTTTTTTAAAAAAAGGTATGCATATTCCATTTAAAAATTGCTCAGTTCCATTATGGACAGAACTGAACAAGGAATGCTGCATACATTGCCTGAGCTCCTCAACTGCTCTTTATTTCCTTACTCTTTTCTTCAGCAGCTATGTAGCATTGTATATACCAGGGGCCCTCAAATGTTATAAATGGAGTACTCGAGTATGAGTTTTTCAGCACAATTTAATGCTGAAAAAGCCCCCATTGGCTTATACTTGAGTGAGCGTCTTAGCAGGAAAGCGTGGGGCTGAAAAAAGCCCTTTGCAGGGTCTCTGTGCTAAGAGAGGAGAGCAACCCAGCTGGGTCACTGTGCCAAGAGGAGAGGAGAGGATTATAGAGTCCCAAATGGTAGTTATTCCGGTGGTGCTCTGCCAGGTGCATCCCAAGGCCACCCTTGGGATGCACCTGGCAGAGCACCACCGAATAACTACCATTTGGGGCTCTATAATCCGGATCTTCCATGCTCCAGTGTATCTCCTTCTTCACATGCCTTCTCTGCTGTTAACACCCATTGTGGATTATAAATACCCATAGCGGTCTGTGGATTACAAGTACTCTGAGCGGTTCTTTCACTATCAACCCCTCTCCACTGGGAGACATAGTATCGTCCCTCCTTGATTGTTGAACTTTAATTTGGAACATTGGTTTTTCATTTATGATTGAGGGACTATACTGTATTGATTTATGCAGAGGCAGGAGCCCCATTTGGGGAGTTTATGTTCATGTTTATTCAGTCTGCCTGGGTTGTCCTTTGCTATACTATAATATATAAATTAATTTACCTTGTCTGACTGGTTCTGTATTGTTGAGTGATTTACATTATTTTATCTTGGCTTAATAAGCTAAGATATACACAATTGTCTTGTTGATATGATTCATGCTTGCCTGATAAATTAAGAAGCTTCCAATAAAGCACAGTTTCCAATTATATCAAAACTGTAACCCATGTTTAACCAGACTCAGAGAAAGTCAAGACCCTATATGGTCTAACAGCAATCACAGACTTGGCTAAACTAAATGATATTTATGAAAACACCATGTATGTTAATATGCTTCTCAAGTAGCTCCACATAAAAAGGGAGACTGCAGGTATAAGAAATATTAATCTCTTGATCTTGCTTAGATCTGAGCATTCCAATTGAGTTCTTGTCTTCATTTACCAATCTATCAATCAAATAAATGTATCCATGATCCACTGCCTAAGCATGGTGTGTGTGTCCAGAGATGTGGGGGGGGGAGCACTTCACCTCATAGTGATGTGAAGAGATACCCTCTCTCCGTTCTAAAATGTCAATGTTCAAATTCTCTTCCTACTGATCATTGTGACCTGATTCTGACAGCTGATAAATCATTTAGTGAGTAAAGAATTAGATGCTCTTCCAATCAGAGGAAAAGTGAATATTCCAAAGACGTGTCCCTTCATGGCTGCACAACCTTGACTACAATGTTAGATAAAAAACCAAACAAACATGTGCATGTTTATATGAAAAGCTCTCTTAATATTACTGGGCTTTTGTTTCTGTTTGTGCCTCTAAATCATCTCAAACTTCTGGCAAATCTAAGGCAATCTAATCACTGTGGTTTTGTGGCAAGATTTTTTCAGGAGGGATTTTGCCTTCTTCTGTAAATGAGAGAGGTCATCCAATAGGTTTTCTGTGGCCAAGGGGGGATTTAAATGCTGGTCTTCCAGTGTCTTAGTCCAACACTCAAATTATAACACCATGAAGGGTTAGAAATAAAAGTGCAAGTACAAAGTATGCTCATCAGCCAATTAAAGCCCAACAAGTATCACCTTGCTGAATACTGCGCTGCACGGTGGCAAAGAGTATATCCCAAAAGGTAGGGAACTATGACACAAATTCCTGCAATGTCAGTTGTAGTTATGTCTGACAATTTGATCCTTCACAATTTCAGCTTAGAAGCCACACTCAGAACTCTTTCGGTTAGTGCAGCAACCTGGCTTGTAAGGGGTTTGGGAGAAGAATTTGAAATTGTGGTAAAGGTGAAACAACCATAAATGTGAATTGCAATATTTACAATATTGTGACTATGGGACATGGCATCACAAATACTGAGCAAAGATGCCAGACCATATTTCTAATAGATAAGGACAATCACCAGAAGCATGCTACTTGTGGTGGTGCTCAACTGTGTGGCATTGTTTATTCAGGTTTGTCTAGAAAGCTTACAGTAAATGTAAATGTAAGCTTAGAGAGAAATAAGGTAAGGAAGGGGTGGGCGAGTGAGTATGTGAAGTAGAGGTTAAGAGTGTGTTGGGAGCTGATTGGCCCGAAGGGGATGCAAATGTGACAGTGAAGTGGAAAAGTAAAAATGACAGGTACTGTGGAGTTTAGAGTGGGAGTTGGAAGATGGTTATTTTATGGTGGGCAAAAATGTATGTGAGGAGATCTGTCAAAATATAATATATAAAGAATAGTAAGCCATATCCACAAGCTTTTATGAATTTATCCCTAGATCACGTTGTTAATTTTCTACAAATCATTCAATGTTTCTTCTTTCACTGTTCTGTTTGTTCAAGCATGCCCGATGATTTGGCCAAGCTATTTAGGGCACTGACAGAACAGTGAAGGAAGAAATATTTTTGTTGTTAGTTGTGGTGGATTACCACACAACTCAGAATCCAGGGGGCAGTTGAGGCTTTCCAATCTATCTAGTAATTTGTGATATACTGTACAAGTACTAGAAAACAAGCAAAGTTCCCAAAAACTGGTTTTGTACACATCTGAAGAAATATTATTTATTTATTTATTTATTTATCATTTCGACTTGATAACCCGCCCTTCCCGAGGCTCAGGGCGGTTCACATGTAAAAACAGCATACATCATACAACCAGCATATAAACATGATTAAAACACCTAAAAAATTCCAATATGAAGGTAACAAACCCCTTCAATAAAAAGGGGAGGATTTTTCTATTCCCGAGGAATAAAACCAGGTAGATCACTAAAACAGTGCTCCATGCTGTTCATTTTGTTGCAATAAGTAGTTTCTATTTCAGTTCTTAAGGAACACACTACTTACTCCCTGCCAGAACACTGTGCCATCTCACTCAATATGCTCTATCTCAAGCGTGGGTAATAGATAAGAGATATGGCCACACACGCCCCTTAACAAGGGATCCTCAAACTCCCTGAAGCCTTTGCTAGCTTGTTCAATTGGGAGTTGGAGGCCCAAACAGCTGGAGGGCCGCAGTTTGAGGATGTCTGCCCTTAACCCACTACAAGGCACACAAACCCTATGGCTAATGATATGAGAGTGGCATAACAGAAGTAAAAGAAACCAAGTGTTTCTATTTTAAAGCAATGGTCACAAAGACCACGTGCCATGTTTAGAAACCAGTTCAATCTTTCAGGAGCAATTCAAGAAAGCTAATAGACTTAGAACAAAGCATCCTCTTCTTGTGTGCCTTGTTTTAAAGTAGAAGGCGGAGTTTAAAGGACATTTGGCTGCCATACTGCTTTAGCACAGCAGGTTAAACACCAGCTGTAGTCAATCTTGTCAGTTGAAAGGCTGCCAATTCGAAGCCGAGTCAGGGTGAGCTCCTGGCCTTAGCCCAGCTTCCGCCCACCTAGCGGTTCGAAAGCAAAAATGTGATTAGATTAATAGGTACTGCTCATAAAAAAGCAGGGGATGTATTCTGAGGCACCAAGAAGGAATGCTGGCAATTCAATCCAAAGGAAGAAGCTACGAACTACAGTAGCTCTTCGGTAGGAAGATGGAGAGACAGCGCGTGCGCGCGCACACACACACCCAGGTGGCCAGAATCGAGCACAACACCTTCCAAGATGCTGGAAAGATGGGGAAAACCATTGCATATATACCTTTTATCTATGTATAATTGTCTGTCTAAGTTGTGCATAAAACGGCATTGAATATTTATTTATATGATCCACCCTGAGTACCTTTCAGGGTGAGAAGGACAGAATACAAATACTGTAAATAAACAAATAAATAAATGTGGCACAAAACACCAGAATCACTGCAAATTCTTCAATATTGGAAACAACATGAAGGGGGTGGGTGGATTAAACATGCCCAAAGAATCAAATATGGCCATGGAGCCATGTGTTGCCCACTCCATGTGTGGGGTCAGCTCTTCAGGTTAGCAGAGCCTTAAGAAGAACCTTAGTGGAAATGTTAAAAATTGAACCCAGGACTGCTATGGCACGTGGTCTACCACTGAGCTATAGTCCTTTCCCAAATTATCTTCATAATGGTTTCTGCCCCAGTGGATTTACAGAGTCAAGCAACAGGGCTCATAGTTCTGTGGTGCACACAGGGTGTTAGTCTGTCATAATGAATTTGCACGACCTATTCCAACAAATTATAAATGACCTTGAGTACATCCAAGAAAGAGGGCCAGTTTGGCGTGTGGCTCTAATACCACTTAAGGATTTAACTAGCCTTGCCTTTGTTCTTGGCAAATGTTGATGGTTGGCAAGCAAAGCTGCTTTTAATTGCTCTCCCATGGGCACAAGGGGCCTTTTCTTGGATGCTGCCGAAAAAATTAATTTCATGGTAAGATTTTTTTCTTTCAGACCCAATAATAAAGTACAAGACATAATATAAACTACGTAGTGGCGTGTAAAAGCCAGTAGCTTTGCTTAGGTGTTAGTGGAATTAGCCACCTGTACACATTGTTGCTCTTCAGCCAACAGACATGTGCTCAAATTTTTAACTTGGCAACAAAATCTTTGAAGAGTGAGCCAGGAATAAGAGCCTAAAATGATGTAGTGGTTTGAGCATTGGACTGGGTTTAGAAGTATCCAGGTTCTGTTCTCCTTGTAAGACCAGAGCCACTGGCAAAGTCAGTATGGCAAAGTGGCTTCAGTGTTGGACTAGGTTTCTGGGAAATTAGGGTTTGAATCCATACTCAGCCATGGAAACCCACTGGGTGACCTTAGGCAAGTCATATTCTCTCAATCTCAAAAAGGAAACTGGTGGCATCTGGCCAAGAAAATCTTATGATACAGTTGCCTAAGTTGGAGCTAACTTGAAGACACATAATGACAATAACAAAGTCTCCCACTGAGCCATGACTCTACTTCTACCAGTTATTACAATAAAGTAGTGAGGAGGAGACTCATGTAGGCTTCATCTATACCCAAGAACAATTAAGGATTTTAAAGACATTTGCCAATGTTGTCAAACTAGTTCCAGGCTGCCCTGTTCAGAATTACCTGAAATAGCAAAACACCTCAGAGTTTCAAGAAGAGTCAGGGGCTGGGACCAAATATTTTTGAAATGGTGATTCAATAAACAATATCATCCTGAGTTTATTAAAGTTACTCATTTTATTATTAGTCTTATTATTGGAATAATAAACATCTTGCAGCTGACTTAGTATATTTAATCCTCATTGTTTTTCTCAACCTACTAAAGATTTTGTACATTTTTGAGATGACAGCCATGGGAATAAAACAATAACTGAAACCTCGCTGGAAGATATGTAGAAATATGCCAGAGGAATGTGGGACTCTCAATTCTGCCACCTCCCTATTAGATACTGTGGGCTGCTAAAACAGCAAGGTTCATAGTTACAATATACGCAATATGGGCAATTATTGCTGCACAAGGAAAGAGAGGAGAAGTTTGAGATTACACATCACCTGCTCAAATGCCTGCTCAATCTCTTCCTGCAGATACTCCAGAAAGTTTTCGTTGAGGTCAATCAGCTCCTGTATGTTGCTGAAAACTACCAGCAGCTGTTCCTGTGTTAAGAGGCCAGCAGCCTGCATGGGGAGGTAGAACTCCTCCTTGATGATGCGGAGGTCCTCCCCATAACTGGCTTCGGTATTGACAAACTCCAGCACCGACTCCTTTCGCTCTGTCCGGCACTTCAGGCACTTCTCGCAGAGGGTGGCCCGTCTCTTGTTCTGGTTCTGAACATCTGTCTCCAGTGGGAAATCTCTCCCACCACAGTCGGTGCAAGGCTGGTGGGTTTCCCAGGCCTGCAGGGAGGTCAATATTTCCGATGCCCGGCTTCTCCACTTCCTGCTTAATGCTTGGCTGATGCCACTGTCTGCCCGCTCCATCACCGCCGACCTCATCCTTGGTGTGCCTCCACTGTTGGTATCAGCATTGTCCCTCTCATCACTGCCACCCACAATGCCACTGTCAGCACTGAGACTGCTGACATTGCTCCAGCGGTATTTGGAACGAAAGGAGCCACTCAGAACCCGACGATTCTCATCATAGTTGCTGTTTGTTTTGGGGAATACAGAACCTGAACAGAAGAACAAAGTAATGAGTATTACTTTCTCCCAACTTTCCAATGAAACATGTAATGACCTCACCTCTGAGGAAGCTTGCCATAGATGCAGGTGAAACATCAGGAGATAATGCCTCTAGAACATGGCCATATAGCCCGAAAAAACCTACAACAATGCAGTGATTCTGGCCATGAAAGCCTTCGACAATACATGTAAATATGTTTAGCACTCCATTAAATAATTGTTCTATCTAGCCTGATATGGCCAACATGCCATAGCAGCAGTTTGGGCAGTTTTTCCAGCCCACCAGATAATGCCAGAGATTCAACTTACATCTAAAGCAGGGGTGGGCAATTACCGGCCCTCCAGGTGTTTTGGACTTTAACTCCCAGAAATCCTAACAGCTAGTAAACTGGCTAGGATTTCTGGGAGTTGAAGTCCAAAACACCTGGAGGGCCGGTAATTGCCCACCCTTGATCTAAAGTATGTGCTCTACCATTGAGCTATTGCCATTCCAAAGCCTCTCCTTCAGCAGAAATGTCAGCTGGAATCTTGTATAGCAATTATTAATGTGCTAAGTATGGTAGTTATGGAATGAATTCTGTCCTGATTCCCGCAATCACCATTTACTAGGTAGCAATAACTGTAATCGATAGAGTTCTGATCTTCTGTCCATCAGGAAGAAGCTGATAAATGGCCCCAGTCCCTTCCATGAGTGATCTATTTTGGAACAGGCAGAAGCAATACCCTTATCACAATTCCCCCTTGTGCTGGAGATAATTCATGAGAGGGAGGTGGATGGGAAAGGAACATAAGTCAGTTGCTTTCCAATCAAGAGAACAAATTATTATCAAACACAGTGGCTGCTTCCAGATAAATGGGGATTAGGGGACTTTCATGCCCTATGTGTGTTTCCAATATTTTATACTATGTAGCGATCATGAATAATACAGTTATGAATATAATTCCAAGTCCTTATAACTTCTGTCCTGTCTATCCCGCCCTTCCAGTCTATCCCTATCCTCCTCGAAACTAGCCATATTCAATTTCTTTCTTAAAGGATGAATGGCCCCATGAAAACTGAAAATAGGGGGGCAGAATTCAGCCCACCCTTAAGCCAACTGCAATGTTGTAGCTATGTGGCTTTCTGGGTGCTTGCTTATCTGAATTTGCAGCCCAAGAAAAGTGGTAAAAGCATTTGATCCAACCTTGGCAGACAACCAGGCCCAGCTGGATTCTGGGCTTCAGTTCAGGAAAAGTGCAGACAATAGCAACCAAAACAATAACAAGCTGAAGCAACTTCCCTATAAGAAAAGTTTATACAATTTGTGGTTACTAGCTTTCAAAAAACATCAAGCAAGGAAAGATAAGTGTAGAAGTGTATGTAATAATTGTCCAGTCTGGAGAAGGTGAATAGGGAGAAGCTCTTTTTCTCTCTTGCAACCTGAGGTCATCCCCTGAAGCTGAATGGTCAAAAATTCATACAGATAATTTAAAAATTCACAGAGTGTATGTTTAAATGAGACTTCATAGCTACAAGACAATGCAAATTGTTGGCTAGTGTGTAAACATGCTTTTAGCCTGGTGTCTTATATCAATCTGCAATTGGCTCAATGCAAGAAATCCCTTTATCCTTGATTTCATCTGCTCTGCCTACTTCTAGGACTATTCCAACTCCCACTCATCTTTTCTCATTGCATTCATTGTCACAGGGACTGAATGCTAAAGGGGAAGAGCATTAGAACTTCACTTCACACATGAAAGTGTGATGGTACTGCAGTAGTTTGGATCTCCCCTTTTCTGGATTTTTGGTGGACATATTGAGAATGGTCTCAGAAATCTTCCAAATTTATGATACTTGATTCTTTCAGATGCCTGATTCTTCTCATAAAGAAGCCTTCCTCAGTCTGGTGCATTTTAGGAGCTTTGGACTACCAACACCCAATATCTTGGCCATTAAGCACTCCAGCTGGGTGAGATTGGGGCCACAGGCTAACACCTTAGAGGGTGCCCAGTTAGCAAAGGCTGTTATAAAGAAATTCAGGAGCAGTGCAAAGTAGCAGTCCTTTGTGGGAAAGGACAAACAGGGAATCAGAGAGCTATTTTTGCTACCTCCAAAGCCTGCACTGCTACTACCACCATTTCTATGACAAGAAGTGGCAGGATGTTGCACCATGACACTGGGATGTAAGACTGCACTCTTTGTCAATAAATGGGGGTTGGGGGGACCTGGAGGGGTGAAGGGTCATACATTCCACCCAGTCGCATGATTCTGACCACTTCCCTAGAATAGATGATGGCTATGAGCTGCTAAGCACATTCCATGCTTCTTGAATGGAAAATTCTAGAGGTACATGTGCCAGGGTCAAACAAACTGGTTGTGAATGATAAATGTCCCAGAACTCTGAGTGACAAGGACAGTCCAAAAACTGCATAGATTATGTCAAAGGCATGTGACATACTGGGATCTCTCTCTTGTCGGCGCTTCTGGGCATGCTGCCGGGCTGCTGCTGCTATCTTCAGTTCCAGTTGTTTCCTCTTCACAGCATCTGTTGGCATTGGATCACTGAAATGGGGCCGTAGCCGACACTCCCGCTGAGCTTTGGTGCAGTCTGAAGGTTCATGGGAGATGTCAGAACTGGATCTGCGACAGTTGGAATTGGAGCTCTGCAAAGAAAACAAGTGCACCAATTAGTTTTATGGAATTTTATAGATTTGTTTAATTATTTTATTGGTTTTAACTATGCACTTTTAATATGTCTATGCCTAATTCTATTTTACTGTTTATATGTGTTAGGTTTTAATTAATACATTGTTATGTTTTTAATGTTAGCCAATTTGAATCTCCTTTGGCAGAGAAAAAAGTGGTAAAATACAACTACTACTAACAACAACAACAATCGTTTTACTATACAAAATATAGGGTATCTGAATAAAAATTGGCCAATTCACCAGCAACCCATCCTCCCCCACACAATTCTTTCTGCTCCTTTCCCTGTTTGCTGAGGAATTGACTAAGTAGGCAAGCTAAGAGTTCTTATTTAATGTTAAAGTCCATGTTTTTATAGTCTTGTATGAGGGTGTAAGCAAAATTACATTTTTGATATGGCAAAAATTAGGGATGGGGTCTTTGTTAAGCAAGACTGCTAGTTTCAAGGCTGCCTGGAAAATGTTTTTTGTGCAAACCCCAACAATTCTCTCATTCAAAAACCCCCCATGTGCACTGAATAAGTTCCCAGAGCATTTCTGGATGTTCACAATCTGGGCAAAATTATTGCTGCTTTATTTATCTTCTCAATTGGGATTTCTGAGTGTTGGGAAAATATTTATGAAACAAATAATGGCAAATATTCTCTGCATACCCCACTCCACAGTTTCTGGATGCAATTGAAAATTCCTTTCCACCACATCCAGTAGGTCAACAGTTGAAAATGATGTTGATAGTAATCATTTAAACCACTACAAAACTCCTAAGATATCAAAGGCATTACTTTATTTCTGTAAAGGATCTATAGATGAATATCAGAGAACACTCTGTTCCTTTACACATAGCTAAATTTAGCTATGTGTTAGATAGTGACTTAAATCTTACTGAAGCTAACAGAACAAAGCCAGCACTTTCAATGACACTTAGGCTGCAAACTGGTAGCCATCTATCTGACTAAACTCTACTGAACTTAACTTCTAAGTAGGACAGCACTGTTAGTCACAAGGAACTGTATCAGGATTTGTGTCATAGTGTCCTGTATTGATTTATTTTTCACTGAAACCAGAAGCAGAAATAAACAGAAAGAAGAGCCAGAGCCAGGAGGAGATTTGTGCCAGGAATACAGAACAACTATGATAGGCAATGGTAAGTTAAGGCATGTCACTGCTGGCTTTTCTGGACTTGTACTAGGGAGATCTAGATTCAACTTCCAAGTTTACTATCAGATCTTGGTTCAATCACACTCTTTCAAACAATGTATCTGTTAAACTAAAATGAGAAGGAGGTATGTACTATCCTGAGTTGCTTGAAGGGGAATGTGTGATATAGACGTGATAAAAGAATAAACAGACACACAGCAACCCAATAAACAGACAGACAGATTTCTAAAACTCATCTGTGTTCCAAGCCAGGTAACTCACTGTGGGTTGATGAGAATCCTCCACAAAAGAGGAATCAGTCTTCTTGAGTTCACATGATCCTTTGGAGGAGGGGTCAGAGGCAGTTTCAGCACTGCAGCTATAAAGTAAGGGACAGTATTATATTAATACAATGCTCAAACAGCAATCCTAAATCAAGTTTGGTGATATAGAGGAAAAATAACTTTTAAAATGTACTGCTGATTTTCATATTATATGTGTGCATTCCACATGTAAGCCCTGTTTCTATGGGTTACATTTGATTTGTGTCAAACTAAGAATGTCTCATGTTTTCTTTCTTCTAAATCTGCCATCCAATATATACAACTGTACTTCCCGCAATGCTTGCGTGCATGCATAACTGACACTTATTAGTAAATTTTAAAGTTTGATCCCTTAAGATTTCTGAATAAAATTAATTGAAACTGCACTTATTCTTTAATCTTCTCATTCCTCTTAGATATTTCATTCTCTCTTAGATAAGAGGCAACCTTTATTAAGCAGAAATATAAGCAGGTGCTCTCAAGTTTATTAGATACTATGCATATGTATAATTTGTAATCTAGAAATTATGAGAAAAGAGTTTATTTGGGGTCCAAGACAAAAAGAGTAGCCATCAAAACAGGATTAATAAAAATGGCAAAACAACAACTGTATCAAGAAGCAGGTATATAGCTCTTAGTGTATCGAGTGTACACTGTGTAAGAACTGATAAAATAAGAACCATTCCAGACATTAGTAACACAACAAATTCATGTTTTGTTAATTTGTTGCATGAGATTTAGATATTACCCAGGAAAATGCTTCTATTTTGAGCATGATATGAAACTGTGGCATAAGAATATGAGAGGAACCATATGGATCAAACCAAAGGCCTTTCTTTTCCCACACTTTGCTTCCTACAGTTGCCTAGATGTGAACCATGAGATACAAAATATGGCCCATAGCAGAATATGACCACTCTGCCAGCATTCTTTGTTTTTAGCAGAACTTGAACCCTCTAGATTTCTCTGGATGCCCCATCTTCAAACAGTATTAAAAATACCCCTTTTTGTCAAAAACAGAGGTGGTCTTCTAGCTACTTCCAGTTTTATTTTTTAGTATTTTTGACAGGCCATGAAGCTCTCAGAGAGCTTCTTCCAATCTACTCAGTTCCACCATCCCCCCCTAAAGATAACCAGAACCCATCTCGCTTAATGCTCTGAAGGCCAAAACAATCACACTGAATTGAGCCTGGAAATAAATGGCAGTCAGTGATGATACTTCAAAAGACTTCCACCCCCCTCACTTGTGAAGAATCTTGAGACATACCGAAAAAGACAGAAGGTATGTATGCATGTATCTATGTATGAGGAGTGTTAAGATTAAATATGATAATATTGGCTATGACAGTGGATACCAACGTTGGGTAATCTGCCGCTCTTCAGAAGCTGTTAGACTTCAATGCCCAATTGCCCCTGCCAATCTACCCAGTTGTGATGCATATTGTGAATAGGGGTTCCACATTCCTACAATATACATGTAAAGCTTTAATAGCAACTGAATTAGTCTTGTCCACTCATAAGGACAGATTGAGTCAATTCACTATCTGATTTCCTGAAATAGCACTATATATTATGTAATGAGGACCATTGATAGTGGTGTGTAAATGACTTCACAGGTTTATACAAATTTCAACAGTGCTAATTTGAACTTACTTATTGACCTTGGAGAATGCATACATACATATATGCATATGCATTTTCCACGTGTCTTGAATCACTTCCACATATAATTTGGCATTATTTGATCTGCACACAGCTCACGGCAATCCATCTTGCTTACTCTTGCTTTCAGCTGATAGCACACTGTGATCTGGATTGATCTGTACAGAGCTGATGCATGGATAAATCTGCCTTGTGGGGAAGAAAAGGAGGTTGGAGTTGATGACAGTTTGATACTGCCCAACTCTATGGCTCTACCTCTCTTGGATGAGTCTTCTGCCCCGCAATGTTATTACAGTGCTCTAGCATTCAAACTTAATGGCATCTCTAGGAATTATTGGTTGCTTACCAGTAACTGTAGTTCCCTGAGTGGTCCCTGTGAATTCGTACTTATGGTATTTCCCGCGCCTGCGCGGACAGTTCGGAATCTTTTAAAAGCTAATATCTCTTTAAATGGTAGCCCCGCCCACATCCCCTCCAGCATATATAGCCAGTGGGAGGGGCTGCCACCTCAGATCCGTTTACTCTGCCGCAAAAGCAGCTTGAAGGACTGAGGCATGACATCAGCGGGGAAGGATGGGCGGGGATGTACGAATTCACAGGGACCACTCAGGGAACTACAGGCGGATAAAAGGATCTGAGGTGGCAGCCCCTCCCACTGGCTATATATGCTGGAGGGGATGTGGGCGGGGCTACCATTTAAAGAGATATTAGCTTTTAAAAGATTCCGAACTGTCCGCGCAGGTGCGGGAAATACCATAAGTACGATTCACAGTGACCACGACAGGGAACAGAAGTTCATCAATCACTCTTAGTCTTGCAGGGTATGAAGGAATGGTCAAGAGAACAAAGATGCCTCCAGATTAGGGGTGGAGGGCATTTTGCCCTGCACTTAATGTTGGGCTATAATTCCCAAAAGGCCTAGGTACACATAGCAAACTATAAGGGCATAATACTTTGCCCCGTTTATTTTTTAGAAGTCCAATTCCTTCTTTTCGGCAACCTTCTTTTTTCACCTTTCAGTCACTGAACAATGTTTTTTTCCACGAATACCTAGTATTCTCTCACCTCCACAACAGCCCAAGTCTGTCAAGATAGTATTTGAAACTGCTCTTTATCCAAACAATATTCTAACATGAAGCAGGATACATTTTGTGCAGAAGGAATATAAAATATGCAGAAGGAGATAGGATTTTGTACAGTTGGCAGTATGAGTTTTCATAAGGAAAAAAATTACTTCTTAAAACAAATGGAAAAGAAAAAGATATAGGTAATTAAAATGATTACTGTTACCTTTCAGTCTTCATAAATTCATAAATACCTCACTAGTTAAAACACCTGAAATCTACTCATACTGAATTCTGCCATCAATAAATTCTTGTCTTTTCTTCAGGAAGGTTCAGGAAGGACTCATCCCATGCTTTCTACAAGCGCATTGATGATTCAGAGATTGGATGTGTCCTTCGAGCCTGTGCAATGGACCTTTCTGGTGGAGTGCAGCATGCACAAAACTGACCTCACCCTTTAAACCAAAGGTTTGTCTGCCGGGGCCTAGCAAGCTTGGACGGTGGCAGCGAGGTCCTCAGGTCCTCAGGTTTGGTTCGGGTTTCCTTCTTTTAGATGGTTGACCTTACAGGGTTAAACGAGCATCATCTGCCCGTGTTTGAAATTGGAGTTTTCCTTCTCCTAGGATGGTTGCCAAAAGACTAGAGAGCCCATCCTGCCCTTTGACGCTCTTTGTCAGACCCTTTGGTTGTGACAGCCAGCATAGCTCACAATTTCATTAGGGTATGCAAGCCTCTCCCCCACAACAAGGGGGCACCAACGGAGACGTCAATAAATAATGTACAATGTTTTTAACGTGTTTTTAACTTAATATTTTATTTATTGTTTAAACTGTTGTTATTTGTGTTTATATTTGTATTATATTGAGGCTTCGAATTGTGGCCGGGTTATAAGCCACCCTGAGTCCCCCCTCAGGGTTGTTAAGGGCAGAATAGAAATATTGGAAATAAAATAAATAATAATAAACAGTTATTTGTAATACTAACATAGAAGGGAAGATTGATTCTGCATGTGTCATATACTATACTAATCCTGCCCAAATCTACTTTATTTTAAGATGGTTGTACATCTCTTTTCATCTTCCCTATATTCCTTGGAACTAGTTAATGTTTTAATTTTGACAAAAGTGCTTTTTAATCAGCAATCTATTGTGTTTTTACATGCATGAATCTAAAGAATCTCTACCTTGGGATTCTCCTTTCCTTTACAACCTCCCCATCATTCTAAAATGCTGAATTGCTTTTCCTTATACACTGTAAACTCCCATTTCATTTACTGAGATATATTTAGTAACATCCCATGTTTCACACTTATCTGATTCTTGCCATTGAACTCAGAATGTTAAAACTGGCCTTCTCAGTTGATCAGCTTCCAAATGAACGAGACTACAAGTGCCTGGTCACAACAGCCCATTCTTGCACTGGGTAGGGATGATGGAAATTGGAGAACAATACATTTTGGGGGACCGGGTTGAGGAATGGCTGGTTTCGATAGCCTGGCAAACACAATTCATATTATGACATAATAAATCACTATCCCCTTTCAGCCTTGCCTCTTGCTTAAGCCAAAAACATTATGCAATTTATGTGAGGATTTAGATTTTTCCATGATGATAAACATGACATCTCGGGGGCTCAGAATTAAAACATTAAGCTGCTTTCATAATGAGCTGAGCAAGCAACGGTGGATTATGAGGCAGGAAATTAAAAAATAAGGGACAGGACTGCTGTGTGCCATTCTAACTGTGAAGAATTTAAGCAGAAATCTTAAAGTGTTATAATCAAAAATAATAATCCAGAAAGGCCACTCTTTGAAGTCCATTTTTCACATGAATTAATAATTAAATCCTGTCCTGAATGCTGCTTCAGTGCTGGCCCTGCCATTACTCTGAGAGAGGCAGGTCCATCAGGTGACAGATGTTTGGGAATTGGATAGAGCAGAAATCAGGTTCTGGAGCTGTGGGTGCCATGCAATCTAACCTGGGAAGGGGCATCATTTTACCATTCATATCTAACAGGATAATATTTTGTGTCAACCTTGTGGAGAGCTACTGACATGCACAAAATAATTCCCCACTAGTTTCCCCCTTGCCATTGGAAAATAGCACATGGATCAATAGCACCAGGTCAAACCAGGCCACAAAAGGCAATCAACACAGGAAGACACTTGGTCACTGGCACATGGACACATTTTGAAGCAGTCACCCTGCCATATGTTGCAGAAGCCAACCCTAAGGTTCCCAATCCTATTGTCCTTATTAAAACATAACATTGTATACTGCAAATATTTTTTCTCATTCTAGTGACAACAAAGCTGCACATGACCTCAAAACTCCAGAATTATTAATCCTAGGTCTTCTAATGTATTATCCTAACAATATAATGTATGTTGCATTCTTTTACACGCTATCTGAAAGAGTGACCGAGTGAATGCAAAAAGACTTACATTATTTATAAATAATACAACTGCACTCTTAATGTCTGCCTATATATCCTACAGTTTACCTTTCACAAATACATAGCCCCAAACACATGGTATGGAAACCAAAAAACATTTTCACACTTACTGAGAACCACTAAACTCACCATTCTGGAAACACTGGTTCTGACTGTTTGTCATATCGAGTATTCAGAGGCTGTGAAATACTGTGATATAAGGTTTTGTGTCCCCTCAATTGAAGAACTGTCTCAGAGATCATTGGCAGTAGCCAAGGATTGTAGTTGACAGTATTCTAGACATCATTTCCCGTAGATCATTGCCTTAAACCAGAAATTAAGCTTACCTATGATAACACTAACCAACACACATTTTTGTTGCCTCAAATGTTAGACCTGTTTCTGGATATATTTGACCTGCTAATTCAATAAATGGTACCATTTTCCCATATCAGCTCTAATTTTTTCGTGATACAGAGCATATGTCATCTACCAGTTACCATCTGCTAGCCCATAAGAAATCATGATAACCATATTCAAGAAACTAAAGCTGATGTGGTCTAGCCCAGGGCTGTCCAACTGCCGGCCCTGCAGGTGTTTTGGACTTCAACTCCCAGAAATCCTAGCCAGTTTACCAGCTGTTAGGATTTCTGGGATTTGAAGTCCAAAACACTTGCAGGGCCGGCAGTTAGACAGCCCTGCCTAGCCAATGCAAGTTTTTTTTTGGTTGGGCTGTGTAATCCAGCTGTGAGACAATGCACTATAAGAACAAGAATGACGAAATGACAAGTTTAAACATAATAGTAAACCATAGCTTAAGGGTTTCTATAATGAACATAGCTTCCTCACAGGCATGCATATCCTCACTGTTACAACAATGAGGAATGAAAGTTTCCAGTTTTATTTTCAATTGACTTCAGCTTGTCATGTTTTCTAGACAAAACTGAAGTTAATCTTTGCAATATTTAAAGAAAACATACAAACATCAAAACATAGTTTATAACTGTTTCCCTTGAGTCTTCATGAGAAACAAATACTCTCATAAACCTATTACTATTGACTAAACAAAATAAGCAAGCATACACTACCAGTCAATAATCCCAAAGGGGAAAAAATGCATCCCTGTCATGTATTAATTAATCTGCCTGAAACACTGTGTCCCTGACTACAACCATACCTCAGAGAAAGACTCTTCATGATTGCTGATAAGGGGAATTATTGCAAACAAGAATTTCTATGCTAATGAAAGCAAAACTACCTCACCTTAATTTCTCAGGTAGGTATCTTTCAACTCAAATTGCTCACAGGAACTCTAAGAGAACTAGTTACCTCTTTTTAATGAGGTCCAATGCAGAACCTATAAATTCATCCTTCATTTTCTGTAGCTTAGCTCCATAGCTGGATATATCTGTCACTTCTAATAGCATTGGGCAGCAAGAAGATTGGGTTTCAGGTGCAAGGGACTGTCCAGCATGTTGAAGGACATTGGTGAATTGTCTTGCATCCAATCCTTGCTTCTCTGCTCCATTCAGAGCTTTCACCTCCCTAGAAATAGCAGAAGATTGCAGAATTGGTCTTGGAACTGGACTAGAACAAATAGGGACTGAAATTATATCTGTAGATGGCACTTCATCATTCCTGTCCTTAGCCATTTGTGTATTCATCAGGCAGAGACTCCTGTCCCATGTGGATGAAGTCTCTTGATAGCCAATAAGATCAGAAACACTCTGGGTATTTTCATGAAACACTTCATCATAATCATCCAGTGCTGAAACCGATTCTTTAGCAAGATCCCGCTCAGCACCTGAATAAAGGTTTTTATTTCCTTCTAACTCTGGAGCCAGCTTCTTCATGTCTTTTGCTGTCTCACTGCTCCCATGGAAAAAACATGTCTCCTTGATTCTCATCCTCTTAAATTCTTCAAAAGTTGGAATGTAAAGCCTTTCTTTGCAATTTCCTTTTCTGTTCAGTGTCAAAGACTTATTTGTATCCACTTCTCCCATACAGCCTTTTAAGGATCCAGTAGTTTGGGATCTGACCATTTCCTGATCATCACTGGCACAGTGGAGGGTCAAATTGGGTGAGCTGTTCTGTCTTCTGATCTGCAACCTTCTCTGAGCTTCCTGTTTGATGTCATCTGTACTGGTTAACCTGCGAGAAAAACACGGACGTTGCTGCCCCAGAGTCATCCATGGGTCATGAGCACGGCTCGCATGCTGCACAAATATGGTGCAACAATTCACTGAACAACCGTTCTTATACTGCTTGCATGCTCGACATTCAGAGCATTCCCTTGCCACCAGATCATTCAATGAAGCTTGTGGTCTGACAGGCTTGCAACCCTCTGCTACTTTAGTGCTGTGAGTTCTAAGTTTTTCTTTCAAAGTTTTCTTGGCATCCCCATCTATTGAGGAAAAAAGCCATGGAGGCACTTTGGCACAAGGAGGAAGGACTATGTCTCGCATTGCAGATGGCATTCGTTCTGAGAGAAGGGGAAAGTGTCGGCAGCATTCAGGTGAGCTGGGGGATGAGGAGCCCTCCATGGAATACTTGGACCAGTGTGTTTTGCCTCTGTAATGGAAAACAAGTTCACTGTCAACACTCCCACAACGGGGATGGCCATGCGAGTCAGCCACTGTAGCCCAGTGCAGGTTCTCCATACTCCGATAGAGATGTGTCCCTGAGTTGCTGTCTGTCTTTCTTACAGGATTAAAGTCACCAGTAAAAAAACCAGAGTCCAAGTTCTTTGCTGGATGCATGCCGTTAATCGAGAAATTCTTTAAGCCATGTTGTGCATACAGCTGATTATTCTGGCAGCTCAAAATTACCCGACAGTGCTCCTGCCTCTCATCAGCGTTGATGTATGTCATAGCAAATTGACACGGATGATCTAACAGACTGATGTTTTTAGAAGGGAGAGGGCAAAAGGATGAAGGAGTTGCCAGACTTCTCAGATGGTGTTTCGAAGTCCTCACCACAAACAGCAGGGCTCTGCTCTCTGGGTACTCACATTAAAGAGCAGGCACATCTCCAGAGTCATCAGTGTGGGCTTACATGCAGAGAAGAAACCTGAGAATGCAAAGAAGAAAAGGGAACTTACAGAAGACACACACCACTCAGAGATGCACATAAATGAGGCGAAAAGCCAGTAATCACAGCAGTAGACTGAGCAAAGATGAACTTCCACTCATCACCACTGTTTGGCAAGCTTCACGCTTGAAAAAACACTCTTGCTACCATCTCATCTCTGCCCAAAGTTTAATGAGACAATGAAATGACTTGTAAAGACAGCATTCAGAATAACATAAATGAAAGCCTGACAAAGACTAAGGGAAAATAGCTTTCTTTCAGAATCCAGGAACCTTCTTTTGACAACTCAGTGTGACCTAGTGCTTTTATTCCCTATATAAACAAAGACGTATGAGAACGATGACTTACATGGTAAATTCAAAAACATTGATGGATGCTGCAAGAGACACTATCACTTAAGGTATTTCTGCACAAGAGGTCTTAAACTACTATTCGGATCACCGCCTTTTCCCGGGAGTCATTAGTTGAGGAAGGTTAAGCTAAGAGACAGAACAGTTAGGTTCCCACTTAATGATAAGGAATGTTTTTCTGATTTATTGATTCCAAACAAACCAGGAATGTAAACCACCTTGAAACCAGGGTTTGTTGTGGTTTTGCAATCCTGACTCATTTCGTAGCAACAAATTATGCTCAAAATATATTTTAAAATTATCTTTTTAGTAGAACTAATGTGCAATTTTTAAAACTTTTGTAATTATACATTTTAAAGTTAAACTTTCATTTTAAATTATGTCCTTTAGAAGGAGGAAAACAGGACTTAAATGGAAATAAATAAATATAAATAGGGACCTGAACCTTTGGTCTACGATTTATCTCAGGTTCAGTGATGCAACTGCAACAGCACACAGGCTCCTTCTGATGCTTAATAATTTTGTCTAAGAGTCTATGTATCTTAGTATTAAAATGTTCTTTAAGAAATTATGTAATAATCACATTAACTGGAATTTGCTTATTTGCATCAATATGGAAGCAAGATGAATGTCTTAGCCACACTCCTCTCTCCAGTTCCATCACTCTCCTTGTCTGCATGAGCTTTAACAGGACAATTTCTCCTGCATATTGGTCTTCTTCAAGAAACTGTGAACCTAAACTGTTTAGGATTTCAAATTGCATGGAAAGCTTCTAGTCTTTATGAAGTGGTATCTCTCCAAGTCAGTCTCATTGCTAATCAATGAGCAGATTGACAAAACTAGAGACAAGTGGGTGTATGGGTAGTGCTCGCCTCCCTTTGCATGCTGATTCAACATGTTTCCCAAAAGAGAGGTGCTTCAGCCATTGCCGTGAGCTTAAAAAAATAACACAGATAGTTCCAATACGGATGGATAAGGGATTGATGTAATTTCTTTTATCAGCCCAGCATCTCACCTGGTCCTCATGCAGGCAAGGAGGTTTATTTTCAGATACTTGATGTTTTTCATGATTTAATTATTTGTCCTCTGCTGCTCTCCTCCAGAGAAAATTGCATATAATGGCAAAGAAGCATTTCTTGTGTGATCAAAGGTTACAACGTGATCTGGCAGGGGAGAGAAAGAGAGAATAAAAGGAGTGTGAGAGGAAACATTTAGCGAGGAAACAGAGATAGCTTACCTTGGTGCAACAATAAAAGAAATAACAATAAAAGAGGAGAAGGAAGAAATGCACAAAAATGAAGCACGTTCAATTGTTCAGTTAGTTCAGATATTATAGTGTCATAAATGCAGTGTATTGAATATGTTACACAGGGAAAAATAAAAGTCTCAGAAAGTCTGGAAGAGAGCATGGCAAAGTTATTATTAGGCTAAAACTTTATTCGGAAACCATACGGTCTCAAAATGTACTAAGTTCAAGCTCTGCTCTCAAGATATCAGCTGATCTGTCTGTAATTTAAAAATAAATAAATAAGGTACATGAAATAGTTTATTTGGTCTGACTTTGTGTAAGGCAGCTTCTTATACAGAGTTGTGGCATTTATCATATGACCAAATAGAGTAGTTATTCTTTCAATGAATGCAATCCCTGCAACCAGATTTATTCCATAAGCATTGATTGAAGGCCATCTTAAGTAGCACCCATACATCCCCAACCCAATGGGAAAATCATTATCCATCAAAAGAGGCATGGGGAACATCACTGTAAAAACAGTCCAATATTATAACTAAGGGGTCATAATTTACCCCCAAATTACTCAAAAAGATCCTGCTACATGAGGGCCAGCACGATCAAGTCAGATACAGCGATGCTCTCCCTTTCTCATAACTAATGGCGTGAAACAAGGTTGTGTTCTTGCACCAACCCTATTTACAATCTTCTGCAGCATGATGCTCCAAAGGGCTAAGGCAGATCTCGAAGAAGAAGACGGAATATATATATACAATATCATACTGATGGTAGCTTGTTCAACTTAAGCTGTCTGAGGGCTCGCACTAAGACTCTAAATTATCGAGTTCATGAGCTGCTTTTTGCTGATGCTGCTGCCCTTGTCACCCATACAGAAGCAGCTCTGCAGCGCCTAACATCCTACTTTGCAACGGCTGCAGAGCTGTTTGGGCTGGAAGTCAGCCGGAAGAAAACGGAAGTTCTCTACCAGCCTGCACCACAGGAAGAACACCATCATCCCCATATCAGCATAGGCAAATCTGTGCTTAAGTCCATTCAGCAGTTCACCTACCTGGGAAGCATCATCTCTTCAGATGCCAAGATTAATAAAGAGATAGATCACAGATTAGCAAAGGCATATAGTGCATTCGGAAAGCTTCACAAAAGAGTCTGGAGTAACAAACACCTGAGGCAAAGCACAAAAATCAGTGTGTACAGAGCTATCGTACTGTCTATTCTCCTATATGGGTCTGAAACATGGGTCACCTATCGCCAACACCTACGACTCCTCGAACACTTTCATCAGCACTGTCTTTGCACAATCCTAAATATTCACTGGACTGACTATGTGACAAATGTTGATGTCCTTGAGCAAGCAAGAATCATCAGCATTGAGGCCATGCTACTGAGAACACAGCTGCGCTGGACAGGGCGCGCCTCTAGGATGGAGGACCACCGCCTCCCATAGATACTACTTTATGGTGAACTCGCCATGGGTCAGCACAAGAGACGTGCCCCAGAAAGAGATATAAGGACTCCCTGAAACAACATCTTAGGCTTGGCCAGATTGATCACCAACAATGGTCCACCCTGGCCTCACATCGGAAGGCATGGAGACGCACTATCCACATTGCTGCAGCCTCTTTTGAGAAGTCACGCCGAACTAGTCTCGAAGAGAAACGACAACGCAGAAAGAACTGTAACCTGGAAACCACATCACCCAAGGAGACTTTCTACTCTGCTTTCGGCAACCGAACTTGCTTATCTCGGACTGGCCTTTTTAGTCATCAACGCACTTGTAGAAAGCATGGGATGAGTCCTTCCTGAATCTTCGTTCACAAAGAAAAGCCAAGAAGAATGGGCCTTTTTAGATCTCTACAATGCAAACAGCAGTGTGAAGTACTCAATGGTGGTCAGACACAGTAGGCTATAAGTCTGTGATGAACAACACAACCCAGAAGTATGCAAAAATAGCAATATAATGTTCCAATGAACTCATAGGAGAACACAACAGTATATACATAGAAATAGCATTACATAAAGCCCACAAGGAGGCAGTGGGTGGGCCCCAAAGTACTCCCACTGTGTTCACAAAAATCACACGGCTGCCTCCTTAAGAGTAAGGATTCTAGAGAAAGTCACTCCCAACCCCCACAGGGAGGTGAGTGAGCAATTAATCAGATTAGAAAACTTGTGGATTTTACGACTAAACACAGAATGGCCAGCTGGCCTCAATGATCCGATCTGTATTAGCTCAATTTTGCTATAAATACAGTGGATTTTTCCATGTCTTTACCTTTGGGTCACCCTACTCCACTGAGAGCGGGGTTATGTGTTTCTCAACACCTTATATGGTACATATCACACTTTCCATTGTTTCTTTGGGCTGTGTATTAGTGTTTGTAATTTATATGTTGTGGATATTGATTCCCTGTAATGTTTATATTTATAGTGACTATCGCTTGGACTTAGCTAGTAGCCTTGATAAAGGACATCCACTAGGAAACCCGAAACGGTTTAATGTGGCAGCCGATATGGAGCATCAGCCTGCCATCGGCTCTGCTACTTACCGAGCCTTTGAGTGAGGAAGAAGCCACACCGCCTCCTCCTCCTTATTAGTCCAGGGGGAATCCCCCCTCACTGAGCATGGACGCTCTTTTTCAGACTCCTATGTGTTTGTGAATCCAACCTTCCCTTTGGAGAACCAACCGCCCCTTCCCGTGTCTTGATTCCCGGGATTCATTCCTTCCTGAATCATCTTGTTTACATGGAGTTCCACCTGCCCACCAGACGGAGACGCGAGATTTCCCTACTCACGCGAGAGGCCTTTAGGGATTCCCGTTGGAGAATTCAACTGGGATTTCCCCATTGTAGTGTTCTATTCCTCCGCGGATCCCCCGCCCACCTACAGTGTGCTGTCGTCACTCTCATGTCATCATTTGGGGACGACGTCCACCTACGACGCTGCTACACATCATCACTCAGCGCGTCTTTCGCCAGTGCCGACTGACGCCAGGTGCGTCTGAGCGGCATCATCAGTGTGATTGCTTCCATTTGGAGCGGACACTATCTGAGCACCTCTATCGCCATTTGGCAAGTACTTTGGGGCCCACCCACTGCCTCCTTGTGGGCTTTATGTAATGCTATTTCTATGTATATACTGTTGTGTTCTCCTATGAGTTCATTGGAACATTATATTGCTATTTTTTGCATACTTCTGGGTTGTGTTGTTCATCACAGACTTATAGCCTACTGTGTCTGACCACCATTGAGTACTTCACACTGCTGTTTGCATTGTAGTATTTCTACCAGCCTGCTCGTTTTTTTCAAACCTTTTTAGATCTCACCACCTCAGATCTTACAAAGCTTGCCTTTCACATTTAGTTTAATGTTTTGTGGTCTTACATATTTTGATTACATGTATTGTCAGTCTGCTTTGTATTATCTTGTGGTTCTTCCCCGATTTGCACTTTATCTGCATGACTTATTTTGAAGTTGTATTGTTTAGTTTTGTGATTTGTTATTGCACCTTTCATCTCTGTGTGTATATGTACAGACACATACTTTAAATTATACATCTCTGGCAGGAACCATTGGTTTTGCTTGTTTTATTTTAAAGCACCATGAACAAATGATGGCATTAAATAAATAAATATGATTATGATGATACCGCCATAGCACATATGAACAAAAAAAACCCCAGATGCTGGCCAAGTTCTTTCTTATGTGCACACATTTTATACACAGGATGGGCTTACTTTACAAGAGGACAACTGGAGAACTAAACTGGCCCTGTAAACAGAGACTGGTCACTGCAAGCATAGATTGGAGTTTCCTACTAGATCAGCTACATAGTAGGCATGAGAAAAAAGTTATGAAAATTAAAATAAATCGGAAGGGATTCGTATGTATGGGACTTTCAAGTTTATACGCATCGCAGGGGCAATCCCGGAAGTGGACTTTCTTTTCCGTACTCCCTGGGCCCAAATTTTCGTTAGTTTAGTAAATATTTCGGATGCCCCCCCAAACAGGAAAATTTCCCCCTCCAAAATAGCTTTGCAGACATAACTCACAGTCAAATCGGGGCCTTTCCATGCTTGGAGCCTAATTAGAGTGAAAGGCCTCCTCCAGGAAGTGAAAAAGGAGCCGGAAACGATAGAGAGATCCAGATCGGGACACCTAGAAGGGCTGGAGAACTGAGGAAAAAAGCGGTTTAAACACCCAAGAATTATTAGTTGCTTACCTGTAACTGTATTTCCCTGAGTGGTCACCTGTAAATTCGTACATGTGGTATGTTCTGCGCCAGCAGAGCAACTTCGGAACCTTCTAAAAGAATTCTGATTGGCTAGTAGTAGCCCCGCCCCTCCGTATATATAGCCCTCACCGGGGCTACCCAACCAGTTCTCTTCCGCCGCGTAAAGCAGCCAGAAGGACTAGGCATGACAAGAGGGGAGGAAGGGCGGGCATGTACGAATTTACAGGTGACCACTCAGGGAAATACAGTTACAGGTAAGCAACTAATAATTCCTTGTCGTGGTCACTGTAAATCGTACATGTGGTATCAGAGTAACAAGCTACTACCAACCTTGGATGGTGGGCGTCATGCCACCGCTGAAAAGAGGACTGCTCTTCCAAACTCAGCTTGTTTCCTGGACACCGCATCCAACTTGTAGTGGGCCACAAAAGTCAGAGGGGTAGCCCATGTTGCTGCTCGGCAAATCGATTCCAATGAGACGCCTCTCAGGAACGCAGCCGTAGTCGCCATTGCCCTCGTCGAATGGCCCTTCAGTTGTGTAGGGAGATCCCTCCCTGACATGGTATATGCTAACTTGATCGTAGAGACAATCCAGGAGGAAAGTCTCTGGGCAGAAACAGGTAGGCCAAGGGTATCCCTGCGATATTTTATAAATAGTCTCTCAGATTTCCTATGACCTGCAGTTCTATTTAAATAAAACGACAAAGCCCTGCGGACATCCAGGGAATGCAAGGAACGATCCATTTGAGACGTAGGATCTTGAAAAAAAGCTGGCAACACCAACTCCTGTGACATGTGGAACCTCGAGGCGATCTTCGGAAGAAATGCCAAATCCGTCCGGAGGACCACTTTATCTTTATGGAATCTTAGGTAAGGTGCATCAGATCTAAGGGCACACAGCTCACTAGCACGTCTCGCTGACGTAATGGCCACTAGAAAAGCTGTCTTCCAGGATACATGCGAAATATCTGCAGTGGCTAAGGGCTCAAAGGGGCTCTTGGTCAATGCAGATAAAACGAGCTGCAAATCCCAAGCCGGGGTCACTGGGGCTACCGAAGGCTTAGAATTTGCCACTCCTCTAAGAAACCGTTTAACCAGGGGATCTGAAAAGTAGGAAGAAAATCCTGCATCTCTTCTAACCGAAGAAATGGCTGCTAGATAGCAGCGGATTGAAGACAATGAAAGTCCCGCCTCAGAGAGGGATACCATAAAATCTAAAACCAAAGAAATCGGAGCAGACAATGCGTCTACATTACGTAGAGCCGCAAACTTAGAAAAACGAGACCACTTGAAAGCATAAGACTTCTTAGTGGATTCCCTACGAGCCGCCTCTAATATGCGGACTACAGCAGGAGACAAGTCCGATAGTGCAGTCACATGTTCCCCCGAATCCGCCAGGCCGTTAGCCTCAGCGTTTGTACCTCGGGGTACAGCACCTTGTCTCCCTGCGTCATCAGCAGGTCGAATCTGTTCCGGAAACTCACGTGAGTCCCTTCGGACAACTGCAACAGGAGAGAGAACCAAGGTTGGCGGGGCCACCACGGTGTCACCATGATGCAGTTTGCCTTGTCTTGTTGAACTTTTGCTAGAACCCGCAAGAGAATGGGGAATGGAGGGAACAGGTATAGGAACTGGTTGCTCCATGACAATAGGAATGCGTCCCCCAGGCAACCTGTCGAGTGGCCCATTCTCTTGCGTGCCCCGAAGTAATGGCATTTCTTGTTGTCCTTGGAGGCAAATAGGTCTATGAGTGGAGTTCCCCACATCCGGAAGATGCGCACAGCTTCTTCTTCGTGCAGGGACCACTCGTGATGGCCCATGGGATCCCTGCTTAGAGCATCTGCAACCGTGTTTTCTTCTCCGGGGATGTGTGCTGCGACGATACTTATGTCACGTCTTATGCACCACTCCCATATTTGAATAGTCAGTTCTAACAGTGACGGGGAGTGTGTCCCTCCTTGCTTGTTTAAATAATACATCACAGTGGTGTTGTCTGTGAGTATTAGAACCACTCTCCGTGATAGCAGTAGTTCGAAGGCTATTAGGGCCCTTTGAACCGCCAATAATTCTAGGTAATTGATGTGATGTGACGATTCCTGATGGGACCACAGGCCCTGAGCTGTCAGATCTCCCAAATGTGCTCCTCAACCCGTCATAGACGAGTCCGTAGTGACTGTTAGCGATGGGTTGGGGGGCATAAATGGTTGGCCACGGCACACATTCTTGTTGTCCAGCCACCAAAGGAGAGATTGCCGGACATTGTCCGGTAGGAAGAGAGGCATGTTGGGATCGTCCTTCAACGGGTTGAATTTGGAAAGGAACCAACTTTGTAGAGGTCTGAACCGCAGCCTGGCATGCGGGGTGACTGACGTGGTTGATGCCATATGGCCTAGTAACACTTGGATTTGATGTGCAATGACTATGTGTGACCCTAGAATCTGAAGCACCACCTCCTGTAAGGAGAAAAATCGGTCCTCCGGTAGGAATGCTTTCTCGATTGACGAGTCCAGCGTCGCGCCGATAAAGCTGATACGCTGGGATGGCTCCAGAACCGACTTTTCCCAATTGACCACAAGTCCTACGGACTGGAGGAGAGAAAGAGTAAGGGAAACATCTTTCTGCAATTTGTTACAAGAAGGGGCCACCAACAACCAGTCATCCAGATATGGGTAAACTGTAACTCCCATAACTCTGAGATGGGCTACAACTACCGACATACATTTAGTAAAAACACGGGGTGCTGAACTTAACCCAAAAGGGAGGACATTGAAGCAGTAGACCTTATCCCCAACCATAAACGAAAGCAATTTCCTGTGGTGTGGCGCTATAGAAACATGAAAATAAGCGTCACGCAAATCAATAGATACAAACCATACTCCTTTATTCAACAAAGGCAAGATTGAGGTCAACGTGACCATTCTAAACTTCTTGGGGCGTATGTATTGATTCACTTCTCTTAAATCAAGAATAGGTCTTACACCGCCCCCTCTTTTAGAAATGAGAAAATATCTCGAGAAAAAACAAAAACACCATTCAGAGGACTCAACTGGTGAGATAGCACCCTTTAACAACAATTGATTTATCTCTTCCTGCAACTGCGGGGAGGGTGAGGTGGCTTTAACGAATCCCAACGGGGGCTGGCATAGTAGTTCCAAACTGTAGCCCTCTGCAACTATCCTCAAAACCCATGAATCTGAGGTGATATGAGCCCAGAAGGGAAAGAAAGGAGTGAGCCTATTTAGATAGTTAACATTAACTGAAACTGTTTGGATAGGGTACTGAGACTGAGGAATACTAGACAACTGAGGGAGACAATCGTCACCTAAGAAAAAAGAACAATAAATGCAGTGACCATTAGTGGAAATACGGAGTAAATGTCTGTCCTCGCCGTTTATTATTATACTGGTACGGTTGGGAAGGGAAGCCAAATTTGCTAGCAGCCCAACGTGTGTCTTGTTTTTGTTTCAGGTCTTCATCCGTAGTGGGGTTAAAAAGACCTTTCTCATTCATAGGGGTATCTTCCGCTAACGTTTTTCCTTCCTCCGATAACAAGGAAGATCGCAGCCAAGCATGGCGCCTCAAAGCCGTGGCTGCAGCAAACATACGGTTGGCTCCCTCAGCCATATGGGTGGCAAAGTCTTTTTGAAATTGTGCCAACCCAACTGCCTCACCTTGGATCATTTTAACCACTTGCTGTCTTTCAGCTGGTAACCATTCGATGTGTGGTAACAGAATACCCCCTAAATAATTCTGATAAGCACTGAAGTATGTGGCGTAATGCGCCATTCTCGTAAACAACCCTGCTCCCAAGTGGATCTTCTTCCCAATAGCATCAAGTTTTCTACCCTCCCTATCAGCTGGGGAAGGTAGATTACCCTTAGGGCGTTTGGTCTTAATAAGCTCACTGACCACTGTATTGGGTTTTGACGGTTTAGCGGCCCACTCAGCTGAGGTCAAATCCACCTTATATAATGTGTCTATGCCCCTAGGTACAGCTGATGCAAGACTCGGGGCGATATTAGATGGTAAGGCCAACTTAAGTAAATAAGCTAATGCTGGCACCGCTTGCGAGGAAGGAGCCTTTTGCTCTTCAGGTTTGAACATCAAATCTTCTACCGACCCTATATTTTTAGGGGGAGGCAAACCCAGGGCCCTGCTTAACCTGCCCATCATTGCCACAAAGTTTCCCCAATCAGCAATTTGCAACTGGTCTGAGTCATCCCTCTTGTCCAAATCATTAGAGTCAATTTCTCTATCAGAAGAATCAGTTCCAGCATGCTGTGGAATGGTTGGTAGAGATGTAGAGGCTTGATTGCCTAATACAGATTGAACCTGAAATGGGAGCCCAACAGGGGCTGTTGATGAAACAGCAATGCCATTCTGAGGTAAAACTTGAGGAACAGGTGCCTGCATAAGGCTAAACACTGGTGCATTAGTCCCTTGCAGCTGTTGGGTTGTTGCTGCTACAGGGAGTTGATTGTTTATGGCAGTCTGGGGAGCAGGCTGAGTAAAAGGCTGGGGATTCCCAGAGGGCACAGCAGGTGGCGGTCCCAAATAAACAAAACCTTGGGACGTTAGTTGCCACAGCCCCTGGCATGGAGGAACCTGCACAGGTGCTGACACAGCAGATTGTTGAAGGGCAGACCTCACAGGTGGCTGAGCAGCTGGTTGGGTCTCTTGCAGAGCTGGCACTTGGATAGGAAGCCGAGCCTCCTCATGGCCAGCTGAGGCAAGCGCTTGAGGTGGGGGAGGAGCCACCGAAGACACAGCCGGGAAAGGAAGATCCCTTCTGAGGGGGGAGCGAGTCCGGCTAGCCCTGTCCCTTCTGCGCCTGCGTCGACGCTGAGGAGAAGACTCCGATGAAGAGGAGGAAGATGATGACGTCGACGAGCGGCGTCGACGGCGTCTTCGACGTCGAGAAGAATAGCTGGAACGGCAGGACGATGCCTGCGCATGCGCACGCCCGCGCCGTTTCTCCGATGGCGAAACTTCCCTCAAATTATCAAAGGGTCCAGAGGAATTGGCGGCGCCGACATCGAACCCTCCAATAGCTGCAGTTGAGGTGACTGAAGAGTCCCCGCTATTGAGGGCGTTACGTCTAATTCCACCGCTCCTTGAGTCAAAGGCAGAGTCTCCAGTTGCTCAGGGGGGGAAATAGATTCCTGAGGAGGCAAGAGCAATTGCAGGGCTTGCCCCTGTAGGGGGAGCTCTTCCAGGATCTGCAGTGGAGGCACATCGCCAATTGGCGGAATAAAGCTCTCCTCACTTCGCGCCTTTTTTGACAGGTCCATCTGAGGCGCTCGATTTTCAGCCAATTTAGCCTTTTTTACCTTCTTTTTCGCTGGAGCCTTCTGAGAGGGAGGCTGAGGCACAGAAAACATCCCCTGAGGAGACAACAGGCTCTGTTCCATCACGGAGGTCTGTGAGGGGAGCAGTGCCTTTTCCAACAAGGCAACCTTAAGTCTGGCTTCCCTGTTTTTTCTAGTCTGCAGCGAAAAAGCTTTGCAAATGGCACAAGGCTGGCCCAAATGCCCCTCTCCCAAACACAAAAGACAAAGGGAGTGTCCATCCGAATCTGGAAGGACGTTAGGGCACTGGACACATTTCTTAAATGAGGTAGTTGCCATACCTCAGAAACACAAAACCTGCCAAAATGAGAGATAAAAGATCTCTAAGTAGTCCTAAAGCTCTAATAACAATTCACAATTCAAAATAAATCAAAAAAATAAATAGAATAAAACTAAAATCTAAGATAGCAGTCCAACTATAGAACAGAAAAGTGAAGGTTCACTCGATGCTTTAAGCGGACGAAGAGAACTGGTTGGGTAGCCCCGGTGAGGGCTATATATACGGAGGGGCGGGGCTACTACTAGCCAATCAGAATTCTTTTAGAAGGTTCCGAAGTTGCTCTGCTGGCGCAGAACATACCACATGTACGATTTACAGTGACCACGACAGGGAAGGGGGTTTAGATAGAAGGACAGAGCAGAAGGACATAAGAACTGCTGAGAGAAGGGCAGCAGGAGTGAAAAGAGCACGGAGAGGAGAAGGAAGAGTTCAGAATCAAGAAAAGCCATAGAGTTCAAACGGAGATCCTAGAGTGCTATGGTAAAACTGAATGGGGAAAAGCTGGAGTAAGGAGAACTCTACAGATTAGCAAGGCCTGCACCAGAGGTGGGCAACTATTTTATTTAATAATATTAATAATAATATATTAATGCATTATATGTCCCTGCAAAGAAACCCTGTCCTTTTATAATATTAATAATAATATATTAATGCATTATATGTCCCTGCAAAGAAACCCTGTCCTTTTATAATATTATTAATAATAATAATATATTAATGCATTATATCTCCCTGCAAGGAAACCAAGGGAAATGTTGCCCCTTGATTTGCCTGTGCTTAAAACAGTGTCAGTCCTGTTTCCCTGCTTTGCCTACTTTAGAACTACTAACGAATTTCGTTAGTAATTACGTTACATTTTAGAAATTTTTGGAATTTTTTTGGTAAGTCTTTCTATTACTAATCAAAAAAATCCCCCCCCCCCCATTAGATTTTTGATTCCCTATTTTTGGGTTCTAAACCATGTCTACTACATAGCTGCTGTGGGGAAAAGTTGTTTATGCAACATATGCCAGTTCTCCATGCTCTGGGATGAAAAAAGAACCCATGGCACATTGGCAGACACTTGCCAAGGTACACAACTTCTGCCATCCACCCAAATCTTTCTACCACAAGTGGATACATGAGAACTTAGAATCACACAAACACTGGAACAGGTCTAACTAACTTCCATCACAATGATACTGCACTATCTCAAAAAGCTGATGGTAATCTTCAATTCCATTTAGAATTACTCCCTGCCACTTCCCCCACCCCACCTCTAAAGAATCCAACATATTTAGAGGATTAAGCTTTACTGGAATAAATTATTTCCTCCGAAGTCTGGTTACCTGACCCTGTTTTAGAAGAACTGGAGTTTTTTTTTTTTTGGGGGAGACATGATAATGCAACAGGAAAAAAACAGATAAATAAAACACAAAAAGCGACTACATATCCTATTTTGTATTGGAAAAATAACCATGAGAAGCAAACTGAAGACATGCTTGGTTTATGCGGGGTTGTCAGGGGCTTAGTGATAAAAGTGGCATGGTAACATTAGTAAAATCCTCTTCCTCACCACCAACACATAGGGGGCATGTTTCGCACTCGCCCTGTGTTGGATAAATATAGGAATTAGCTTCTGTGGTATTTGATCCTAGAGAGATCTTGCTCTGGAGACTTATAGGGTACAGGCTGTTTTCCCAGTCCTGCAGAAAAGCAGCTTTACTGGTATTTTTCCAATTGAGCTGACACCTCTGACTGACTGCCTCCCCACAACACGTGTTTGATTTTTAAGCCTTTACTAAAGTGGTACAAGCCCAAGGGACCTGAGTAGGGGGAAGGAAGGGGAAGGCAGTACCATGGCACATTACCCCCATCCTCCTTCCCTTGTCTACTTCCTGGAATAATAGATCCCAATTAACAGAGAACAAAGCATCAGTGACTTATGACATAATGTCAAAATGGGCCTCCAGGGAACAACATATAGGGAGCAGAGGCCAAGGGGGAGGGACGAGTTCTGCTTTTAGCATTGGCAGGGAGTGCAGATAGAAAATCAGCATAATCTCCTGTCTCCCTTAATACCCACAATTTAGTCTTCTCAACTCTCAGCAGTAAATTGGAAGGAGAACAGCATCACTTAGAAGATCAAGCAGGGGGTCCCCCATTTTATGGAGAAAATGATTGTGTGTGCGTACATCTATCCCATCTATCTAGCTATCACAAAGCTTGAAATATTAGGTTTGAACATTATTTAATAACCACGAGACATTGGGAAATTAATTAATTAGCAACAAGTCTAATTGACATTGTTATGGCAAGTTATCAAGACTTACTCTCTCGGCATTACTTCGCGAACGAAGATTCAGGAAGGACTCATCCCACGCTTTTTACAAGCGCGTTGATGACTAAAAAGGCCAATCTGAGATAGGCAAGTTCGGTTGCAGAAAGCGCAGCAGAAAGTCTCCTTGGGTGATGTTTTTTCCAAGTTGCGGTTCTTTCTGCATTGTCGTTTCTCTTCGAGACCCATTCGGCGTGTCTTCTCGAAAGAGGCCGCAGCATTGTGGATAGTGCTTCTCCATGCCTCCCGATGTGAGGCCAGGGTGGACCATTGTTGGTGATCAATCTGGCCAAGCCTGAGATGTTGTTTCAGGGAGTCCTTATATCTCTTTGGGGGCGCTCTCTTGCGCTGACCCGTGGCGAGTTCACCGTAGAGTAGTATCTTTGGGAGGCGGTGGTCCTCCATCCTAGAGATGTGCCCTGCCCAGCGCAGCTGTGTTCTCAATAGCATGGCCTCAATGCTGGTGATCCCTGCTTGCTCAAGGACAGCAACATTCGTCACATAGTCGGTCCAGTGTATATTTAGGATTGTGCGAAGACAGCGCTGATGAAAGCGCTCGAGGAGTCGTAGGTGTTGGCGATAGGTGACCCATGTTTCAGACCCATAGAGGAGAATGGACAGTATGATAGCTCTGTACACACTGATTTCGGTGCTTTGTCTCAGGTGCTTGTTGCTCCAGACTCTTTTGTGAAGCCTTCCGAATGCACTATATGCCTTTGATAATCTGTGATCTATCTCTTTGTCAATCTTGGCGTCTGAAGAGATGATGCTTCCCAGGTAGGTGAACTGCTGAACGGACTTAAGCACAGATGTGCCTATGCTGACGTGAGGATGGTGGTGTTCTTCCTGTGGTGCGGGCTGGTAGAGGACTTCTGTTTTCTTCAGGCTGACTTCCAGCCCAAACAGCTCTGCAGCTGTTGCAAAGCAGGATGTGAGGCGCTGCAGGGCTGCTTCTGAATGGGCGACAAGGGCAGCATCGTCAGCAAAAAGTAGCTCACGGACTAGATAGTTTAGAGTCTTAGTGCGAGCCCTCAGACGGCTTAAGTTGAACAAGCTACCATCAGTACGATAGCGTATATATATGCCGTCTTCTTCTTGTAGGTCTGCCATAGCCCTTTGGAGCATCATGCTGAAGAAGATTGTAAATAGGGTTGGTGCAAGAACACAACCTTGTTTCACTCCATTAGTTATGAGAAAGGGCTCCGAGAGAGCATCGCCATATCTGACTTGACCGTGCTGGCCCTCATGTAACAGGACAATCATTTTGAGGAACTTGGGGGGACATCCTAGACGTTCCAGGATCTGCCACAGACCTTTCCTGCTCACAGTGTCGAAGGCTTTGGTGAGGTCGACAAATGTTACATAGAGTCCTTTGTTCTGCTCTCTACATTTCTCTTGCAGTTGTCTAAGGGCAAAAACCATATCTGTGGTGCTCCTATTAGCTCTGAAGCCGCATTGGCTTTCAGGGAGAAGTTCTTCTGCAATAGCCGGAACTAATCTGTTCAGGAGTATCCTTGCAAGGATTTTTCCAGCAATGGAGAGCAGTGTTATACCTCGATAGTTTGAGCAATCGGATTTTGTTCCCTTTTTCTTACACAGGGTGATGATAACTGCATCTCGGAGATCTGAGGGCAGTTCACCTTTTTCCCAGCAACTCACAAGGAGCTCGTGGAATTTAGCATGCAGTACATGACCTCCCTGTTTCCAAGCTTCAGGTGGGATTCCATCGATCCCGGCTGCCTTGCCATTTTTCAACTGCTGTATGGCCTCAATGGTCTCTTCCAGAGTGGGAGCTGTGTCCAGTTCATTTTTCATTGGTTGTTGTATCATGTGTTGGATAGCTGAACCTTGGACTACTCGGCTGGCATTAAAGAGACCCTGAAAATGTTCAGCCCATCGGTTCAGGATGGAGGTTTTATCAGTAATTAGTGTTTGACCATCTGTACTGTATAAGGGGATTTGGACCTGATAAGTAGGTCCAAACACTGCTTTGAGAGCTTCATAAAAACCTCTGTGATCACCGAGATCTGTACAGCGTTGTGTCTTTTCTGATAAATCAATCCACCACTTGTTCTGGATGTCTCTGAGTTTTTGTTGGAGTTCACTACATGCGAGACGAAAGGCTGCTTTTCTTACATGGCAAGAAAACTCTCATACAAAATATGCTTTTCAAAATAGACAGGGAATTTACAAGAATGGCACAAAGATTGTTACAACTTTTACTGCCATCTTCTCCCCCCCCCCCCCTGGTTTTTAACCCCCAAACTGGAATCCCCCCTCTTTAAACCAGTGATTCTCAAACTTGTTCAGTCATGGGCAAGCTTTTTGATGCATTGTGTTTTAAAATTTGACAGACAAGCCGGGTCTTTTTAAATTTATTTATTTAAAACTTTTATACCCTAGCCTTCTCACCTCTGAAGAGGGACTCAGACCTATTGTGAAGCCCCAAAAATGTTAACATATTACAGATTTTATCTATCTCAGGCATGGGCAAGCTTTTTGATGCATTGTGTTTTAAAATTTGACAGACAAGCCGGGCCAGTGGCAGATGGATAGAGAGTGTTTGTGTGAACTAATTAGTGAAAAAACAAATTCCTATGCACACTGTACGCATCTCATTTATAGGGGTGGGTGGAAAGAAAGAACAATACAATATTTAACATGAAAAATAATTTTAACCAAAATAAACTTAACAATATTTCAGTGGAAGAACCTAAGGCCCATCCAATCCAACCCCTCCTAACATGCAGGAAAAGTACAATCAAAGCACCCCTCCCCCCAACAGACGACCATCTAGCCTTTTTAATAATAACAGTAATAGGACATTGCTAGGGGGCATCTAGTCCAACCCCCTTCTGTCATGTGGGAAAAACAGAATCAAAGCAACCCATGAGCGGTGGAAGGTAAACAGGGTTTTGGAAGCAAGAACGGTGAGGGAGGGGGAGGATCTGGGTTGCAAGGGAGGGGGAAGAAGACTTTTGGGTGTGAGGGAGGCAAGGAAAAAAAGGCTTTGGCAGCAAGAGAGGGAGGGGAAGGGGGAAGAGCAGGAAATAAGAGGGAAAGCTTGGAGGAAAGAACCATGAAGCCCCTCATCATGCTTTGTGGAGCCCCAAAGGAACCACTTTGAAAAACGCTGCTTTAAATTATTGGATTGGGAAAGGCTGTCCTAAATTATGGGATCTCATCTAACAATCTATTTATTGAATTACATTTCAGCACTGATCCTTACCTGTTTTTTCCAACCTCTCCCAACATGTAATCTATTTACCTTCCCTTTAAAGATCTAGATTATTAAAGTTTAATAAAGAATGATGTTAAAGGTGAGTAAAGAACGTAGTATTAATTTCAGCTACAGGACATTGATCCACAGCAAGTACAGCTATAAGGGACTGATTACAAAGATCAGTAACCGAATCAGAGATGCTATTAACGTATCCAGTGCATGTGCAGAATTTTTTTCCACACTATCTGTTACTGCTTGCTCTCTACCTCCCCAATTCAGTTCAAGAAGTTTAATATGCAAATATCAGCAGTAGAACATGTATTCTGCACATTTAAATCAAGGGGATTTACTCCTGAGAAGATAGGAAAGCATGCACTCTTGGCCACAAGCTCCAGCCTTACCAATCTCATTGAAATGTGTGGGGGTGAAAAGCATAGTGGGTGGGGTCACAGAGAAAAAAGAGAGAAGGAAATGTGAATAAGAAAATCTTCACAGTTACAGTAATTATCAAAGTGTCCAATATTATGTGAGCAATAATAAACACAGTAATTGATTTCAATGGGTTTTTCCTTTTGAGTAGAACTGAGACATGCCTAAATTTCACTAAATGAATTATTTGACTCTAAATTAATAGCTCTGCCCTTTTCAATTTGAAGTATGAATCCCCCAATCACAGGTAGGTGGAAAGTGTAGTATGGCAAAAGAGAGAGTAGAGGATAAGCCAAGAGAAGAAGAAACTGGATGTGGAGGTGATACAATATTATACAATATATGGAATAGTATACCAAAGGAAACATTGAGGAGGAGAACAACACAGAGACACAAGAGCATACATACAGTCTAAAAAAAGGGGGGTGTCCCCAAACTAAGGCCCACCAAAGTCATTTACCCACCACCTGACCTAAACTTTATAGACTTAGGGTTGTTATTTATTTTAAATATTGTATTGCTATTTCATGGATTTTTTGGACTACAAAGAAGATATGTGCAGTGTGCATAAGAATTCATTCATGTTTTTTCAAACTATCCTCCAACCCACCCAGCAGTCTGAGGGACCATGAACCTCTTAAAAAGTTTGAGGATCCCTGGTCTAAGAGGTTGGGGGAAATGACACATTTTTAGGGTCAAGACTGCTTCACACCTGAACAAACCAATCTGTCCTCTATTCCATCAAATAACTCCTTTCAACCAAATCTAATCCTCTTGTCTTTCAACCAAATCTAATCCTCTTCCTGCAGGGGCAGTCCTACAAGATAGGCCAAGTAGGCGGCCGCCTAGGGCGCCATCTGGGAAGGGGGCGCCATACTGGCTGCATGGGGCGCCATCCTGGCCCTGCTGATGTTCCTCAGACAGCGCCGCAGCTGCCTGCTTTTGGGCTCCGGCCTTGTGTACTCCGACGCCGCTTCTGGGCATGCGCTGAGGTTTTCGCACAGGCGCAGTTGCTCCAGAGCTGAAGTTGAGCGCAGGAGCAACTGCACATCCGCGAAAACCTCTGCACATGCCCAGTAGCTCCCTTGCGCAGAAGCCTGTAAGCAAAGCACTCCCTATCGGGCAGGCAGGAGTGCTTCCCCCTCCTTTTGTCTCCGCCATGCGCGTTTGCAGGGAAGGAGAAAAGAATCAGTGAAGGAAGTGTAAGTGAAGGAATGAAGGAAGGGCTTTCCTCCTCCTCCTCCTCTGTGACCTCTTCTCTCCCTCCTTCCTTTCTTCGGCACTATTTCTGTCTAGACCTGAGGGGCCTGAGGCTATGAGGAGTTGTGGGAGTTGGAGTCCAAAACACCTAGAGGGAGGGCCCAAGTTTGCCCAGGCTGCGCTGCCTGTATTCGACCTCATTTGAACATTTTGGCTGTTTTTCTATTTACATTTACATTGGGATCCTAATTTTGGACTTATGGGAGACTCCTATGAATTATGGGACGAGTAGTAGGTAATATATTCTGATTTTGATGCATTTACATTGCATTTCTTGTTGATTATTATACAGTTCTGCTTAATATTGTCATACAATATAATAAAAATACAATATAACAATAGAATAATGATATATTTTATATTACATGTAATATTACAAACAATATTGCAGTATAGTGGTATTGTACAAAATAGTAATATATAATATTTTATTTTACTTTATTTTGGGTTATTTGAGCTTTATAGGAGTCATGAAATTATTTAGTAGATGATAATTTTATTGAAATAAATAATTTTATGTATTATTTTATAATAATATAATAGAATGTTATATTGTATTATAATGTCAATATATTATAATATAATTATATTGTAATGTAGTATAATATAATTATGATATAATATAGTATGAGTACGGTATAATATATTGTATATACATTGATACAAAATAATACTACTAATGGTATTGTGATATTATAATTGTATATTTGTTTTACATGGGGGCAAAATAATGTTTTGGGGGCACCAAAATAATGTTCGCCTACCATTTCAAATTACCTTAGACCGCCCCTGTCTTCCTGAGGCCTACCTACCAAAGGAAAAAAAACCACCCACCCTAATGGATCATAACATTCTAAAATTAATCAATCAATCAATCATAGAAAAGGTACTGGCAAACAGATTCAAAGAATTTTTAGTAGATTGGATTCAAGAAGACCAAAATGGATTTCTACCCAACAGATATATAAGAGACAATGTAAGAACAATTCTAAATGTGACTGAATACTACGAGATGAACCACCAAAAGGAATTGGCATTATTGTCAATAGATGCAGAGAAAGCGTTCGACAACCTTAATTGGAAATATTTTGAATTACTCATGAAGGAAATTGATATTGGATTTCAATTCCAGAATGCAGTTGCGGCAATCTATCAAGGTCAGAGGGCAAAGATTTGGATAAACGGAAACGCAACTAAAGAATTTATGATAGAAAAAGGAACCAGGCAGGGATGCCCACTATCCCCGCTTATCTTCATATTTGCCTTAGAGACATTGTTAATGAAAATAAGGCAGAACAAAGAATTGAAAGGATTAAACATACAAAAGAAAGAGTTTAAAACAAGAGCTTTTGCTGATGACGTGATATGTATTGTGGAAAATCCAAGAGATAATATATCCAAATGGCTGTCGAACATTGAGGAATATGGAAAATTGGCAGGGTTCAGGTTGAATAAGAAAAAGACTAAGATTATAACGAAAAATATCTCGAAATCTAATCAAATGCAAATACAAGAACTGACAGGCATCCAAGTGGTTAATAAATTTAAATATTTAGGAATTTGGATCACTGCAAGGAACTTGCATCTACTGAAAGATAACTATGTGGAACAATGGAAAAAAATGAAAGAAGAATTAGAACAATGGAAAAGACTTAATCTCTCCCTCTTGGGAAGAATCTCCGCTGTAAAGATGAATCTGCTGCCAAAAATGTTGTATCTATTCCAGAACCTGCCGATAATACGAAATATGAAGATTTTTAATGATTGGAGAAAGGACCTTAATTATTTTATTTTGAATAATAAGAAACCAAGAATTAAGTATAATATAATGACTACACATAAAGAAAAAGGAGGCTTTGGCCTACCTGATTTTAAATTATATTATGAAGCATGTGCTTTGGTATGGGTGAAAGACTGGGTGCTATTATCTAAAAGCTCAACACTAACCCTGGAAGGCTTTGACTTGCGAAAAGGATGGCACTCATACTTGTGGTATGAAGGGGCCAAAATTGAAAAAAACTTTGGGAACCATTTTATTAGATCCGCACTGCTGAAAATCTGGTTAAAATACAAAGATTATATGTATACTAAGACACCACTATGGCTGTCACCCCTAGAAGCCAACCAAAGAAGGTTACTAGGATGGACTGAGTGGCCAAAATACCAAGACATGTTGATGACAATAGGAGGAATAGTAACGATGAAGACACATGAAGATATTGCTAAAATACACCGTAATGTGCTATGGTTACATTACTTCCAAATGAGAGAAAGTTTTAATAAAGATAAGGTTAAAGGGTTTAGTGCTTCGGAAGGACCATGGGATAAAATTCTTAAGAATGAAAAGAAAAGTATATCTAAAATATATTCTATGCTTTTGGATTGGGCTACAGAGGAAGAAGTAGTTAAACAATCTATGGTAAAATGGGCCCGAAACATTGGGAGACCCATCCAATTAAGGGAGTGGGAAAGGTTGTGGACAAAACAGCTTAAAATTACATACGCGACTGACTTAAAAGAAAATTGGTTAAAAAATGATACACCGATGGTACATTACACCCAAGAAATTAAATATAATGTACAAAAATATAGACAACAAGTGTTGGAAATGTGATAAACAAGAAGGTACCTTTTTCCACATGTGGTGGACCTGCCCCAAAACTAATGAATATTGGAAACTTATTCACAAGGAATGTAAGAAAATTTTACAGGTGGAGTTCCAAATGAAACCAGAGTTATACCTGTTAGGTATATGGGACAATGAAACATTTATTAATGAGAATACAGAAAAACTCTTTGTCTTCCTATCAACAGCTGCCCGGATAATATTTGCAAGAACTTGGAAAATGAATCTGTTACCAACAAAGGAGCAATGGATAGAAAAGATACTTGAGATTAAAGATATGGATGAACTTACATTTTGGCTGAGACAGAATAATGGTAAAGGAAACATTAGAACAGACTGGTTACAAGTTGCTGAGTACATCAAGATAAATGATTAAACTAGAGACTAAGATAAATAAGGTGATAAAAGTGATTATCACGACTTATGATTAAGAGCATTCGGGATGCTCCTGATTAATAGATATGTTATAAATAATTTATGGTAATGGTATGGAACGAAGGCGGAAGTCAATTTGTGTTTTTAACCCCTCCCTTTTTTATGTTTACTTCCCCAGATCCCCCATGTGTGTCTACCCCCCTTTATCCATCTGTTTGTGTAGAAAATATGAAACCTTTAATAAAACTTTTTTTAAAAAATCATAGAAAAGGTTTAATAGCCATTTAAACCATGTTGGTAGAAAAAAACCAAGGTGTTAATAACTTACCAAATGAACTAACAAGTGATTTCCATTCTGTCATCTACCTCAGAGGAAACACATTTTAACACATCTGACAATGAGACCAGATGTTACACAGAATGAAGCATATGTTCAAATGCACCATTTCCTGGGCTGAACACAACCACAAATCATCACACTGATTTGAATAATAATATAATCAAATATGCATGGAACAGTGAGGCAACAATAATATGAAATGCAATTTTAAAGTTTCTGCATTTAGATTTTAAAAACCTGCATCAAATGGTTTCTGCAATATTTTCTGACCTATTCTCCAATGTGCATGTGAGTGGAAATGAGAAGTATTCAACATCCATGGCCAGAAGATGTGTTCACTTGAAGCAGAATATGAATCATTATCAGACTCTCTTTAGAGGAAAAAATATAACCAACTTGATTTCTATATCCTAAAAATATATCCACAATTATTTCCAGCTGAAAAATAATGTTTGTGAAGTCCACCAAATTATGAAATCAAAATGTAAACCCTGAAGGAAAACAGCTGTTTTAAATTATCTGCAGAAAGAGCTAGCACTAATGATATTGTTTTTTAATTATCAGTAAAGACAATGTCACCCAATGCAGGGCCCTTCTTTGTGCCCATCACTCTACAGATAAACAGAGCATGTCTTTCTGATGGTGAAGTTTCCCATACATGGTACACTGTTTGTTGCTTTTCCTATATGCTACCGTCCCAATGGGGAATGACTTACTCTCTAGAATAGTGCTGACTTATATTATGGAACTGTGAAAAAATTGCCTTCTACTATATTTCATCCACTGTGGATATGATTGCCACACTATAATCAATCAGGGCTTCCCATAATGCAGGGGTAGGGAACCTATGGCTCGGTAGCCTGATGTGGCTCTTTTCATGATTGCATCTGGCTCTCCAGAGCAGCCCGGGCCTCGGTTTCCCAGCATGCAGCGGGGAGGAGTGATGCAAATGCGCCGCGACTGCTGCTTCCGTGCTGCCATTGTTGCCTCTTCCTCATCCCCTGCTGCTCTTGGGGCCTTGTGCCCTCTTCGCCGGGGATGGCGGTGCCCGGCACCTCGTCCTCCGCCATGGGCCTCAGAGGCAGCGGCGGAAGCAGGCCTGGCACTGAGAACCCGGCCTCGCTGCCCCCAGGGGATGCCCAGCTCATCGCCCTCATCGTCGGGCAGCTCAAGAGCTGCTGCCTTTTCGACGCCTTCCGAAGGGACTGCCTCGCCGACGTCAACACCAAGGTCCGCCTTGGCCCCGCGCCCTCCTCCCCCTTCCTCCCTCCCTTCCTCTTCCTTTCTTTTTCCATCTCTTTTTCTTTCATTCTTTTTCCTTCCTCTCTCCCTACCTTCTTTCCTCCCTCCCTCTTCATTCCTTCCTTCCGCTTCCATTCTTTCCTTCTCCTTTTCCCTCTCTCCCCTTCCTTCTTTCCTCGATTCTCCCACTTCCTTCCTCTTCCTTTCTTTCTCCTCTTCACCCTTTCCTTCTCCTTCCTTTTCCCTCCCTCTCTCCCCTTCCTTCTTTCCTCCATTCTCCCTCCCCCTTCCTTCCTTCCTTCCTCTTCTATTCTTTTCCCCTAAGTCTTCCTTTCTTTCTCCTTCCTTTCTTTTCACTTCCCTCTCTCCCCTTCTTTCTTTTCTTTTCCCTTCATTCTTTTGCTTTTTCTTCACTCCCTTTCCTTTCTTTTCCCCACCCTTTCCTTTTCTTTCCTCCCTTCCCATTTCCTTCTTTCTTTTCCCCTCCTTGTTTCTCTCCTGCTTTTCTTTTCTTCTTTTTCCATAGTTCATTCTTCTTTTCTTTCTTCCTCTCCCCCTCCCTCCTTTCTTTCCTCTTTCTTTCCCCCGTCCTTCCGTCTTCTCTTTTTTCCCAGAGTCCTGAGCATGCCTTTTGCAGAGCCAGGTCTGAAGTGTCCTGTCATTCTTCCAGGGAAATCGTTTTCTCATAGTATGTACGTATATACTCACATTTAGTTGAATTCAGTCTTAAAATATATTATATTATATGGCTCTCACTGAAATAAATTTCCAAATATTTTGCTTTTATGGCTCTCCGAGTCAAAAAGGTTCCTGACCCCTGCAATAATGTAATGCAAAAGTGTCTTCTTTCAAAGGATATGTCTTAGCATCATAGCACCATCAAACTTTCATGCCATATTCTTCTAGTTCATTTTGCATGTAATGCAAAATGGGAAATTTACCTCTAAACTCCACTAGTGGTTCATTAAACACTATCCATCCCATGCCATGCGTTACTGTGGCCCAGTCTGTGTATATGTGTTTTGCGTGTGTATATATTTTTGTGTGTGTATATATTGTGTGTATATATATGTGTATTTGTGTATATATACGTGGTTTTGCACATGCATTGTGATGTAATTTTTGGTTTTTGGCTTTTTAAGTCTCTTCCGCTGTGTTTTTCAGTGTTTTTATGAGTGATAGTCACTCATTGGCCTGATAGGTGTACTGTGTCCAAATTTGGTGTCAATTCACCCAGTGGTTTTTGCATTATGCTAATCCCACAAATGAACATTACATATTTATTTATATAGATTAGGTCTATCCCTGGTTTGTACCACATTTAAAGTTGCCCCCACCATTTCACAGCATTGAACTACGTCAGTTAAAGTGTGCATACATATTAATTCCACAGTGTATATACAGTGTCTATACAGTTGGCGCCCCCTTGTCGTGGGGGAGAGTCTTGCATATCCTAATGAAGTTGTGAGCTATGCTGGTGGTGGCATAGCCAGCGGTAGGGCCTCCCATGCCAGACAGGTCACAACCGAAGGATCTGACAAAAAGTGTCAATAGGCAGGATGGGCTCTCTAGCCTTTTGGCAACCATCCTAGGAGAAAGAAAACTCTAATTTTGGACTTGACTGGACTGACAATGTGTTCCGCTTGATGGCTTTAATTAATTATTGTTGTATGTAGTGGTTTTTAATGTAATGTTTTAATGCTTTTAATGCTTTTTAATGACATTGATTATATGGTGTATTTTAAATTGTATTGTGGTGTTGCGGCCTGTAGTGCTGCAAATGTAAGCCGTGTTGAGTCCCCCTGTGGGCCGCCTCGCCCTCACCACCAGCCCTCAGTTTGAGCCCAGGCCTACAGTGGGGAGGGGGAAAGGAAGAAGGAGTACGCTCTGGCCTCAACTGACTCTGGTCCCGTTGGCGGGTTCGAGCTCGATGGAGGGTCTCTGTTTCCACCATTTGTCCTCGCGCATGCCCCACACCCGAAGGTGGAGCAGAGGCGCCGTTGAAGGGACTCCTGTCCCAGCCGCCTTGCGCTTGATTCATGCCCGAAGGCAGATCAGAGGCGCTGATTTGGGATCTCCTGTCCCGGCGGCCTCGCGCATGCTTTACACCCGAGGGTGGAGCAGGGGCGCCCTTCATAATGGTGGCCCTTCTAAGGCGTCTTCATGCCAGAATCATGAGTTCCGAGGAGGATGGCGGCCATCTTGGAGGCACTTCCTCTCAGTCTTTTTTCCGTTGGTGCTGCCATTTTGGTAGCCAACGGTAAACTGAGATGTGCGATGTGTGAGTCCCATTGCTTCAAATATGCAAAACTCACTTAAATATATCCTTGTAGTACCTGGTGGTTTCCCATCAGGTACAAGTCAGGGTTGACCCTGCTTAGTTTCCTAATGGAAATATTTGTCTATAAGAAAGATGTGCAAAGCCTGAGCCAGTGTTTCAATAACAACGAGAGTCCATTCTGGCTCTAGGCAACCTGTGATAAGTAATAATATTTAAATACATATAAATAACAAAATGAAATTAAATTTTATACTAGTCAAATTGTATGAGATAAGATTTCTAGCTGTCACAACGTGGCGGAAAAAAGGATCTGAGGTGGCAGCCCCTCCCACTGGCTATATATACTCAAGGGGAGTGGGCGGGGCTTCCATTTAAAGTGATATTATCTTTCTAAAAGATTCCGAACTGTCTGCGCAGGCGCAGGGATTATACATCAGTACATATTAACAGAAGACCACGACAGGGAAGAAGGAGTCAGCGAGGGAGGAAGAGGAAGAGGAGAGAGAGGGGGACCCCCTCCTCCCTCCCTTCTCCTTCCTTCCTTCATCACCTGCCTGTCTCCTGCCTGCGGCCGCCAAGGGCGTGGATAGCCCTACACAACATGGTGGAAGCCGGTGGGCGGGTCCCCGAGGAGCCAGGAGTCACGGCATGGGAAAGAAGCAACGTTTCGGGTTGCTTGAGAGTTATATTTGCTTTTTGGTTTTTTCCATATCAGGCCATCCCAGTAATAATAATAATAATAATACATTTGGGGTTCCCTTCCAACTGGTTGAGTCTTATAACAATAATAATGCCTAATAATGTAATAGTAATTCAATCTTCCTTCCTGGTATTAAAAGGGACTGGACTAGATGACCTTTGGGATTCCCTTCCAACTGCCTGAGTCTTATAACAATAATAATGCATAGTAATGTAATAGTAATTCTATCTTCCTGCTTGGCAGAAGAGGGCTGGACTAGATTACCTTTGGGATTCCCTTCCAACTGCCTGAGTCTTATAACAATAATAATAATATTCTTCAACATATTTAGTGGAACATGGATTCAGTGCGGTAACCAATTTATTAACAAAAAAAGAAACCGATTGCAAATAGTCACGGTGATTTGAGATTACTGCTGACGAAAACAGAGCAGAGGATTGGTAGCAGCATGCCAGATTCATCCTTCTCATTAACCTGCTGTTCTGTTCGGGTCAATCTGACCCGTTTTGGAAATTAGATATTTTTTTATTCATTCATTTTTTGATTTTGAAACTTGTGGTTCCTTCTATTTTCCTAATTTACGGGGTTCATACTAAGGGTACTTAATTTTTTTGTTTCGGTGCTTTACTTTTTGCGCTACAGTTTTTACACACTTGTTATGTTCGGGTCAAATTGACCCGGTAGCCTTTTATACTAATCTAATACCATATTTTGAGTAAAACAAAGGATTTTTAGTTTATTTTGAGACTACTTATTGCATCTACTATTGTTTATCAAGTTATCTACTTGCTTTAGGTGGACATAAATGGATGGATACATTTATGCAAATGATTTCAGAACAAACTATATGCATTTTCTTTCAGTGCCAATTTTTTCTTATCCTGGTTTTCTTATCCTGGCTGCATTACCAGGTGTGTGTGACTCCTCCCTGCCCTCAGAATAGTACCTTTGTTATGCAAAACAGTAACAGGGGAGAAGCCACATACATGCACGGAATGTGGAAAGAGCTTTAGTCGGAGGGACAGTCTGCGTATCCATCAAAGGACCCACACAGGGGAGAAGCCACATAAATGCATGGAATGTGGAAAGAGCTTTAGTCAGAGTGGAGATCTGCGTATCCATCAAAGGACCCACACAGGGGAGAAGCCACATAAATGCGTGGAATGTGGAAAGAGCTTCAGTCAGAGTGGAGATCTGCGTATCCATCAAAGGACCCACACAGGGGAGAAGCCACATAAATGCGTGGAATGTGGAAAGAGCTTCAGTCAGAGTGGAAAGTTGCGTATCCATCAAAGGACCCACACAGGGGAGAAGCCACATAAATGCATAGAATGTGGAGAAAGCTTCAGTCAGAGTGGACATCTGCGTATCCATCAAAGGATCCACACAGGGGAGAAAGCACATATCATATAAACTTGAGTATATACTTTAGTATAAGCTGACAGCTATATAATATAAGGCACCTAATTTTAGGACAAAAATTGGGAAAACTTACTGACTTGAGTATAGGCTGAGGGTGGGAAATGAGGCAGCTATGAGGTGGAAAGGAGGTTTCTGGAGAAGAAAGACAGTGGGAGGGGGAAACTGGAGAAGGGGAAAGATTTAGATGGGAAAGGGGTGTGGAAAAGTGCTTTTCTTTCTTTGCCTTTGAATAAATAGATTAGCAGAAACCTTTTGGGGGGAAAAACTGATTTTTTTTATTTTTTTCTGATTATTTTTTATTATTTTTTTTCAAAATGCTTTTATACTGTTAAAATTTATTTTAGTTTTAAGTTAGTTGTACTAATAGTTACCTGAAGTTGTTGTTGATGTTGTTGTAAAAGATATAGCTGATTATTCACGCACAAGTTTGTTACTTTGGTGTAATATGCAAATTAGGCTGTTTTACATTAATCAACATAAAACAAATTTTAAAAAGTTTTTTTATTCAATTTTTCTTTGATAATGAACAACTATGATCACACACAGTATAATAATGCAACAGGTATTCAAAAAGAACTTTTCAGTGGCTCAAAATAACATCAAAATAACATCCAGGTCAAAATGACCCGAACATAACAAGTGTAAGTTTTTCCTGACAGAACAGCAGGGTTTTAAGATGACTTTGAATGTTTTAACTTTTTTTGTATTACCTTTCTAAGTTCAATAAATAGTTTCATAATTTCAAACTTCAATGTTTTTAATTTACACCTTTCTTTATTATATTTTATGAAAACGGTAGAATATTAATACATATATATTTCTTTTTAATTGCTATTAAAATTATTTTTAAAATTAATTTCTAGGGGGGTGCTGAGTAAAAAAAATTCTGGAAAGGGAGGGTTAGACCAAAAAAGTTTGGGAACCACTGTTTTAGACTGAGAAAAATAAATATCTAGCATACATTGTCATGGACTCCAGTCCACTTAATCAAATGATAACAGCTTCACCCTACAGGAGAAATATGGGGCATGCTATAACATCTGAATCAGCATCAAATCCATTTGATTTTTCAGACATTAATTTAGCAGCACTGTTAACTTGTCTGCCACAGTTAAAATATGTAAGATAGCTAAAATATTCTGATACTGAGTTCTCTCTTAATTGTAAAGTAGGGCAACTCTTGCTTCTGAGAAGTATTGCCCTTTGACGGGTGAGGTGAAAAGGCTAACCTCATGTATAAGTTAAGGACAAAAGGAAAGAGTAGAGTGGATCAGTGCTTCTTTTAGGTTTTCCTGTTGGTTTAGAATTTAAAAAATAAAAACATACTCGTACAAGCAGTTACAAGAACACATCTCCCAAGTTAGAATAATGGGTTTTCTAATAATGCCCAGCACTGCCAATTGTGGTCAAATGATGGAAGTCCTAGGTGTCACGGTAAGCAGCAACTCATTCATTCACTATTATTTCCTCTAGGAATTATAGAATCAAGAAGTGATTTCATAACCAAATCACCATGAAAACTATTGATCACAATAAAATGCATTCCATCTAACGAAAGACTTCATTGAGAAAAGTAACTAATAGGCATGTCAGCAACATATAGTGACCATTAACTAAGAAGCAGCTCCTTAACTCAGCTCTCATTTAATATGTAATAAATCTGCCCACTTTGGAGAACACTTGATCACCAATTCGTTTTAATCAGTGCAGACTCTGAGCTCTTTCTCCCTGATGTTACTGCAACCTCCTACTGTCAGTCTTCTTCACTTTGGTATTTTCTCCTCTGGAAAATGACTGCTGAATGAAAAGGAAAGCTTCAAAGGGAAGAAGACTGGTTGAATGCGGCTGCAGTGACAGCATAGGTGAGGATCTTAAATGTGTTGAGAGGTATCCATTTAATTTTGGGTTTGATAAACCGAGGTAAAGCTTCTGAATGACACCACTGGCCCAAACTGCTGAAACAGTCATCTCATCCTCTCTACACTTCAAGAGTTTCTTCTTCAGATTTTTTTTAAAGCTGAGCTATGCTAGCAAGGAATGTTCTCAGTAATGGTACCTCAGACATGGAACACATTCTCTAAAATGGCTTGCCTTTCCAGCACCAAAGGAAAACATTACATTCAACCAGGAATTTAATTTGTGGTTGACTTGTGGTGACCTCATGAATTTTATAGGGTTTTAAAGGCAAGAAAGACTAAGAGGTGGTTTTGCCAGTTCCTTCCTCTGAAATATAACTTACAGCACCTAATATTTGTTGACAGTCTCCCTTCCAAGTTCTAACCAGAGCTGACCTTGTTTAGCTCCCAAGATCAGAAAGATTTCATTTTGTTACTGTATTTAGGTTCCAATTTGAAATTGCACATTTAACCTCACAGTTTAGCTCTTAGGGGCCTCCTTGGGGAGAGAATTTGCTAGCACCTCGGGAGTTTCTGACAACTGGTTAGCTGAAAGGGGAAAATTGATATTCTAATGTCATAATGAATCCTGATTCTCGTCAGTCATTATTACCTATGAGGAAGACTCACTGAACTCAATGGTCTTAATTATGTGCAGATAGAAACATACAGGGTTGTGTTGTCAATCAGGATGCTTCTTTTATTCACTAAACTACAGAATTCATCAGCATTCTTATATTCAATGGCACAGTTCCTTTCCTTTAAGCGGTTTATCTCAGATACGTGCTGTAGATCAGAACTCCTTGCCAGTAGCATTGATGACAGAATGCCAACTGTCCCACAAATTAAGTCCACTTAAGCTCTCTGCATCTGTGACAAGAGAGAAGCCTTTTATCAAGCACAGGGCCAAAGGTAGGGTCAGCTGGGCTTACATGGTTTGTTCTCTCTCTCTCTCTCTCTCTCTCTCTCTCTCTCTCTCTCTCTATATATATATATATATATGTATATGTATATGTATATGTATATGTATATGTATATGTATATGTATACACACACAGTGTGTGTATCTCTCTCTCTCTCTCTCTCTCTCTCTCTCTCTCTCTCTCTCCCCTCTGAAGTACATCTAACCACTATTATCCTATGAGACAGATCACTGACAGATATCCAGAATGAAAAGCCACATCACTTGAGAGTCTTATTATTACCTGCCTTAGGATCAAACTAGGCAATATATAGACAGATGTTTGTAGCTTTCTCTGTTCCCGTTACCTCTTTCTTAAATACTGAAAAACATGTTTCAGGGGATTATATGTTTGACTGAAGGGGGAACCACACAATTTTTCTAGCAAACCCTTCACCCAATTGCTTTTGATCAAGAAACAAAATAATGACAGATGAAAAAGAGTTCATTGTTGCCTTCACTGTGCCACAGCACCAATCAAATCTGCAGTCTGAAAGGATGAATTTCCAAAAAGAATGGAAGGGTGAGAAGGAGGACTGTGCTGGGAGAAAGTTATAGGCAAGTGCATGTAATGCCTGAACACATGTAAGCTGATGAAGGGCCAGGTCCTTTGCCAGTCTCACACTACTCCCATGGAAACAGTGTGAGGCCGATGAAGGGGCGGGGTTTGCCCTTTGCTGAGCAGCTGTGGATATCTAGTTGATACATTACTTCCCTATGAAACCTTGGAGGACCATACCTGCTCCCGCAAAACCAAATGTTTTCACCCAAACACTTCTAGGAGGTTTGGGTGCATTTTCACCATGCTTTCAATTTTTAAAAATGACTGTCTTGAGCATAATTTAGGAGCCTGAAAAAGTACCCTAGTTCCTAGTAGATATTTTGGGGAACTTGAGGACAAAAAATAACATTTTTGTTGAAACTTTTTGTTGACTCCCTGAGTGAATTTAGTTTGTTAGGCCTTATAAAAATTGAAAGCATTATGAAAATGCCCCCATACCTCCTAGAAGCATTTGGGGGCAAAACATTTTGTTCTGTGGGAGCAGGTATGGTCCTCCAAGGTCTCATAGGGAAGTAATGTATCTACCAGCCATCCACAGTTGATTTAAGGTACTAATCAATTCTTCCTCCTCTGGTCTCCAGAGTTGTGGTCCAATGGTTAAACCACTATACAACACTGTCTCTCCTAATACGCAGGATGAAATATACACTCAGGAGTGAGAAAGTGAAAGAGGTTGAATGAAAAAATCCCTCATATGACTCTGTTAACTAGGGCTATGAGGATTACTTACGGCAGCTGAGTGACTTCAGGCTCTATCATTTCCTCATCATGGAGCAAAAAGTATCCAGGATTTCCAAAGAAGAAGCCCAGAATTTATGAGGACTGGATTTTCCCATAGGCAATGGCCCACTTAATGACTTCTTGTTGCTATGACATTATTGACTGACAACTGAAATGGTGAGAAGTTCAAGGAAAGGCATCATAAAATTAAGGATATAAAACCCTTTGGGAAAGGCCTAGATTTGCTCAAAAATGGAGATGAAAAGGATTGAATGAATCATTTTATGAAGCTTTGTATTCTGCAGTTTACTGTTGTTACTTTCAAACATAGGATACCTCCCAGCAATAATCCAGACAGGTCATGTTATGATAGAGCAAAATACTGTGTGTCTATGTACATATGAAGTTGTGCTATACAGCATTCTGTACCCATTTCTAGGTTTATGACTAGCTCAGATATTCTGCTGCCCAAGACAAAGTGGCAAACAATGCCTTCCCCCAAAGATTCAAGTTGCTTACTATTCAAACCCAGTCAAATTATTTCAGCCTGAAAATTCTACAAGTGTCCATCCCTGTAAATACAAAAACAACAGTAACAAATTAGACAACATTTTGCTTCTCTTTTGTTATATCTCAAGTCAGCTGTTAGAAACAGCTGCAACACTTCACCCAGTGGAAGAGCGAGCCAGATTACTTTACCCTTGTTTATCTTATTATAGAATGATTTTTCATGTTATAAATGACAGAAGGTAGAAGGGCAATGTTAATCATTATTATTTATTACAAAACAGTAACAGTTACACACACTGAATATATAAACATATAATTTGATTTTTGAAAGTATGATTCACTGTAGTGTATGGTTTGTTCAATGTCATTTTGGGGTTTTCTTCTCTTAACATGCCATTATGAATTCAGAAACTGTATTACATTAATCTGTAGCTTTTATCAATAATTCTAAACTCAGCTTCCCTATAAAATCCAGTAAAACAACAGGACAGTCACTTCTGTCCCTGAATATACTGGCAATTCCTGGCAGAAACAACACAAATGGCAGATTCCATCTCCATTTCCTGTAGGGATGAAATGATTATAATTATGATTGTATGAAAATTCCATAAATACCTGAATGGGTATTAACCAATCTGTTTAAAAAAATAACATTTTAAAACAGAGTTCTAGGCAGACTGCATTCTTTAAACTGCAAGAATCACACAATGAACATGCCTCCTAGTTGCAAATGTTTTAGCACTAGATGGGATGTATATAGCTGCCATATATGTAGTTCTGGCTATTCTGAGAATCTCGTCATAGGCTATTGGAGTTTTTTTTAAAAAAATTTGGTGCTATTCAAGATGTGATGGTGTAAATACCACCATTCCCTGCCCAATGTGATTGCTGGCTGAGGATGATGGAAAATACCACCCCCCTCCCCAAATTGCCTCCTGCGCAAATTGAATTGCCTCCTGCGCTGATAGACACAATATTACAACCAATAATGGCTGCAATGTTCTGTATGGCAAGAGGGGTTATTTTATTCATAAACCTCTGGTTGTAACAGTAGAATGTTAGCATGCTCCTTTTCAAAATAAAAACCAGATTCTGTAGTCAGAAAACCCACCAAGAAAAGGAAAATAAAAGGGTCAGAAACCTATAAAATCAACCAGCATGGAAATTAATAATAATAAAAAGAGCAGCAATATAAAGGGAAGCAATTTATATTGGATACATCTTCCATTTTGCTGTCACCATTGCAGCAGTGGCATTCTCCCTGAATGCAAAAGCAGGAGGAGCTGGATTCAAAAGATGGAGAAAGAAGACAAGGAATGCTATAGAACTCTAGCCAAGCAAGCCTTTATTATTTCATCATCTGCCAGTCCATTGGAAGGTTGTAGTATCCCAGCACAAAGAAGACTTCACATTCACAAAACAGAGCCAGGTAACCTCTAACTGGCTAGCCTTATGTGCAAAAGGGAAGACAAGTAAATCCCTTTTCTTTTCAGATCTAACATAAGAGTGTTAAAAAAACAGATTCCTCACACTTACTGAGAAAGAAGAGAAACAGCTGGGGAAAGAGGATGGAAAGATGACGATGTTTCCTTGCTAATAAACTGCTCACGTCTCTAAAAATGAAAGGCAACTCTACAGAGAATGTGACTTTAAAAGTCTGTGACTAGCTCCTTTATCATTACTGGGGTACAACAATGTGTTTCACGTACTTTAATATTTTTTCCTGTTAGACAAATCTCAAAAACCTCACTCTCCAGAATGAATTGGTGGAGCTAAATTCACCAGTGACAAGGTCAAGGAAGATCTTTATCAAGGTGTTCCTAGGAGACAGAAAGCAGAAGACAAACCTACCCACTAGTTTCCTTTGCAGAGTTCAGCTGCTTAGATGTATTAGAGTGCTGTCTTTTACACAAAAGAAGGAACAGTTTGCCAGACAGACAAGATACATGAATAGTTAAGTTTTATGTAGCCCACAGACCAGACTCCAGTAACAGGGAAAAACAACTACAATAAAGAGTAAAGGAACATTCTGCCTGGCACTACAAATAACATGAAGTCTAGAATGCACCCCATAAATGTCTGTGCAATACTAAGGGTCTGAAGCACATATTCTCAGATTTCTCTTGGAGGAGGTACTTTATTAAACTGCAATGCAGTAATCTTGCCCACACTAGTCTCTGATACCATAACACAGTTTAGTCAGAACATGTTGATAAAAGAGGGGCAGAGTGAACATAATACCAATCAATTGGGGAAGGGATTGGACCACAATTTCTTATGTCAATTTTTCCAAGAAAACCTATATGGGGTGCATTATTTCAGACTGATAACCAACTGCTCCCCCCCCCCCCAATACTTATTTGTACACTAAAACGTTTCTACCAGGGATGAGAGGTTTACGTTATTTCTTCCCAATGCCTAGTTTTCTGCGTGGAAGGAACTTTTCCATATATCAGTGTTCTTCCCATATCTGAAGTGACATGGATCACCCTGACAATTCCTTTCTTGCAAATAAAATAACAATATTTTAACTAATGATTTTGAAAGGCAGATATTAGTGCAACTGAAAACTAGGGAAAACAATGTTTAGATTACAATTTCAAGAATCCCTTGGCCAGCCTGGTCAGTAGCCATGTTCTTGGAACTATAATCCAAAAAGGTATAATCATAATTAACAAGCTCTCATTTCATTTAAACATTTGGATTTCTATAGACATTTTAAAGCTGAACTGTATACTAACTAGAAGATAGCACATTTTGGCTCCAGGTGGGTGGGGGTGGGGATAGCATGACAATAAGTATCATGAGTAATTAAAAAGTACCAAATATATTTGAGAAATAGACCTTTCTCCCTTCTCAGTATCTGGAGGCAGTAAGAACAAACATTATTCTGGGTTGCTGTAAGTTTTTCAGGCTGTATGGCCATGTTGCAGAAGCATTCTCTCCTGACATTTCGCCTACATCTATGGCAGGCATCCTCAGAGATTGTAAGGTCTGTTGAAAACTAGGAAAATTAGGTTTATATATCTGTCGAATGTCTAGGGTGGGAGAAAGAACTGTTGTCTGTTGGAGGTAGGTGTGAATGTTTCAATTGGCCACCTTGATTAGCATTTAATGGCCTAGCAGTTTTCAAGGTCTGGCTCCTTACTGTCTGGGGGAATCCTTTTTTGAGAGGTGATTAGCTGTCCCTGATTGTTTCTTGTCTGAAGGTTCCCTGTCTTTATTAACTGTTATGATTTTAGAGTTTTTAAAATACTGGTAGCCAGATTTTGTTCAATTTCATAGTTTCTTCCTTTGTTGAAATTTCCACATGCTTGTGGATTTCAATGGCTTCTCTGTGTAGCCTGACATGGTGGTTGTTAGAGTGGTCAAGCATATCTTCTTCCACAAAACAATCCCACTGTAATTTCTACTTGGTGATTAACAGGACTGCCTGGAATGGATAAAGAGACTCATCTAAACAAGTAATCTAGCTACTGCAAGAGTCCCTTTGCTCTCCAGCCTCCCCATTATTTTAGTTTAGACCCATGATTTAATTAAAAACACTATGACTCCTCTGTTTCGTAGGGAAGGGTAAGTGTTGTTCATGAGCCAAATTGAGATGTGCTTTGATCTTACTTATTTGGAAACTAAATAGAAACAATCTGTTTTCTTCTGTGGAGAACCTTTAGACAGATGACTCCAATGTCATTTTTGAGTTTACCATACATATTAAACTGCCTTCTTGTGCTCCAGATCAATCCTAGTTTGTGACAGATATTGTTTTATTTAAAAACAAATCAGCTAAAATTGGTAGCTGTTGCCTGCAAATGTTGTCACTTGTCATGCAGAAGGTACACCAGGCAATTTCCCAAAACAATGCAGGGGAGAGCTATGCTCAAAGGCTACAGTAAGGAGCTAGGTATGATTACCATTGTACCAAATGAGAGCTTAGAACAGTGGTTCTCAACCTGTGGGTACCCAGATGTTTTGGCCTTCAACTCCCAGAAATCCTAACAGCTGGTTAATTGGCTGGAATTTCTGGAAGTTGTAGGGCAAAACATCTGGAGACCCACAGGTTGAGATCCACTGGCTTAGAACATTACTGTTTTGGATGCTTGTGTCTAGAAACCTCCAGCCAGCAGGGCCACAAGTCATAGTGGTTGGAAGACTAAATTATTGTCCATAAAGGCAACACATCTGGCCAGATAAGTGTAGCACAGCAGTTCTCGTTTGTGCCTGGAGGGCAGGGGACAGGACCTGGGGTCCCGTTAGCATTAGAGCCAGCCGTGCTAGAACAGGATTCTGAGGATGAGCTAGATGACTGGGGTGAAGGGCAGCTTTCCCCGCAAGGGCCTCTTTCGCCCACAGAGAGCTTGGCCTGGGAAGAAATGTGTTTTGGTCCAAGGGATGATTCAGATCACCAGGTGCAGTCTGATAGCGACCCGGGGAGTTATGAACACCCGGGAGGGAGATCTTCCCAGGAGCCCCCTGAGGAAGATATGGAAGAAAGCGCCTGGGAAATGGCTAGGGAGGAAGGCTCTCAGGGAGATAGCAACACAGCTGCCGAGAGACAAGGTCGAACCTTTGATAGGAGACGGAACATCGAGACTAGTAGGAGGGATTGGTCCCGGGCCCTAGATCGGCCGAGGTCCGTCAGCAGGGATTGGAGACGAAGAAGCCTAGAGCGTCGAGGACCTCGGCCGAAGGATTAAGTATAGGATCCGTGGGAATGAATCCTCAGTTCTCCGGCCACGTCTTACCTGAATAGGCGTGAAGCGGAGTGGGACCACAAGCTAAGCTGTGGTCATCAAGCCTTGCCTTGCCTTGCATTGCCTTGCCTTGTTTCCTGATCCGCATTGGTTGCGGAGCCTTGCCCTGTTTCCTGATCCGCATTGGTTTGCGGAGCCTTGCCCTGTTTCCTGATCCGCATTGGCTGCGGAGCCTTGCCAAGCTTTTTGCCTATTTTGCTACGTTATCTTGGACATTCTTACTTTGAACCTTTTGGACTATATCATATCATATTGGACTATATTCTTTGGAACTGTTTTTATATTCAATAAAGTAGTTAGCCTTCAGTACGTCTCTGTGTGTGTGATTAAGGGGCCAGTAAGTCCGTGATCGTGACAGTTGGCCGGAGAACTCCACGAACCCCTTATCACACCACGGGACGCCGCAGGAAGCGCCCCCCGGCAGTGGCCGCCATGGCCCAACTGACAGATGCACAAGTGGCGGAGATGCAACAGGAATTGGGAGAGTTGCGCACCCGGGCCGGACGGCATCCGGGGGGTGAATGCACCTGCCTGCTTCAGAGGCAACCCTGCCCAAGTCGAGGTGTTCGTCTGCCAAGTGGAACTTTATCTGGAGTTGCGACCCAACGAATTCGCCAACGACCGAGCCAAGGTGGGGTTTGTTTATACCCTGTTGGAGGGGACAGCAGCAACGTGGGCCACTTCGTTGATCCGGGCCCAGTCTCCCCATGTGCTCACGCTGCAGGCTTTCCTAGGGGCGATCAGGGCGACCTGGGGCGCACCCGTGAACGAAGAGCTGGCCGAGAGGGACCTGGCCCGGCTGACGATGAAGGACCTATCCCTGTCTCAATACATCTCCCGTTTTCGAGTGCTGGCGGCCCAGGTTCAGTGGAACCTTCCGGCGTTGCGTTACCAGTATATCGCGGGGCTGACAACGGAGTTACAGCAGGAGATACTGAAACATCCTCGTCCCGCGGACCTCGAGGACGCCATCACCCTGAGCCTACGGGTGGAAGCAGGGCTGCAGACCCGGAGGTGGTGGGACAAAGGTGTGGTGGAAAAGCCGATGGCGAGGAAGGAAGGGGAGCTGGACAGTTCCAGCCCCGGCACTTGGCCCCGGCTCCAACAGGTCCGGATGAACCGGAGCCCATGCAGTTGGGAACCGTGCGGCCCAAAGTGGATCAGGCGGAGAAGGCACGTCGTCAGCGTCTCAACTTGTGTTGGTACTGCGGGGGGGCTGGACATTTTTCCAAGGAGTGCCCCCAGAAACCTCGTGGAAAGACTCCTCGGGCCTCCGCTGCCCTTGGGGAGGTCCCAGAGGCCGAGGAAGCCATCCAGGCGACGGGGGAAGGGCCCGGCCGAGTGTAAGAGGGTTCGCTCACTCGGCCGCCGACGCTAACCTCCCCCCTGAACCCAAGACTGGACAATTGTTCCTTGTAATGGTCAGCCTGTGGTCCCCTGAGAAGGGACCGATGATGGTCCATGCCATGATCGACTCGGGGGCCACCAACAACTTCATTGATGCAGACTACGCCAAATCTGCTGGATTACAATTTCTGGATCTCCAAGAACCCAAGGGTGTACAGACTATTGATGGGAGAACCCTGAAAACGGGGGCTGTAACTCAATATACGGCCCCTACCAAGATGTGGACCAGCTCCCATAAAGAAGACATTTCTTTTCTCGTGACCAAGCTCCCAGATTTCCCCATTGTCCTGGGCATTGTGTGGCTCGCGCTCCATGACCCCCAGATCTCCTGGGCCAAGAGACAGCTAATTTTTTCTTCCGACCATTGCCAGGGCCACTGCATGACGGCTCGGGCTTGCCAGGCTCAAGAAGTGGAAAACGTTGCCACACTGCCCAAGAAATATGCTGGATTCTGGGACGTATTCAGTGAAAAGGAGGCTGAACGTTTGCCTCCCCACCGGCCCTATGACTGCGCCATTGAATTGCAACCCGGAGCCCCCATTCCGCGGGGGAGACTCTACCCTCTCTCGGAACCAGAGCAACAGGCTCTCCGAGATTTCCTGGATGAGAATCTGCGGAAGGGCTTCATCCGGCCTTCCCAGTCCCCGGCCGGGGCGCCGATTCTTTTTGTCAAGAAGAAATCGGGGGAGCTGCGGCTCTGCAATGACTATAGGGAACTCAACAAGATCACGATCCGGAATCGCTACCCCCTACCCCTGATCCCCGAGCTCTTGGAGCGGATGCGGGGAGCTAAGGTGTTCACTAAACTGGACTTGAGGGGGGCTTATAACCTTGTCCGGATTCGCCAGGGAGACGAATGGAAGACGGCGTTCCAGACCGAGTGGGGAAGTTTCGAATACCTGGTGATGGGATTCGGTTTGTGCAACGCCCCAGCCTGTTTTCAACATTTCATGAATGACATTTTCCGGGACCTGCTGGATCGTTATCTGGCGGTCTACTTAGACGACCTGTTGATTTTTTCTCCTGATCAAGTGACCCACGACCGCCATGTCAAAGAAGTGCTCCAGAGACTGAGAGCCCACGGGCTCTATGCTAAGCTGGAGAAATGCGCTTTTGATCTGCGTGAGGTGGACTTTCTGGGCTACCGTATCTCTCCCACGGGCATCGCCATGGATGACACCAAGGTCCAAGCTGTGGTCGATTGGGCGGCCCCGGCCAGCAAAAAGACATTCCAAGATTCCTGGGCTTTGCCAACTACTACAGAAAGTTCATTCCTGACTTTGCCAAGTGGGCTGATCCGATCACCCAGTGTTTGCGGGGAAAGGTGCCGTTCCGGTGGACACCGGAGGCGGATGTGGGGTTCCGCAGACTTAAGCAGCTGTTCACCACTCAGCCGCTTCTGCAGCACCCCAACCCCCGCACCCCTTTCATCGTGCAGGCCGATGCTTCGGATGTGGCGGTGGGAGCGATCCTGCTACAGCCTCAGGGGACGGACTTGTTGCCCTGTGCCTACTATTCCCGGCAGCTGACGGCTCCGGAAAAGAACTATACCATTTGGGAGAAGGAACTTTTGGCCATCAAGGTGGCTTTTGAAGTCTGGCGACATCTGCTTGAAGGGGCCAAATTCCCGGTGGAGGTTCACACCGACCACCGGAATTTGGAGCACTTGAAGACCCAGCGCAAATTGAACCAGAGGCAACAGAGATGGTCCCTGTTCTTTGAGCGATTCAATTTCCGCATCCACTATGTGACCCCCAAGCAGACCAAGCAAGCCGATGCGTTGTCCCGAAAGCCGGAGTACGTTCGTGATGGCGACGGGCCGTCCGAGGCCCGGTTGCTCAAAGCGGAGAACTTCGCGGCTGCTCGGGCGCTCCCTGTGAAGCCTCCCGTGGCCCCGCCGGCCCCTGGAGACAAGAGACCTCTGAGCGACCGTGTCCAGGCTCGCCAGCGGACCGACCCGTGGGTACAAGAGCAGCTGACCAAGGGGCCTCAAGCCCCTTTCCAGGTAAAGAACAGGGTGCTCTACCACCGGGACTCTGTCTATGTATCACCTGGGCCCGAGCGGGAGGACAGTCTTAAGCTTTGTCATGATAGCCGGGCAGCGGGTCACTTTGGGCTGTTTAAGACTCTGCAACTGGTGTTACGGGACTTCTGGTGGCTTAAAGTGCGGAGGGACGTGGAGGACTATGTGGGCTCCTGCCCTGTGTGTCAGCGGGCTAAGAACCCAGGGGGCAAGCCGGTCGGTTTGCTCCAGCCGCTTCCGACCCCTTCTGCCCCCTGGAAGATGATTTCGGCTGATTTCATCACCGACCTCCCTAAGTCCAAGGGCTTCACCACGATACTGGTCGTGGTGGACTGTTTCACCAAGATGGGACACTTCATCCCCTGTGTGGGGGTGCCTACTGCCAAAGAGACTGCTGATATGTTTGTGCAACATGTGTTCCGGCTGCATGGCCTGCCTCAGAGTTTGGTGACCGACCGCGGCACCCAGTTCACTTCCCAGTTCTGGAAGGCTGTCCAGAAGTTGCTGGGGATTGATGTGCGGATGTCCACGGCCCATCACCCCCAGTCTGATGGCCAGACCGAAAGGGTCAATGCCACTTTGGAACAGTACCTACGGTGCTATGTCAACTATCAGCAAACCAACTGGGCGTCCTTGTTGTCTCTGGCAGAGTTCGCCTACAACAATGCGACGCACGAATCCCTCAAGGAGACTCCTTTCTTTGCCAACTATGGACACCATCCTCGCTTCTACCCTCCGGTGGACCCGTCCGGAGGGGCGTCGGAAGCGAAAGATTGGCTTCAGGAGCTCACTGCCTTGCAAGACTTGCTGCGCACTCAATTGGACCAGGCTAAAGCGGATTACAAGCGGATGGCTGACCGGCGGCGCCAGGAGGGCCCTGCGATCCTGGTGGGGGATAAAGTTTGGCTGTCTACCAAGAATCTGCCCACACAGAGGCCTAGCCGCAAGTTGGATGCTCGATTTTTGGGGCCTTACACAGTGTTAGAGAAGGTGGGGCCTGTTTCTTTCAAACTGCAACTCCCAGCGGACATGAAGATCCACCCTGTGTTTCACCGTTCTTTGCTCCGCCCGGCGAAGGGGGTGCGGCCTGATGTGACGCAGCCGCCTCCTCCCCCTGTGATGCGTGATGGCGAGGAGGAGTTGGAGGTACAGGACATCTTGGATGCGCGTATCCGCTACCGGAAGCTGGAGTATCTTCTTGACTGGAAAGGCCTTGGACCGGAAGAGCGTTCTTGGACGCGGGCTCGTGACGTCCATGCCCCGGACCTTGTCGCCCGGTTCCATCGCAAGTACCCTGACAAACCCAAGCCTCGGGGGCGGCCTAGGAGGGGCCCTGAGGGGGGGATAGTGTAGCACAGCAGTTCTCGTTTGTGCCTGGAGGGCAGGGGACAGGACCTGGGGTCCCATTAGCATTAGAACCAGCCGTGCTAGAACAGGATTCTGAGGATGAGCTAGATGACTGGGGTGAAGGGCAGCTTTCCCGCAAGGGCCTCTTTCGCCCACAGAGAGCTTGGCCTGGGAAGAAATGTGTTTTGGTCCAAGGGATGATTCAGATCACCAGGTGCAGTCTGATAGCGACCCGGCGAGTTATCACCACCCGGGAGGGAGAACTTCCCAGGAGCCCCTGAGGAAGATATGGAAGAAAGCGCCTGGGAAATGGCTAGGGAGGAAAGCTCTCAGGGAGATAGCAACACAGCTGCCGAGAGACAAGGTCGAACCTTTGATAGGAGACGGAACATCGAGACTAGTAGGAGGGATTGGTCCCGGGCCCTAGATCGGCCGAGGTCCGTCAGCAGGGATTGGAGACGAAGAAGCCTAGGCGTCGAGGACCTCGGCCGAAGGATTAAGTATAGGATCCGTGGGAGCGAATCCTCAGTTCTCCGGCCACGTCTTACCTGAATAGGCGTGAAGCGGAGTGGGACCACAAGCTAAGCTGTGGTCATCAAGCCTTGCCTTGCCTTGCATTGCCTTGCCTTGTTTCCTGATCCGCATTGGTTGCGGAGCCTTGCCCTGTTTCCTGATCCGCCTTGCCCTGTTTCCTGATCCGCATTGGTTTGCGGAGCCTTGCCTGTTTCCTGATCCGCATTGGCTGCGGAGCCTTGCCAAGCTTTTGCCTATTTTGCTACGTTATCTTGGACATTCTTACTTTGAACCTTTTGGACTATATCATATCATATTGGACTATATTCTTTGGAACTGTTTTTATATTCAATAAAGTAGTTAGCCTTCAGTACGTCTCTGTGTGTGTGATTAAGGGGCCAGTAAGTCCGTGATCGTGACACAGTTAGTGCACACTGCACAGGTACTACCAACTCACTTTAATAGCTGTGTCTCCTGCTGAACTAGGGACCTAGAATCATAGAGTTGGAAGAGACCACAAGTGCCATCCAGTCAAATCCTCTGCTGTGCAAGAAAACACAACCAATATACTCCAGACAGATGGCCGCCCAGCCTCTGTTTTGAAACCCCCAGAAAAAGGGAAACTTTATCACTCTCCAAGGCACTATATTTTACTGTTCAAGAACTCTTACCACCAGGAACTGCTTATTTTTAGGTTAATTGTCTTTAGATTTTCCCTATCTAACAACCCAAGGATGGGTCTTTGTTGTCCTGAGGAGATTCCTGTTCTTTTGATAGTGGCCAGAGACAAAATACACAACACATATGTTGAATTGTATCCCTTGCCAGAGAATTCAGCTTCTCACAATGGAAAATATTTGGCCGTTCTGTGCCTCTGAAGCACAGCTTTTGCCCTAAGCTGTGCAGTTACCCAAAACAAGTGATTCTATGGATGAGTTATTCTGTGTATGAAGAAGCTCCTAAGGTATTTCTGTACATCTGACAACGTCTTTGCCTTGCAGCTAAATACCCCTTGACTGTCATCACTATGTATATGGTTATGACATCTTAGAAAACTTAATGATCATCACTGTTAGAAAGCAAGGGGGAAATGAGTTGTGTGACCTTTGTCATTCCTTATCCTATAGGTCAGCATTATTTAAGACAACTGAGACAGCGTTAGGCCTGCCAGATGAACAAATGGATGGATGAAAGCCAGCCCAATACATCTTCCTGCTTTCCCCTCCACAGAGATGAGTGACATTCAAACCCATCTATTTCCTCAGATAGCTAGGAAAAATATTCAGATTTTCAGTAGCTCTTCCATTTATGTAGAGCATGCAGTGCTTTATTACATTATTTTAATGTTACACAGAAGCATGTAGATGAGGGACAGTACCATTAAACAGCCAAGTAATATAATGACCACTAGACTTGCCTTGCAATTGCTACCAAAACTGGGCACAATCAATTTGCTTTTATTGTTGAATGTTTTAAATGAGTTGACCTTTTAATCAGAAAGCACATTGTACCCAGCCATGTGTATCTTTTTTCTACTTTCCTTCTGTCTTTGTTAAAAGAAAAAAAGAAAGAAACTAAAATCGGCCTCAGAGAATGAGAGTTTTGGGGGCAGGCAAAGAGGAAGTGGCTACTGCTTTAGTCCCTTTCCCCAGTTGTTTTTCCGCCTCTGAATTACAATTTCAGACCACTTTTTATATGGAGGGAAAGATTCATTAACTACATCCTCATGAGATGACAAACCAGTTTGCATTAAGCAGTTTAGCCAAGAGTTATATGGCACACAGCCAAATAAATCATGGTTTGCCTCTTGCGTCTAGTCCCTGGTAGCACACTGGATTAAACTCTTGTGCCGGCAGGACTGAAGACAGACAGGTCAGAGGTTCGAATTCGGGGGGAGTGGATGAGCTCCCTCTGTCAGCTCCAGCTCCCCATGCGGGGACATGAGAGAAGCCTCCCACAAGAATAGTAAAACATCAAAACATCCAGGCATTCCCTGGGAAATGTCCTTGCAGATAATAATAATAATAATACTTTATTTATAACCCACATCCATCTCCCCAAAGGGGACTCAGAGCGGCTTACATGGGGCCGTGCCCGAACAACACATCACAAAAAATATCAAAAACATCAGAAAACAATAAACACAATAAAAGCAATAAACACAATGAAATAAATACATCTTTGAAAACACAAGAACATAGGTGAATCTAAAACAGAAATGACAGGGTGAGCCACATGTACATATAAAATGTTTAAAAACTCGGGGGAGATAACTGTAGTGTCAAACATAAAGGATCACATAGGGGAAAAGGTCTCGCCAATTCTCTCACAGTTTCTCAAGTCACTTCTTACATGAAAATAATAATGCATCTCTGGTTTATCTCCTGACCTTTCCCCTCCAGCTCTCGCTTCAAGGGGGCAGCTGGTGAAGCAAACTAGACACAAGCCACAACTAATGATTAAGGCATTACAACAAGCTATAGTTTTAAGAAACTATGGTTGCTTACCTGTACCCGTGGTTCTTTGAGTGGTCATCTGTGGAATGAACACAGGCACCAGAGTACGATTTGTGTGCATTCCAGAGACCACAAGAATGAAACCACAGTTCAAAAGTCAATAAACCATAATTTGTTTTTAAGACTGATTTTTTTTAAAGCATGCCTATTTAGAAATGTTGGGTTTGCAAATCACAATAAACCAGATTTCACAAAAATAAAAACAAAACCTAACTCCCAATCCTTGTCATTATGTGCAACTGTAGCCACCATGGAGTGAAAAACAGCTGGGATTGTCATTTACAGGATTAAAATTGGTACTTTAGTAAAACTAACAGAGCTATGGCTGTTTTACAATACAATACTTTATTACGGTAACTGACCAGCATAAAGTGGGGCACACGTGCCCGGGGAAGGGGAAACACAGCTCCCCAGCGATTGAGCGTGGTCTGCTCCATGAGGTTACGGCTGTTTTAAGGGGGGGGGGGGAATTACACTCGTGGCTGTATATCCAATGTTAAATCTTGTCTGCAGAAGCTAAACCTTTTACTACCAGATAAGATGCTTAATTATTTCTTGGCAAGAAAGGTCACTAACAATCCTGCTGAGATCTTGGAAAACAAGTAAGTTCCAGCTGAGACGGGCTTCAGCCATTGAATTTGGACTAGATATAAAGAAGTACAGACCGCCTGATCCCTTGAGGGCATTATAAAAGGCCAAACATAGAACTATTTTGCATTTGCCAGGACACTGGCTGGTGCTCTGGGTTTGGCCTAGTTTCACCCAAAATGCAACAGAGGTGCAAGCTGACTGTTCATTACTACATGCAATCCACTTATAAACTCACAATAGGGCAATTACAACCTTGTGGGTAGTTAGATGCTGTGGCATCTGGCCACATAATGAAGAAATATTCATGACATACATTAGTTCAGTGTGTGTCTGTGTGTTTTCCAGGCTTTAATTCTTTGTATGGCAGAACTTCATATGGGTTGTTATCACTCTGTCTTTGGAGGAGAATCTCTAATAAGCTTCATCCAAATGAAGAAAGAACTGTAGAAACATGGAGAGCTGGGTCACATCCAGTTGATAACTTCATGCACTTCTCCTTAGACATTAAAGTAAATTACTGGGAACACAGAGAGCACCTTGGTGATTTCTATGTTCCCTGTGGGAGCCAGCTGTGTAGAATGAACTATCTCTGAGAGGTGAATTATTGAGGGATCAGCATAAGCTTAATGTGCTTTCATAATGAAACAGTTCCCTCACATTCTGAAATCAGAGAGCTATGCAGGTCTTAATGCAATTCAGTAGAGATACAGAGCTAAGATATACTGAAATTCTATATACCTCAGTTAAGAGACATTGAAATTCTGTATACTTTGTGTAGTTGCTGGACTACAAGCCCCAACATTTCTCACCACATGTAATGCAAGCCAGGACTGATGGGAATTTTAGTCCAACAATATGGTGTCCACACATCTTCTACCCTTCCATGTATTTTGAAGAGCCACAGAACACTTTCTGACTCTCCTTTATTCTTATGATCAAATCTACAATAAGTTATTTGCATATATTTTGTCTTTGCTGAATGTGGACTTTTGCTCTGTGTGTGTTTTAATTTCACAGTCTCACCCACATGAACAGACATCTCCTTTCTCTTCACCTCCTTGCATAGGGTTGCCATTTTTTGATATAAGAAATAAGGGACATTTACGAGATTTTTCACAAAAATAAGGGACACTTCATTAAAATCTTGAAACTCAAACATTAGGTAGAAAGTTTTATTAACAGAATAAGATAATGATTGAAACTCACAAAAAACCTGACTTTTACCCTCTTAACAGTACATGGTATGTTTCTGCATGTTTTGTCATGCAGAAAAAACATTATCAGAACTACCTAATTTTCTCCATCTGTATTTAGTACTTGACTTTGCTGACTTTAAAAGTGCGCCGTCTAAACATTTAAATAAATTTTATAAGACAGTACATCTTCATGATTATTATGTCAATAGTTAATGGTATAGTATGGGATACACAGCATTGTATAGTATTGGGATGCACAGCTAGGCCTATTTTAAGAGTAACTCTCAAGCAACCAGAAACTATCTTTATCCAACATGATCCAACATTCCCCTTGGTTAATGGTTAATTAGTCTACTGTACTTTGAAAAAGTCCTGTATCGCCTCTTCCTTCCAAAGGGGAGTTGGAATCCCTGGCCAGGCATTGCCATGGAAACCACAGCATGCACCTTCCTCTGCTCAACCCCGCCCAGTCCTGTCCTGCTAGTCAAAAATAAGGGACAGGGCCTGAAAATAAGGGACACAAATTTTAGGGCCAAAATAAGGGACGTCCCTTAGAATAAGGGACATATGGGAACCCTATCCTTGCACTCCATCTTTCTTTATAAAGATTGTCTAATATCACAAATCGCTACAGACATGCTATACAGCAGGGAGCTACTAGTAGATCTTCGGCCCTCTTCCAGGTGATCTTCGGGCCTCCGCAGCCAGATGGGGCGCTCCTGCCATGCGCGCACACACCCTGCGCGCACGCGCACTCCTGCTGCTGGCTTCTGCTCTCGCGGTGCTTTTTTCGCCTGCGGGGCATTGCAGGAAGAAGGAAGCACGAGGCGGGGCCTCTGGAGGGAGCGCCCTGCCTCTCTCTCGCCCAAAAGCAGCTGTGCAGCCTCCATTGCCGGCGAGACAGGCAGGGTGGAGTGCTCCCTCTGGATGCCCCGCCTCGTGCTTTCTCCTTCCTGCAATGCCCACAGGCAGAAGAAGCGCTGTGCGGGCGGAAAACAGCAGCAGGAGCACTCGCGATGGCAAGAGTGCGCGGCGGCGGGAGCACACAGCGGCGGGGGCAAGTAGATCTTTTGGACTTGGTTGATTAAAAGTAGCTCGCAAGCTGAAAAAGTGTGAGCATCCCTGCTATACAGTGTTCCTCTTTTAAATGTTATTCTCAAGGCCAGATAATTAAAACTCTCCCAATGGCTTAAGTCCCTTCATCAAGATCTAGCTTTGATCTACCAATCAGAAAATTCCCAGTGTCAGGACTGCAGGTGAGATCCTCATCTTCAGCTCTCATTGATGGCATGTTCAGTGGAACAGAAGCCAGAGATAGACTGGAGGTGGATTACATATTCATGAGGAAATCAGATGATTCAAATGGCAGACTCACGTGAAGAAGTGGCTACACCACAAAATAGCTTACATTCAGCCTATTTTCTGATAGGCATTCTTGAAGCTCAGATCTGAACTAGATTCCAATGCTTCTACAATATAGTAAAAACATACTGATGCTTGCCCTGTACATATTCAAAATCAGCCTCCAAGGAGTTGAACAGGGATAAGCTCCTGTTTGAAGTCCACCATGTACATACAATAGAACAGGCAGCCGTCCCCACCTCCAGGGAGTCCATCAGTTGCCCACTACCACTGTCAAGTAGCTTCTACAAGAACATGACAACTGACAGCAGCTGCAGTTCAGCTTCTTCATTCCCATGACAGAAGTGTGCAACTGGCAGGCACTCCAGATGTGGGGAAGAATGTTTGCCTGCTGACCAGGGCCTGCATCCACCTCCACTGCTGCCATTCACCATTTCATTAATATGTACTCGATCATCCAAGATTGTTGGCATCTGCATGGGGTGGAACCCAAGGGCCCACTATGTAAATAAGCAAACAAGATTCCTTGTTCATTTTGCAGCAATAGGCTAACATGGGTGCCCTTCTGGAACTTCATGCCATTTATTTTAAATAAGTACTAATTTATATTTTCAGTAGTACCTAGCATCATTGACTTCATTTGAAGAAGTAGTACATGCCTAAGACCAATTTCTGACAATCTAGATATTATCAGGACCACATCATCCATCAGCCCTTATCACTGAACATCTGACATGTTGTCAACTGCTGAATACCCTAACAAAATGCCAACTGCTAGTTGAATTGTCAAGATACACATATTTATCATGCATTGGGCACAACAATAGTTCTAAAATGAAAGTTGCTCTTATTGTGCTTCAAAATGGTTCCTCTACACTCTTTTTTGTGGTTTTTTTTCTTAAATCTTCACAATAGCGGAAACAAAGATTACTCCTATTATACTCCTATGCAATAGGCTCTACTGAACACAACTGTAATCTATGCCAATACCAATTGAAAATTTTCACTACGAGATGATATAACAGATTTGATGACAGTCATCCCTTATTACCATGGCTACCCACTGTCAACACAGGGCCTTTTACAGGCAGTCTTTGACTTACAAACAAGATAGGGTCTAGTTGAATTTGTATGTAACTCAGAACAAAAACATTTATTAAGTTTAACTCTAGCCACACACGCACACGAGCATGCTTTGGGTAGCACAGGGGTTGACACTACTGTGATGTTTGTTTCACTATCTGTGCCCCTGTTCAGAAGATTTCACCTCCCTTTCTGTCCTTTCTCTCTGTATCTGGGTTCATCTCACCTCTGAATTTTCCCTGTCTAGCCAGCTGGCAAAAGGTTTCCTTTTTTTCTTTCTCTTCACTCCTCCCTGACCCACCATTCTCTTCTTTCTTGGTCCTTGCCTCCCCTGAATGAATAGGTGCATGATTAAAAGTAGGACCCCCTAACCCTGCTTCAAGGTGTGTGGGAGGAGCTCTCAAGGGTCTTCAGCGCAGCCATGAAGAATCGATGACATCAGCCTGGACAACAGGACCCATAATTCCCTGCCGAGAGGAGATCTGCCTGGGCGTGGAGTCTGAAGAAAAACCCTGAAGGGTCTCCTGGTGCAGTGGTTGGAGCCAAAGGACACAGGAGGATCCAATAGAGGGCTAGGTGAGACTCCATTGCCACCCAGAGAGGCAGCCCCCCCCCCCACCTGAGGGCTGACCTAAAATGCCCACACGGGGTGCCGCAGCAAGAAGTGGGAAAATGGAATTTGGAAGAAAGACCAGCTCTGCCAAAGAAGGAGGAGGCTGTGATCCTGAGAGCATTCTTGCCACACTAGGCGTGTATGCTCTTCCCTTTTTTCCCCATGCTAACCAATGACCAAGGTAAGGAGAGGGTGGGGAAGGGGGGTGTCTTGTAATGTCTCTCTATGATTTCCCTAGTGGTTGTTCTTAAACTTCTCCAAGCGGGGTGTTCCTGGAAACTGCCCACGAGCAGGATGGCACCTGGCTGGCAGAAACAGATGGCTCTGCCATATGTCACCAACCTCCCAACGTTTGGAAGAGCAGGTCCAGCCAGGAGGGCCCCAAAAACACCACTCCAGGCTGTGGGAGATCAAGACCAGAAAGGACCTGAGGCTGCAAAAGTGGCAACCGGAGACCCCTTGGAGAAGACCCTTTATTCCCACCTGTTTCTCAGCCTGCTGGGAGGAAGACAAGATCCCCCCTTTCCAGGAACCTTCCATCAAGGAGCCTCCTTGATTTCATCCCCATATTCCCTTCAGAAGATGTGTTTTCATCATTTCTGGTTTCTACTGCAAGAGGTAGCTGGAGCTGTCAAAATCAGCTCTGTGGTTGCAGATTCCATCAGCAATGTCCATTGCAGATTAAATCTGCATAGTGGGGGATGAAGTCGAGCCCCAGAGCCCCTGTTTCATTGACCTGCAGCAGGGAGTTCCAACGTTCCTGCATATGTGGTCTGGCATCTCTAGCACAAAAGGCTGGGATTTGGCATCAAAAGACCTTCAGCCATTTCTACCTCTCTGTTTTCTTGCCTCACTTGACCTGAAACCATGGACTCTTTGTGCATGGAGTTGCATGCGGACAGGCCAACAGGGGCAAGCCCTGAGCAGTTTGGGAGACATAGTTTTCCAAGGACTTCCGTGTGTTTGGACTCTCCTCTGGCTATTAGCAAAAAGGACTTTTCTCTTATAGTTTTTCCCAAGGACACAGATGGACTTTCTTTCTACTCCCTGAATATGAAATAATTGTTTCCCTGGACTCTCTCGCTATGAAACTGTATGAAAAATGATATTTATCCTGAATGTATTTTCCCTTTGCATGCCCCCCTTTTTCTATGAAATGTAACTTTAAAGAAATAAGAAAATTGATAATGTAAGGAATGACTCAGACATAGGAAAATCTGGCAAATCCTGCAAACTGCAATAGGAAATTGACATCCTCCCAGGTAGTTAGTTATTTCAAAAGGGATTTTTGGGACCCTGATCCCTGTGAGCAGAAACCCATTAACTTCACCCCAGGATGTCCCAGCCACTTCATTGTAGCACAGGAAGGGTCATTTCGCAAGACCAGGTCTGGCTAACAAATCCCACTATTTGCCTCACGTCTTTACCTGACAAAAACACCTTTAGAAAACCAGCCTGCCAGGGACCCATAAGCCATTTGGCAAAATTTTGTTACACATCACAAAAGGGTTTCTCCAGAGACCCGAAATCAGCTATGCAAACCATATCTCCTTTTCACAACCCTATAATGAATCATGGCAAGCTGGAATTCTCTTTGTTTACCCTCCATTTTACTAAAACCCGCTTAAAAGGATTTTTGGTCTGTGCTTGACCAGAACAGGAAATAAGGGATTAAGGCCTTTGTCTGCAACTCAGAAAAAACTGGTTTGGGAATTCTGGGCAAAAGCCCACCCTCAGAACCACCCTTTTCTCTCATTATTCCTCCTTCTTCGCCCTCATTGGCTGGGGCCACTCTCAAGAACCTCCTGTGCCCCTCCTGCAAGTGATGACATCTGCCAATCAGCAGCGGGGGTGGAAAGAGGGAAATTCAAATCTGTAACCCTATATAAGGAATGTTTACCAATGTGACTGCATTGCAGCATGGGAGAATGATTGCGGCTGTGATCCCTTCCAGCTGGAACTGAATAAAACCTCAATGGCACCCTCTTCAGGCTTTGGTGAGATCTGTTTAAACTAAGACATTTTAGGGAAAAATGGGATTGGTTGCTTCCTTCCTCACCAGGTTTCAACATGGGCCCTCTTTGGTGGGTCTAAATTGGCCTGTCTTCATGGCAAGGCCCCCAAAATTCTGTTCGCTATCATGGGGATGGAGGGAAGGGGGTGGTAGGATGTTCCAAATATACAATTTTAGTTAGTTAGTTGTATTATTTGTTCTCTGTTTTGTGTGTTACTTATATACAATAAAACATTTTTTTAAGAAATGCATTCAATACTATTAAACATGGGCAACTGCCTCAGCAGCTGAGGGATGTTGTAGGTAGTAGTAAAGCGGTTTTGGCACTTTCCTTGCAGGAGTAAGGTCAGAGAGCGATGCTGCACACGTGTAGAGCCTAGAAAAGTGGGTTTCTGTGCCAAGAATCAGGCAGGCACAAGCTCCGTGAATGTAACACTATGATTGGTGCTTCTAGCACAGGCAGTGATTTGCCAAAGTACATCCCGTGCCTAGCGTAAGATAACGTAGGCTCAGATTGGTCAAACAGTGCAAAGCATGAGGTTTGTTTACCTTAGTGCCAAATGGGTGAGAACTGCGCATGAGCAGAGGGATTCTGCCCCCTCCGTTGCTGGCAAAGGAGTCTGCAGAAGCCAAATGTTGCAAACTGGGAACACAGGAGTCCCAGCCACTGATAGTTGCACTGTGGGAAAGACTACCATAGATCTGTTCATTGTTCTAACATATAGGAGGGCATTAAGATGTGATGCAAATGAAAATGTTATGTCTAATTGGATTAATGAAATGTTCTGTAACACCAGCCAATGATGTTTGTGAAATGATCATGAAGGAGGGCGGGCTTTTGTGGATGCCGCCATGAAGGGTATATATGCTTTGTGTTATGATGACCGGGGCCGTTTGCCCCTTATCGCAGCTCGTTCTGTGGGCAACCCCACCAGCTGGTGTTAATCAATAAACTTTTGATTTCACGTTGAGCAGTGAAGTTGTTGCGTGGTTTCTCATCCCTGCACCCGCACGTCCATGCCGCCGTTTTGGTAAGAAGTAACTTGCCACTTGGAGTTCCATAACTCCCAATTTGCTGCTACATCTTGGTGACCCCGACGTGATCCCAAAAGGCAATTTAGACGGGTCTGAGGTGAGAAAGGCGCAATCTTCTAGCACAGGCAGTGATTTGCCAAAGTACATCCCGTGCCTAGCGTAAGATAACGTAGGCTCAGATTGGTCAAACAGTGCAAAGCATGAGGTTTGTTTACCTTAGTGCCAAATGGGTGAGAACTGCGCATGAGCAGAGGGATTCTGCCCCCTCCGTTGCTGGCAAAGGAGTCTGCAGAAGCCAAATGTTGCAAACTGGGAACACAGGAGTCCCAGCCACTGATAGTTGCACTGTGGGAAAGACTACCATAGATCTGTTCATTGTTCTAACATATAGGAGGGGATTAAGATGTGATGCAAATGAAAATGTTATGTCTAATTGGATTAATGAAATGTTCTGTAACACCAGCCAATGATGTTTGTGAAATGATCATGAAGGAGGGCAGGCTTTTGTGGATGCCGCCATGAAGGGTATATATGCTTTGTGTTAAGGATGACCGGGGCCGTTTGCCCCTTATCGCAGCTCGTTCTGTGGGCAACCCCACCAGCTGGTGTTAATCAATAAACCTTTGATTTCACGTTGAGCAGTGAAGTTGTTGCGTGGTTTCTCATCCCTGTGCCCGCACGTCCATGCCGCCGTTTTGGTAAGAAGTAACTTGCCACTTGGAGTTCCATAACTCCCAATTTGCTGCTACAGTAGAGCGGGGGGACTTCAGCTGCCAAAGCCGTAAGTGCAAGATCAGAGACAGTTAGTGATGATGGATAGTCAGTCCTTATACCTGAGGGATTTAAAATGTTACAACCCTAAAAGCTGTAATCTCTGTAGCATGCTGTAGACACCGAACACAGAACCCTTGAGGAAAATCATGGGTAAGGATAGGGATCTGATAGGAGGATGCATAGTACTTGCCCTTTAGACATTAGCTGCTCTTCCTGCCCCAGAGGAATAATAAATGTATAAAACTGGCAACTTTTGAAATGCAACACAGTACAGTGTGATGACATTAAGAGCAAAAGTCTCTTGTGGCCACTGGCCTGCTTAGTGTGCATCAAGTAAAGGTATTTGGTCAAGGAATACTCTTGAGTGGCATTTGACCTCTTCTGTCTTGCAAACATGAGTTGCTTGTGTGTGTTTATTTATTCAGTCATTTCTGACTCCTCGTGACCTCATGGACCTGCCCACGGCAGAGCTTCCTGTTGGCCATCACCAGCTCCTTCATGTCAGTAACTCCAAGGATAACATCCATACATCTTGCCGTTGGTTGGCCCCTCTTCCTTTTTCCTTCCGTTTCCCCCAGTATCATCTTCTCCAAGATATCTTGTCTTCTCATTATGTAGCCAAAATACTTCATCTTTGCCTTTAATATCCTTCCCTCCAGTTAGCAGTTGAGTATGGACTGTTTGATCTTCTTGTGGTCCAAGGCACTCTCAGAATTTTCCTCCATCACCATAGTTCAAAAGCATCTATCTTATTTCGCTCAGCCTTCCTTAGGGTCCAGCTCTCACATCCATAGGTTACTATGAGGAATACCACTGCTTTGACTTGTAAACAACAATATTTGTCATGCTCAATATGCAACCATAAGAGTTTTTTGCCTTTTATAGTGAAATGTGGTCAGGAGCCATTAGTGTTTTATTGACTGATACCACAAATACCACACTGATCACAGTCTGACCAATTTTCACAACAGAACCCACAGTAGTGGGTAGCAGCCCACATGACAAATCAAAGTACAAGCTCTGGTAACTCTGATTAAGAAAAAAAAATTCCAGGTAACAAGGCTTGAAAATTCCTTTTAGAGAATCACTGCCAATACAGAATTAAATCTATTTGCACTATGATGTATGAGAAGACACACCAAACATGTCTCAAATAGAAACAACAATGCAGAAAGAACCACAACTTGGAAACAACATCATCCAAGGAGATGTGCTTTCTGCAACTGGACTTGCCTATCTCGGATTGGCCTTTTTAGTGATCAACGCACTTGTAAAAAGCGTGGGATGAGTCCTTCCTAAGAATCTTCATTCGCGAAGTAATGCCAGAGAGTATGATGTATGATGTGGCTGTGACTTGCTGCTTAGGGCTACATCACATACATTTATTCGGGCATTCATACTTTATGCCAAACCTCAGTACAACATAATATTTCATGCTAGCATCTTGGCTTGAAATAAAAAAAGAGGAAGAGCTGAAATTATATTTACATGTCCCAGCAGAGAGACTCTTGGAGATTCCTGCAACTGTCACTAAGAAAAGATCTTCTAATTTTGCTTTCTCTATCACTTAGGTGACTCAAAGTTTGGTAAATACTGATCAGACTCAAACTTGAAATGAAATTCTCACCTATATCTAATTGTGGCACCCTGGGCTTTGGCCTGAAGGAGTGGGTTTTAGTAATGCAGGGTAATTCATCTGTTGGACTACAGTCTCTAACAGTCCTCATTTGACATCCTGGCTGTGGATGAAGAGAGGCCAACAACAGATGGAGTTCCATACATTACCCACATTTGGTGCAAATGGTCAATACAGGTGTGGAGAAGTGACCATTTGACCACTGTGGCAGGGCAGGCTTCCTCTTGTTTAATCCTACCCTTGCCACCTATGTGGAGAGGTGATGTTCCAGTTGGGGTTTTAAACTGTGACAGGGCAGTCTTCCTTTATTTACCACTGCCCCCCAATGGGGAGATTCTTTCCACAACTCACTTGTGGTGACTCCCTGCTATAGATCACCCTATTAAGCTGTATAGTTTTGCTGCCACCAATGTTCCCAAAGGACTTTCTCAGAGAAGGAGAGAGACTTGCTTGAAGAAACGGAAACTTGGTTTATTGTTAGGATTCTTTGAAAGCGCAAAGGCTTGGCACAAATGTGTGATGGTTACAGTAACTTTTCTTTCAGAATGATACTACAAAGTACAGTTTCAGTTAAGTTTCTGTCAAATCCTTTCTTTCCCTAAAGAGCTTGTGCTTCTAAATGACTTAACTACTGTAGCTAACTTCCAGCTTCTTCAGTTAGTTTACACTCACTAATTAACAGACAGCTGACCCACTGACCACTGCCACCCTCTGACTGGTCAATCTATTTCTCAGTCGAAGCTATTCCCTAACTTCGCTGACACAAAGCCCTAATTCTCTCCTATTCTAACCAACAGTTCCTAGCTCCTCTCTGTTCAAACCGACACACCACTCTCAACTGACCCCAAACTCCTAACTGATGCTTTTTCAAAATTCCCTCCTCTTACTGCATCGGTTGGCCCCTCCCCCTCTTGGCTAGAGCTGGTTGTCATGGCAACGCCCACAGCCAGGCCTACTTCTAACTTATAGGTACTCTAAGCCCTTATACATACCTGAACATTCCCATTTCAAATCAAACCACTTTATAACAAGTATATTTAACACACCATGTACATACATTTAGATACTTACACCTTTACCTGTGTGTCAAAATGACACTTCATCACAACAGGTTAGCTCTGAGCAGAAGCACAGACAGCTTATTTCTTCTGGTGCTTCAGATCGCAATCATCAGTTTACCAGAAGATGTGCTGGCTAGAAGTCCAAAACATCTGGAAGTCCAAAGGATCCCTACCTCAAGGGTGCAGCCACATTTTCAAAAATTGCTAATTACACACCATTCTATTAAATCTGCATCAATTTAACTAAGTGCAGTTTGATTCCATTCATTTCAAAGAACTCATTTTAAAAGTAAGCTAGGCAAGATGCATTGCGATTGGCATCTTGTTTTGCAGTGGATATGATACAAGCTACAGTCATTTCCCTACGTAAAAAAGTATAAGACAGAACCTGTTGGTGCCTCAGTAGTGGTTCTGGCCTGTCTAGAAGGGCATTGTGGAAAATTCCGAGCTTATTAAATTTAATGAGGGACTCAACTGCTTCTTAAATAATTCACTACTTTTCATCAGCTGCCACTGTGGTAATAAGAACGCAGCATGATATCACTTGAAGAAACGAGTCTGTGCTGCCTTGCACCAAAACTAACTTGACATGAAAAGTTAAAAAAAGAAGCAAACATTTAATGTATAGTCATAACAACCAACCAGCTTTTCGATAGACATGTCACTATACACCAACAAGAACATGTGGCCTAGTAATTCTCAAGCACATCTAAATGATGAACATATTGCTTCTAATGGTCATTCTCTCTCCCAGGAAACATTTGAGACAGTAGTTCTGAAGTGACTGAGCAGCTTACAGATGTATTAACAGAAAACATTAAGTATACACAGCTGACTCTAACCCTGCAACTGGAAAGAAATACAATGTGTAGTTTCTCTTTGTAAATTGGAAGGTATTTCTACTGTGCGTACACTGCTCTCTGTAGTGTGCTGCAGTTGATCTGATTATGTTTAATTATGTTAAGAGACTCTTTTTTACCCCACACATATCCTTTATCCAGGCAGATTTTTTGAAGTTTCACATATCTGGGTATTTTCTGTCCGTAAAGAAAAACCCAATGCATTGTGGTATGGAAAAATGCCCCATTGGAGTGTCTCTGAGTACAAAATCAATGATACTCCAAAATACTCAAAAGCCCAGAGGTAGAGGGACAATATAACACATTCAGATGTGGTGGAGCATTTGTTGTAAATGGCACTTCTTGTTTGCAAAAGAAAAAAGTAACCAATATAAAAAAGAGTAGATTTGTTGGGACAATTTTCTGGTGTGTTTTCTGATGGAAAAAAGGCTGTTTTCTGGTGGAAAAAAACTATACTCGACAGATAGCTGAAACCCAGGGACCCTGTTTATATCTCTTTAAAATGTCATCAAATGCATACCTCATTTGGTTCTGTGTTAATTCTACAACAAATCTACTAAAATTTCCTGTTTGTCTTAGATAAGGGTTAATTTTCTTATAAAGGAACAACCCTGAAAATCACCTTTCCCTGCTAGCCATATTTCTTTATTAAAACAACTAGCTTGGGGACCTGGTAAGGCCTGGATTAATTGAAAAAGTCATTGTTTGTCTGTACTCAAAGTTTAGTCAAGATACAGTTGGCTGGGTTCAGTGGGTGCGGGTGAACTGCAACTCCCAAATCCCAAGGTCAATCACCCTCAAACTCCTCCATTATGTTTTGTTGGTCATGGGGGAGGGGTGTCTGTGTACCATATATGGTGCAGATCCATCATTGCTGGGTTTCAGAAAATGCTCTCTAGATGCAGGGTGAACTACAACTCCCACGCAGGTGGGTCAGTTCCCCAAGCCCTTCCATTACATTCTGTTGGTCATTTGGGGGGGGGGCAGCTTTTCTAGATTCATCACTGGTAGAGTTCAGAATGATCTATGCATGCAGGGTGAGCTACAACCCCCATGTGGGTGGGTCAGTTCCCCAAATCCCTCCAATGTGTTCTAATAGTCACCAGGATTGTGTGTGCCAAGTATGGTCCAGGTCTATCCTTGGTGGGGTTCACAATGGTCTCTGGATGCAGAGTGAATATAACTCTCACATGGGTTAATACCCCCAAAATCCTTCCACTATGTTCTGTTTGTCATGAAGGGGGGAGTCTGTGTGCCAAGTTTGGTCCAGATCCGTCATTGGTGGGCATTGCAGTGGTCTCAGGAAGTGAGTGAAAGTACTGCGAATCCCATCGTCCTTGGCCCAGTCTCCCCCAAATCACACCAGGACATAAAATGGGTCATTGGGGGGGGGGTCTCTGTGTCAAGTTTGGTCCAGGTTTATGTAATTAAATAAATAAGAATCTAGAGAAAGGAGTACAATAAATCCAGACCGAAATTGCTTAAGCATGGAAGTACCATCTTTAAGAACATAAGAACATAAGAAGAGCCATGCTGAATCGGACCTCAGCCCATCTAGTCCAGCATTCTGTATCACACAGTGGCCCACCAGTTGTACACGGGGATCTCGAGCAGAAGGGAGGGCAAAACCCTGACCTGCTCCCAACCCCCCACAACCAGTACCCAGGGAAATCCTGCCTACCTCAACCAACTCCGAGGTGGCACTTGAATGTCCTTTTCAGTAACTACCGATACACTTTGTATCCATGAATCTGTCTAATCCTGCCTTGAAGTTGTTCAGGCTGACAGCTGTCACAACCTCTTCTGGAAGTGAGTTCCATAACCCAATGACCCTCTGGGTGAAGAAATATTTCCCTTTATTAGTCCTAATTTTCCTACCTTGGAGCTTCAGGGAGTGCCCTCTAGTCCTAGTGTTTTGTGACAAAGAAAATAATTTTTCTTTATTCACCTTTTCTATCCCATGCATGATTTTATACACTTCGATCAAGTCACCTCTTAAACGCCGTCTTTCAAGGCTGAAAAGACCAAGGCGTTGCAACCTGGTTTCATAAGGGAGCCGCTCCATCCCTTGGATCATTCTTGTTGTCCTTTTCTGTACCTTTTCCAGTTCCGTTATATCCTTCTTAAGGTGCGGAGACCAGAATTGTACACAGTACTCCAAATGTGGCCTTACCATAGATTTGTAGAGAGGTAATACAACATTTGCTGACTTATTTTCGATTCCCTTTCTGATCATGCCTAGCATAGAATTTGCTTTTTTCACTGCTGCTGCGCACTGGGTTGACATCTTCATTGAGCTGTCCACCAAGGCCCCAAGATCCCTTTCCTGGTTTGTCTCGGAAAGCTTTGACCCCATCAATTGGTAGGTGTAGTTGGGGTTCTTTGCCCCGATGTGCATGACTTTACACTTGTTTAGGTTAAAATGCATTTGCCACTTTGTTGCCCATTCACTCAATTTCGAGAGATCTTTCTGGAGCTCTTTACAATCAGTTTCATTTTTAACTACCCTGAACAATTTAGTGTCGTCTGCAAACTTTGCTACCTCAGAATTCACTCCTACATCCAGATCATTAATGAATAAATTAAAAAGTAACGGACCCAAAACTGAACCTTGGGGTACGCCACTTCTCACCTCTTTCCACCCAGAGAAATGTCCGTTTATTACCACCCTTTGTTTGATCAAAAGTGGCTGATCAGTAAAAAGTAAAAACAAGTGAGGACGAGCTCAGTCTCCATTCAGTCACAGAACAATTTACAGTCCAAAAATACAGTCAAATAGTTTTCAACCTCAACAATCGACGTGGATAATTTCTTATTAGGAAGTAATACCAGTAACTTGAGGTTGGCAGTTATCGAGAATACTTCATGTCAGTGAGATCATGTCATACCTTCACCCTGAGATAAAACTAACTGAAATAGGTCAGCCAAAGCTTGCTTCACACTATATGGATTTTGAAAACATATTTTGAATGTGTAGTAGATAATATTTTTCTTAAATTTTAAAAATACCTCATGTTTAGAGGAATACATCTAAAAGGAGTATTATTAAAAGGACTTTTTGAAAATCTAATCCTATCAATATCTTATCAGTTTGAGCTGCACAGGAGTATCATTGACTCCAGCTCTCTAATATAACCACATTTAAAAAAAACATCTGTCCAAACTTTACACTACACTAGGTCTACAGGGTGGTTAAAACTCCATTTAATATAAAATCTCATCGAAACTCAAAATTTACCATTTTAAAACTGTTTAAAGCAGCACATGGTGGAATGGACTAAATATTCAAATAGTGGTTGCGCTCAAATCAATATCATTTGCAATGTGAGGAATGGAACAGTTTTAGCCTAAAACAGCGATTTTCCAGCTGGAGGTCGGGACACCTGGAAGGTCAATAGGAGGGTGTCAGAGGGGTCGCCAAAGACCATTGGAAAACACAGTATGTTTTATTAGCCATAGGGGTTCTGCATGGAAAGTTTGGCCCACTTCTATCGTTGGTAGAGTTCTTTGATTGTAGGTGAACTATAAATCCCAACAACTACAGCTCCCAAATATCAAAGTCTATTTCCCCCAAACTCCACCTGTGTTCACACTTGGGCATATTGAGTATCAGTGCCAAGTTTGGTCCAGATCCATCATTGTTTGAGTCCACAGTGCTCTCTGGATGTAGGTTAACTCCAAAACTCAAGGTCAATGCCAGCAAACCCTTCCAGTATTTTCTGTTGGTTATGGGAGTTCTGTATGCCAAGTTTGGTTCAATTCATTGGTGGAGTTCAGAATGCTCTTTGATTGTAGTTTAATTATAAATCCCTGTAACTATAACTCCCAAATGACAAAATCAACCCCCTTCCTCAACCTCACCAATATTAAAATTGGGGTGTATCGGGTATTTCTGCCAAATTCGGTCCAGATTTCTGCCAAATTCGGTCCAGTGAATGAAAATACATCCTGAATATCAGATATTTACATTATGATTCATAACCGTAATAAAATTACTGTTATGAAGTAGTAATTAAAATAATTTTATGGTGGGGTGTAACCACAACATGAGGAAGTGTATTAAGGGGGTGTGGCATTAGGAAGGTTGAGAAGCACTGGCCCAAAAGATAGTAGTGCCAAGCAAACACATCTGGGAGAAACATTCATTCTCTGTCCACTTGCCTGACCCTATTGAAGGTAGTGGAACTTGTAGCAGGGTCTCTGATAATGTCAATATAGGTATTTTCCCATATGAGAAGAAAAAAACTGTATTCTTTTTAAATTGGTGATTTGGAAACAAAAGTGTAGCCTCCATTGTGGAACTGCCATTCCCATCATACTTCATCCCTGGGAGTTCTTAGCTAACCAGAAATATGTACTGTATATATTCCCAAGCAAACCCAAAGTCTAGCTCTATGAATCAGAAAGAGTATATTTTATTTACAAATTTGGTAAAGTATACAATGGTGAAATTATTGGTATAGTACAGGCATGGGAAACTTTGGCTCTCCAGGTGCTTTGGACTTCAACTCCCACAATTCCTAACAGCCTACTGTTAGGAATTGTGGGAGTTGAAGACCAAAACACCTGTAGGGCCAAAGTTCGTCCATGCCTGTTATAGCACATAATTTTTAGTTGTTAAATCCAATTGTTAATCACAACTAGAGTAGACCTGCTGAATAAATAGGATTTATATAGCTGTACCCATTGACTCAATGGTTTCTTCTAGCTGGGATTAAAATTGAATTTATCACATAATGTCTATTGCAACCATTTCGGCAATTCAGTAAAAAGGTTTATACTTTCTCAAGCAAGATCACTTTACCATAGCGACAAATCTAAAATTCTTAATAGCCTCTTTTTAGACTTTCAACTAGTATCAGTACTACTTTTACAAGACAATTGCAATGAACTTCCCTCATCAGTCAGAGACAAACATGATGCAATGTTACTGTTGATACAATTTATTTTTCCCCCTTAAGAGGAAGTCATCAAAAATTACAGCATGTCCTATAAGCGATGAGACAGGCATTATGCTTGCTATCATATGCAGCAACTAGTCATCATAAAATAGCCAGAAGATTGTTTGAAAAAGGAAGAAATTTCAATTTAGTCAGAGAAAAGCAAAATGATTTCAGAATATTCTTCAAATACAGAATTATCCCTTTACCTAGATCCAACATTTATAGTTTCATTACACACACTCTACATCCTCCAGTGCGATTTTATGGTATGCTTCCGGCCCAAGTACAGTCAAAATATAAGATTATCCACAGTTTCAGGGGGTCTTTGAACATATCCCCTATGGATGGGAGAGGGAGGGCTCATACTGCAGTTTCAACAGAACAACCATATGTCCTATCTTCCTTACCAAAGACAGACCTCTTTTAAAAGGCTGGTAGAAAACCGTTCTGTTTGAAAGTGTCCTCTGTTTGAAGTGTTATCCATTCCAAATAGAGATCCACATAATATGAATCCACAAAGAGGCCTTGAGCTTGGTAGCAAGATAGCAGATTAACATATGTGTTTCTCACTGTGGGTGCTGTATTGTGCCTAAATTTGCAAATGTACATATAAATCAGCACATGTAGAATATTAATTTAAAATATATATAATGGTATTTTCGCTGTTTTGTGGGGTCTTGTCGCCTCCACTCTCCAAGGCGCTTTCCCTCCTCAGTCCTCCCTCCCTCCAGCCTTGAAGGGCCTTTCCTTCCTTTCCTTCCCTTTATTTTAAGTTTATAAAGACTTAAAATAGTGTGTAACTACTAAAATAATGTATAAATATTAAAATAAATAGAGTATCCCTACATTGCGGTTTTTCACTTATTGCGGGAGGTTCTGGAAACTAACCCCAGGAATAAGTGAGGGAACACTGTATGTGCACAACAAAAAGGAAATTTTCAAGTAGTTAAGTGGGCTGAGCATTCAAAATGAGAAATGTTTATTTAAAGCTTTGAATGGTAAAGCACTATTTATATATTGTATATTTTTAGACTTGCTGTGGAACTGGTTTTATCTCTAGCTCTACTTTTCAAAACCATTTTAGTTTACAAAAAGAATATGCAGCAAAACTCATGCAAGTATATTCTTAACACAAAGAAGTGTAAACATCAGTAATATTTCATACATGTTATTGTCTTGATTACTTTTATCTCCTTATGTCTTTGCTATTCAAATTGATGCAACTGCTGTCAATACTGTCAACTCATAACTATTAAAATGGGGTTCCCCAAAACCACACCTAGTTTTGTTGGAGACAGTAATTGTTAATGATAGTTTCACATGACACAGGGAGAGTCTGGGAGGGGGAATGCAATTTTAACCTGAGGATTAGAGATTGGAAATGTGTGGCACTCCATATGTCGCTGAATTTCACCCATGCTCTAGATTTACAGGCTGGGATAGGCTAACATGGGTCGGATATGCTTTCTTAAACATGGGGTAAGCCCATTCACCAGGAGGATTTTGGATGCCGTATGCCCAAACAAACAACTTGCCCAGTTTGGGGCACAGCTCTACTGCCAGTGTTGGTCGTAAGTCCCAAAACAGTATCTTAAGTTAGATTCAATGGCTCCAATGACCCCTCTCTTAAACATGAGATTAGGCTTGGGCACTATAATAATTTTAAGGCAGAATTGTTATTTTGTCATCACTGCCAACACAAAGCGTTAACATTAGAAGGAGATGGGAATTTCTTGCATTCAAAAGTGTACCAGGCACATCCTTTCAAACAGCCCTCTATCTCCTGTTGGCAGGACTTTGGGAGCAATGAATCCGTTTAATAACTAGGACTATTCTTGGCATGTACTGAATAGTTACAAGGCTACTTCACATTGATGACCAACAGGGTGTGAGCAATATTCATTAATAGCAAACAAAATATGACTTTCTTCTATCAACTGATGGATGGCCGCAGCCCAATCAATATTTTAGTTTTCTTGAATACTTCTGGGGCCACAAATGTTTATACAAAGCTCACATTTTGGCACTTCTAGGAGTGCCTACCCTATGCAGTTGATAACAATCTTTCTGATTCTCCCCCAAGTTAGGTAAACAAAACTCCAAATCCAAACGAAGCGAAACTCAAATATTCTTCAATAAATATTCTTCAAGAATATGGTAATGGACAATAACTAAGCAAAATAATTTCTTCAATGAATAACGTTATTGCGAGACCCAAAGAAATTGAGATAATTAGCAACAGGGGAGTTTTTTGTTTTTTTAAAAAAACAGTTGCATCTGTAACCATGATTCCATGGCTAATGCAAAATGTCAATAAGGTTATTGATAAATTCACGTAACCACAGCTGGTAATATGGACCTAATGGTTTTGAGTGTAAAAAAACTGCAATTTCCGAGGTTGTTTTAATTACATCTAATATTTTGAGCCATAAATTCAGTTTTGCCAATGGAATCAACAAGCTAAAGGCCAGAAGTCTGTAATACATTACATTTCATCTTCTCTATCACCACTATCAGCTTGATAGCATATGAGCAGCACAAACATATATTGGAGAAAAAGAGGCAACATGTTTATGTGTGAAATAACTTCTCTGGCTGGTTCCTTGCAGAGTAAAAATGAAAAGCAACTTTTATTGATTTAGGAAACCCAATAAAGCATATGCCCCAAAGGCACCGATGACCAGGAGTAGGTTAATTACTGAGACTGCAGGGTTTGCATAATGACGGTAAAGGAACTCGGGGACACAAGTGCTCCTCTGGGTGACAGTTACATCATCTATTTGCAAGAGGTACCTGGTGTCCCTCCATGTGACACTGCATGGTGTGACATGGCACAATCACGTTTTAATGATTCATGGATAAATACTGGACTGTGCAAAGCTTGGTTCTGGCTGATAAAGCTTAGGTGGCATGAGAGGAGGTGATTTCACATAATCTGATTAAAGGTATTCCCCAAGTTACAAACTTATTGGTTGCTTACCTGTAACTGTAGTTCCCTGAGAGGTCACATGTAAATTCATATTCACAGGGACCACGACAGGGAAATCTAATTTACAAACAACTCATAGTCAAGAATGGGAGTGAGACAACAGAAAGGGAGAGAAATCTACCCCAGGAAGAGAAAATCACTCCTGAAAGAGGTATCACGGAGAAAAGGTGTATCAATTTAAGCTTTCTCGCCAATCCTTGTTGTGTTTTTGTGTGTAAGTCGCCCGGAGCACTGACGTGGAGGGCGACTCATAAATAATAAAATCAATCAATCAATCAATCAATCAACAACAAGCCACATTTTTCAAACTCCAATTATCGCAGGGACAGAAAGTAAGGGGAAATATTCTGAACAAGAACACAGACAGCAAAAAAAGAAAGAAACCACACGGGGTTGTTAACTCTTCCCTATGCTATCCTAAGACTATGCACGCACACGCACGCACAGAAAGAGATGGGGGAGGGGCTGGAGTTACCTATTTTGATTCTGGCAAGATTTTGGCCAAAAAAACCTACACAAAATCACAGCAGCATGATTTTAGAGCATGATTACATTCAGCCCCTCTGTTTGAAAAGTATGTAACTCTGTCATCACTATTGCTTATTTGTTTCACTCCATGATTACAGAGCATTGAGCCAAGGAAGTTAAATATATGTCAAACTGCATTCATTTGACAGTGTTGAGATGCACCCTCGAAGAACCTAGCTAATTTCTAGACACACCATTTCCCCACCCATGGGCACGGGTAAATGAAATTGCAAATATGGGTTTCATGATTACAGAAGTTTTACTATATAGTAAAGCCATATGGATAACACTGCATTACAAGAGTGTTATTAGCATTTCATAGTTATTTCATAATTATCCTATTAATCAATAAAGATAATGTATTCAGAATAGAACTGAAGTCAGGCCCAGATCTCAAATCAGTTTTTCTAAATGTTAACAAAAAGATAATTAACATGTTTGATATTCGATTTTTGAAGACTACTTTGATTATCTAGAGCAGTGTTTCCCAATCTTTTTTGAGCCGCGGCACACTTTTAACATTGAAAAAATCCGGGGGCACACCACCAACCAAAATGACACAAAATGATACTGTAACACAGTAAAGAACAGCTGGGGAATGGTGACCTGCTGGGAGCAACTGCTGGGAGTGCCAAAGCCGGGGAGGAGCCAGGCCATGCCATGCCCAACCCCCTCCCCCAGACTTCAGCTCTCCCACAGCTTCTCCAGCCTTGAGGGGACAGTGCCAAGCCAGCATTGTGCTGGCTCTGCCACCGCTGGCTTGGCACTGCCCCCTCAAGGCTGGCTAAGCTGTGGGAGCGCTCAAGCCGGGGAAGGGGCAGAGCCAGGCCACGCCATGCCCCTCCCCCTCCCCCCAGCTGCAGTTCTCCCACAGCTTCGCCAGCTTTGAGGGGGCAGTGCCAAGCCAGCATTGTGCTGGCTCTGCCACCGCTGGCTTGGCACTGCCCCTTCAAGGCTGGCAAAGCTGTGGGAGTGCTGAAGCTGGGGGAGGGGCAGAGCCAGGCTGTGTCATGCCCCCTCCTCCCCCCGGCTTCAGCTCTCCCACAGAGGAGGAGCATGAGCGGTGGACGGGCTTCAGTAGGCAGGGCTCCTCCGCGCAGCTTCAACAAGCAAAGGGCGAGAGTCAAGGAGGGAGTCATGGCGGATTAGAGGCTGGTGGGGAAATGGCTGAAAGAGGCGGCGCCCCAGTCCCTTCTTCTTTTTCTTCGCTGCCGCCCGGCCCTTCCTCCTCCTCCCCCAAGCAGCAGGAGTTCGGCAGGAGGAGGGGGCAAGGAAGGGGGCAGAGAGCTTTTCTCGCGGCACACCTGATGATCACCCCGGCACACTAGTGTGCCACGGCACACTGGTTGAGAAACACTGATCTGGAGCAGTGTTTCCCAACCGGTGTGCCGTGAGCGATCATGAGGTGTGCCATGGGAAATTGGAACCTCCAATACCAGACCTGGGCATTTCACGGCCCCTGGCAGGCAGGCAAGCAGAGCGGCCAACGGAGGGGAAGGGGGGGTGAAGAGGAGGAGGCCAGGAACAAACGCTGCCGCAGAGCATGCCTTCGTTCTCCTCCTCCTCCCTTCCCTTCCGCCTCGCACGCTCCCCCTCCCTTCTCTTCTGCTTTGCTCTCTCACCCCTCCTTTCTCTTCCGCTTTGCTCTCTCTCACCCTTCCCTTCTGCCTCGTGCGCTCCCCCTCCCTTCTCTTCTGCCTCACTCTCTCTCACTCTCCCTTCTCTTCTGCCTCACTCTCTCTCACCCTCCCTTCTCTTCCGCCTCGCTCTCTCTCACCCCTCCCTTCTCTTCTGCCTCACTCTCTTTCCCCCTCCCTTCTCTTCCAGCAACTACAATTCCCAATTGTCAAGATCTATTTCCCCCAAACTCCACCAGTGTTCCCATTTGGGCATAGTCAGTATTTGTGCCAAGTTTGGTCCTGATCCAACATTGTTTGAGTCCACAGTGCTCTCTGGATGTTGGTGAACTACAACTCCCAAACTCAAGGTCAATGCCCACCAAACCCTTTCAGTACTTTATGTTGGTCTCATGAGAGTTCAGTGTGCCACGTTTGGTTTAGTTCCATCATTGGTGGAGTTGAGAATGCTCTTTGATTGCGGGTGAACTATAACTCCCAGCAACTACAACTTCCAAATGACAAAATCAATTTTTTGACTGATGGTCCCTCCTTGGGTTAGTATTAGTATGTTTTGTGGCAAAATTTGGCAGCAATGTGTCCAGTGGTTTTTGAGTTATGTTAATCCCACAAATGAACATTACATATAGCGAGAGATCGAGAGAGAGCACAACAGCGCAGGCAGAAAAGCAAACATCACAGGGAAACATGTCTGTGTAGGTGGGTGAACATTAGGAAGAACTTCCTGACTGTGAGAGCTGTTCAGCAGTGGAACTCCCTGCCTCAGAGTGTCCTTCCATCTGGCTGCTCTCTTTCCAGCCGGCTTCCCTGAGGACCGGGTACGTTTTTGTGTTTATGTTTACCAACTATTACTACATTTGGGATTGGCTGGATGTGATAGCCTTTCTAGTGACTGTGTATCAATTCTCCTGTTCATTGTTCATCAGTTATAAACGAGGGACTCATCTAATGCCCACCTGGAATGATAAAGGAGCATATATATTGAAGGTGGAAGCCTCATTATTGTTCCATGAGATGTATTGATGCTGTACTAGTGGACTGCTTTGAAGCTACACTACCGTTCAAAAGTTTGGGGTCACATTGAAATGTCCTTATTTTTGATGGAAAAGCACTGTACTTTTCAATGAAGATCACTTTAAACTAGTCCTAACTTTAAACAAATACACTCTATACATTGCTAATGTAAATGACTATTCTAGCTGCAAATGTCTGGTTTTTGGTGCAAGATCTACGTAAGTGTATAGAGGCCCATGTCCAGCAACTATCACTGCAGTGTTCTAATGGTACAAAGTGTTTGCTCATTGGCTCAGAAGGCTAATTGATGATTAGAAAACCCTTGTGCAATCATGTTCACACATCTGAAAACAGTCTAGCTCGTTACAGAAGCTACAAAACTGACCTTCCTGTGAGCAGATTGAGTTTCTGGAGCATCACACTTGTGGGGTCAATAGAACGCTCAAAATGGCCAGAAAAAGAGAACTTTCATCTGAAACTCGACAGTCTATTCTTGTACTTAAAAATGAAGGCTATTCCATGCGAGAAATTGCTAAGAAATTGAAGATTTCCTACAACGGTGTGTACTACTCCCTTCAGAGGACAGCACAAACAGGCTCTAACCAGAGTAGGAAAAGAAGTGGGAGGCCGCGTTGCACAACTAAGCAAGAAGATAAGCACATTAGAGTCTCTAGTTTGAGAAACAGACGCCTCACAGGTACCCAACTGGCATCTTCATTAAATAGTACCTGCCAAACACCAGTGTCAACATCTACAGTGAAGAGGCGGCTGCGGGATTTTGGCCTTCAGGGCAGAGTGGCAAAGAAAAAGCCATATCTGAGACCGGCCAATGAAAGAGAAAGATTAAGATGGGCAAAAGAACACAGACATTGGACAGAGGAAGACTGGGAAAAAGTGTTGTGGACGGATGAATCCAAGTTTGAGGTGTTTGGATCACAAAGAAGAACGTTTGTGAGACGCAGAACAAATGAGAAGATGCTGGAAGAATGTCTGACGCCATCTGTTAAGCATGGTGGAGGTAATGTGATGGTCTGGGGTTGCTTTGGTGCTGGTAAGGTGGGAGATTTGTACAGGGTTAAAGGGATTCTGAATAAGGAAGGCTATCACTCAATTTTGCAACGCCATGCCATACCCAGTGGGCAGCGCTTGATTGGAGCCAATTTCATCCTACAACAGGACAATGACCCTAAACACACCTCCACATTGTGCATGAACTATTTACAGAAGAAGCAGGCAGCTGGTCTTCTATCGGTCATGGAGTGGCCAGCGCAGTCACCAGATCTGAACCCCATTGAGCTGTTGTGGGAGCAGCTTGACCGTATGGTACGCCAGAAGTGCCCATCCAACCCATCCAACTTGTGGGAGATGCTTCTAGAAGCGTGGGGTGCAATTTCTCAAGCTTACCTCAACAAATTAACAGCTAGAATGCCAAAGGTGTGCAATGCTGTAATTGCTGCAAAAGGAGGATTCTTTGACGAAAGCAAAGTTTGATGTAAAAACAATGTTATTTCAAATAAAAATCATTATTCCTAACCTTGTCAATGTCTGGACTCTATTTTCTATTCATTTCACAACGCATGGTGGTGAATAAGTGTGACTTTTCATGGAAAACACAAAATTGTTTGGGTGACCCCAAACTTTTGAACCGTAGTGTATATGGACACATTTTTCAGTACAGTGCATATGTGCAATTCCTGCCAGGATATCTATGTTGTATTCATCGAAACAGGCCCAGGTTTCAAACTGAGTGTATAAATACATTTAAAAACATATTAACTATATGTATTACTGTGTTAGAGTGTCATTTTGTGTCATTTTGGTTGGTGGTATGCCCCAGGATTTTGTAAATGTAAAAAAATGTGCCGCGGCTCAAAAAAGGTTGAAAAACACTGATCTAGAGCAGTGGTTCTCAACCTGTGGGTCCCCAGGTGTTTTGGCCTCCAACTCCCAGAAATCTCAGCCAATTTACCAGCTGTTAGGATTTCTGGGAGTTGAAGGCCAAAACATCTGGGGACTCACAAGTTGAGAACCACTGATCTAGAGTAAATAGAGAAAACAATTACTCCCACATGATTTTGTAGAAGGAATGTTTAATCGAAGTATTATAAACATACACAGCATATCTATACATTCAAATAATGTTTTCAGCTCCACTGACTTGACAACAGATAAGGATGTATCATGATATGAATTACTGCAGCATGATTTGCAGAGTCTCACAAAAAAAAACAAAAGCAAACCAGTAGCAGAAGTTGCCACCTATTTATCACACTATCTGCTGCTCCCACTAAGAGGCAAAGCAAAGCAGATCAATAGTAAACGTGAAGCAGGGACAGCTAATCTGCACCCAGAGCAGTGCTGCAAATTAAAAAGAAAATGCAATCATCACAGTTTCCTTGCCTCTCGCCATTATTCTATTGAATGATAATTAAAATCCACAGGCCAAATTCAATCTGAACATAATTCCACAGAAGCCAGAAGAGGTTCAACAGAGATCAGTTTGCCTTGTTATGTTAATTGTTGCGCTATGGCTGCAAAGAGGAGCAGTAACTTCAAAAATGAGGGAACTTCTATTTGAAAATGGAGAAGTTGTTAACGCCTTTCTGCTTCTCTCATGCACTAATGTAGTGAGTAGACCTTGATACTTTATTGCAGAGCTTTCCAAACTGTGTGTCATTAGTGTGTTGGCTGCAGTGTGTAGATGTATTGCACAAAAGTAACGAGAAACCTCTGAGTCTAGATGAAATAAGTAATATTACTGAAATATTACTTTAATATTCCTCCACATGTTCCAAAGTTTGAGTTCATCCTATCAACCTCATACATTTTATTAAAATGATAAGTAGTTACTTTATTAGTGTTATACAATTTTTAATTCTTACACATATTTACAAAATTGTTACTCATAAATGACAAAAATATTAGAAATGTATATTATCTTATTAATCTATATTTTTAAATGAATGAAATGTTTTCATGAGAGATGTTGTGCCTCCATACATTTTAATTTTATTTATTTACTGTATATATATATTTACAATGTATGTAGGCTGTATCATATGGAACATGGTGGTTTATAGTTTGGTGAGACACATGAGGAATTCTGACAGCGAATTCTAAATTCCCCTTCCTAAACTACAAATTCCAGGATTTCGTAAGATTTTGCAAAGTGGGATCATAGTTCTATAATTGTATGGTATTAAAGAGCCCTTACTTGGTTTTGTAGAGCAGCTTCCTGAAGAAGAGAGATCTTGAAACCCTACTGAAAAAGGAAATTGTTCTTTTGAACAAAAGGTTTATTGTTTAACAATAGCTCTACTGGATAGGCCTTTGTTAAAGCTTCTGAATTGATCATAGTTCCCTGGTTCCTCTATAATGGCAAGTGCTAGTATATCGCTGAAGGGCCAGAAACAGCATCAATCAAAAGCAGGAGTCTTTAAACTACAGCTTGTGGGCTGGATACGGCCCTTCAAGGTCATTTACCTGGCTCCTGCCCTCATTTACTCTCATTGGCAGGCATTCAGCCTGCACCACAGGAAGGGGCGGACTTTGCCAGGATGACTTAGCCAATGGGAGTGGCCAGCCAGCCAGAGGACAAAGCAGAGCATCTATAGAGCAGGGCTGTCCAACTTCTTCGGGTCCAAGGGCCGGGATTCAGGTGACTGGTCACCTTGGGGGCCGCAGCAGAGGGCGTGGCCGCAGCAGGGGCGTGGCCGCTCGCAGGGGGCGGGGCCGCTCTTGCCCTGGCAGGCAAGCCCAGCGTCCTGTGCGGCCCGCCCCTTTTTCGGCGGGGTGACGTCAGGTGCCACACCTGACGTCACCCAGCCCCGCAGAAAAGGGGCAAGATACCGGGCTTGCACGCCAGGGCGGGATCGGCGAGCCGCCCTCCGCCGTGTCCCTATCTCTTGCAGCGGCCGCGCCTGAAGGTAAGCTCCCGGGCTTACCTTCCTTCAGGTGCGGCCGCTGCAAGAGCTAGGGAGATGGCGGTGGACGGCTCGCCGAGTCCCCGGCCCGCCTCCCGCCCTGGCGCGCATGCCCGGCATCTTGTGCGACCCGCCCCTTTTCGGCGGGGTGATGTCAGGTGCCAAAAAGGGGCAGGTCACGCAAGATGCCGGGCATGCGCGCCAGGGCAGGGAGGCGGGCCGGGGGATCGGCGAGCCGCCCTCCGCCCGTGTCCCTAGCTCTTGCAGCGGCGCGCCTGAAGGAAGGTAAGCCTGGGAGCCTACCTTCCTTCAGGCGCGGCCGCTGCAAGAGCTAGGGACAAGGCGGAGGGCAGCTCGCCGATCCTGCCCTGGCGCGCAAGCCCGTGAGCGGCCCTGCACGAGCGAGGAACAGGCGGGGGGAAGTCCCGCCCCTAGGGCATCTGATGTGGCTTCCCTCCGCCTCCTCCTCACTCGCGTCGGGCCCGCCCCTCCTCGCGCTCCCCCCCCCCGGAGATCGAAAATTTTTGGAATTTTTTTTCAATTTTTTAAAAAAACAAACTGATGTCTTGCAGGGGGTTCGGGGGCCGTAGGGAAGGGGCTCGGGGGCCGTGTACGGCCCCCCAGGCGCCTGTTGGACAGCCCTGCTATAGAGAATGTTCACAAAGGGCCATGGCATCTTGCAGGTCATGGCCAAGAACCTTGGCAGGAAGGGTGCCACCGGGGCTGCCCCAAAGGCATGGACTTCGAGTCATGTGCCACGTTGCCCAAGGATAACAAGGAGGCAGAAGAGATGGACTCCTTTGGGGGGGGGTGAGGTCGAGAGGCACATCAACAAGTTTGGCTTCCTGGTGGTAGCGGCGGACTGGACAGAAAGTGCAGTGAGTAAAGAGCCTGCTGGACATAGAGACAGTGGCACTCTTGCTCGGGCGTCAGGAGCTTCCGCTGATGCTTTTCCATGTTTGTTTAAAAGGTTTTAAAAGTTTGAGGACCCCTGCTCAAAAGTATCAAGACCTGTACTACCAGTACACTATTATAGTATTTTGATACCACTTTGACTGCATTGCTACAGTTTATGGAATCCTCTGATTTGCAGTTTAGGATGGGACATAGAATTCTCAGCTAGAGAGTTCTACTGTCTCATTAAACCTCAAGTCCCTGGAATCCACAGGATGAAATCATAGCAATTAAAGTATTATCAACGTGCTGCAATTATGGAATGTGAAAGACACCTATGTAAACATGATCTGGTAAGGAATTGCTACAAAATCTTTCAACTTTGTGTCTGGTTCACATATAGGTGGAATTAGATTTATATTAATCCATTATTAAAAGGTAGTATAACCTCTCTGTTTACTACAGTCATCCATGCATTCTGCAACAACAAAACTTTATTACAGTCACTGACCAGCTAAAAGAGCCCATGGATTATGTATCTACAGATTCAATCATCCAAGGCTTCAAAATATCCCAGGTCCACTCCAATAGAAAATTCCATAATACAAACTTTTATTTTGTCATTTTATATAATAGATGTCATTTTGCTATGCCATTGTATGTGATTGGACTTGAGCACCTATGGATTTTAATACTCATAGCAATTCCTGGAACCAAGCTCCAGTGGATACCAAGGGCTCACTGTACATATGTATATAATGCTATTTCATTTTTTGTAGTTGTTGTTTGCCTTTAGATCATTTATGACTTATGGCAATCTCAACTTGAGCATGGCAAATCTATCATGGTGGGGTTGTTTTTTTTTTTAGCAAAGTTTGTTCAAAGGGTGTTTGCTTTTGCCTTTCTTAAGGCTTTAACATTTTATTATGAGATTTTAGTAGATTCATTTTGCCTTAGTTCCCCCACCAGAAGAAATGGAACAAACAAACAATAAATTCACCCAAAATATCTAACCTCTGATTCTGGCCAGTCACATAATTTGCCAAACGAAGGCACTGCTTGTCAGCGGATCCAACACTTCTTCCTACTTACTGAGAGGAAGTATAAAATAAGCCATAGGCTAGAGAAATTTCTTCACAGCAGCTGTTCCCAGGTTCAGCAAATCAGACAGTGCTGAAGGAGGGAACACTGTCACCAGGTAGGGGGTATTTAATGAGAGCACAAACATGCTGGCAGAAGTGAAGCCTGATGACAGTCACATGGACATCTAATGTAAAAAGAGTAGTTCACTTTGCAAGATAATTGATCTAAACTGAGGTACAGAGGATGGAAGGGTTAACTTCATCATGCCACGTGAAGTTTCAAACTCAACTTCTCTGTTAATTTTACAAGTGTTCAAAATCTACAGCAAACTGGGAACAAAGCATTTGCACTTTAGTGCTCTGAGCAGAAGGCTACCTTTTGCCACCAGAGCACTATAGCAGGTTGATTCTTATGACCATCATGCTATGTTCGTCTTCTAATTTGGTTTCTATAAAGCAGTCATCTTATTTTTCTGTTGAGATGTCATTTTCGGGATATAATGAATAGAAAATATTACTATCCCTGTGATGCACTGAAAATTGATATAACCCCGTGAAGTGGGTGCGTAGGAAGCCATGATGCAACTGAACAAACATCTTAGGTCTTACAATGGCAAAGTTTAATTTGTGTCAGGGCTCACATCCAGAACATGGAATTAGCAAAATTGATTTCTGGGGAAAGAGAGCATATTGTCCAAGTAGATCTGAGCTGCAGTCATCTCTCAAACACTACAAAATGGCAATTCCAATAAAAACTAACCCAAGACTTATCAGTGAGTAGTAATGAGGACCCTGTAATGGGTTTGTAAAGCAGCTAAAACTGAGTATCAGAAATTATTACATGAAAAACAGGTTTGTGTGGTTTACTAAGGGTTGCATCAGGCTGTTTTTCCCCTTTCTATATGAAGATGTATGACTCTTTAGAACTACATATGATAGTCATAATTAGCGAAGTGTATCCTTACCTGTATTTGTGCTAGAAATGCTCAGATGAATTTATGAGGGAAAAATCTGCTAGATCAAAACAAAGGTTTATCTAGAACAGTGTTTCTCAAACAGTGCTCCTTCAGGTGTTTTGGACTTCAGCTCCCAGAAATCCCAGCCAGTTTACAACTGTTAGGAATTGTGGGAGTTGAAGTCCAAAACACCAGAAGGAGCACAGTTTAAGAAACTCTAATCTATAATATAATCCCACTTTGCACTGTATCCAACCAACCATGATTGAAAACACATGAGTAAAACTAAAACCCTCTCCTACAATTGTTCCTCAAGCAACTGATATTCAGAGACAGTCCTGCAGAAGACTAGTTAGTACCTATTCTCCACAAATTCTCTGCAAATTTAACTCTAATTCTCTCTTAAAGTCATATATCGATGGTCACTGTAACATTGTGTAGAAACTATTACATCACAACTTCTGTACCTCACTGTTTGATGAACTTGTGATGTGCAAATATTTGTACTAGGTGACAAGTTTTAGGACTGCTGCATCTTTTTTTCCCTTTGTGGCAATAAATGAAGTTATACATTAAAATATCAATATATCAAAGTGATATAGGTTTGAGTATTGGACTGGGGCTCTGGGGCAAGAGTTCAAATCCCCATTCAGACATCTTGTTAATTCTCTCTCAGCCTCAGAAGCAGGCAAAGGTAAACCTTCTCAAAAGAAATCTTGCCAACAAAACCCCATGATAGGAGAAGCTAACCATAAGTCAGATATGACTTGAAGGCATACAACAACAAAGATCTACTTGAGGGTTTATTTTATTGGATGTTCTGGTAAGAGTTTCTCTGAGTGCTTCTATGAATAAGAAAGGGTATAACTTAACAGGACTTCCAAAATGTTACATACTTTAGAAATGATCCGATATACTAGGCAATCCCTTAATGTAGTTCAGATAGCAGAGGAATATGAAGCAAGGCTACTACAAACACATACAGTCAACTCTCCACATTTGTAGATTTGACCTTTGTAGATTTGATTTCTCGTGGATTTGATTAAAGATTAGGGTTGTGCACAAATTTGGACATGGTTATTAAGTCGTACGTTTTTCTGAAAATCTGTACTTACAACCCGCTTCAGGAAGCCAGAGTTCCCCCCCCCCCCCAAACACAAACAAATAAAAACAGTCATTTACAGAGTTTTTGTAAGAAGTTGCAGTGAGTTAGCTTCTTTTTCAGCACAAGGCAAACTCTCTTGGGCGGTGCAGCCAAACCTGGTATGTAACATGCTCTCCTCACCCTATTAGGGCTGAGGGAAAGGGGAAGGAAGGAGGTCACCTTACCTAACGTGGTAAGATTATGCTTATGTTGCAAAGAACGATGAAAGGACATGATATAATCTATTTTTGAAGCCTTGATAAAGCGCCCCAAGCAAAACGGACCCTAGTGGCCAAAGGAAAAAGTGCATGGTTCACTCCGTCGGCTTCTATCCACCTCCTTCATGCATGGAGCTTGGATGCTTACTTTTTACGTCCTTGGAATGATCGTTGGTAGCTCTTCTTACACCCCCATTTGGACTGAGTCTTTCCTTTTGGAGTACCAGATCGCACCCCGCCCTCACTTGTGGATTTACATCAGATTTTAAGACGGTCCATTGGGAGACCGGGATAATCCGGACTTTACAAGACATTTCAATTGGACGTTACTCGTGTGTCGGGTACTGTATATGGAGTGTTTTCTGGCTTATTACTTATTGTGTTAGACTTCGAATAAGGAAGGTTAGACTTGCATTGTGATTTTTGAATTTAATAGATATATTATCAGTCCTTTGGGTTTTGCATTTATCTGACTGCGCCTAGTAGTTGTTGTAGTGTTAAACCCCTGCTCTTTGTTTTGGTTTGAAAAAGTGAACAGAGCATGTTCAGAGGCTGCCTTCAAGTACAGTGGAGTATGTGTTCTCACTGTCTGCATAGAATTAAGATTCAAATGCCAGTCCAGCCCATTTGCATCAGTGAAAAGAGAAAGGACAACCATCCTGGCCTTTATCTCTGAAAGCAGAGTCCTAGGACTGTCTCTGTTTTCTCCCCATGACTAACCTTCTCAATGTGAAGGAGCACTCGGACGCATGAACATTTTCTCTACATTGCTGACTGGCAATTTAATGTTTCAGAGTTCCATTAAAACAAATATAGTGTGAGGGATGAATTTGACCCCCATCATGATTCTCTAGTTGTCTTCTTCATCACTAATGACCCCGTCTGGTAAAAAGTAAGCCACTGCCATTCTGCCTGTGTGAAGCTAAAGCTTTTCTTATCCTCTCCTCACAGTCTCGTAGCAGGCAGGATTTAAAATTTACACCAAAATAGTTGGGAAATGAACTTCAGTGAAGGAGCTCTCAAAAGCATAGACAGGATCTCTGGTTTGGCAGCTGGCAATGGTGAGTGGGGGAAGGGGTCCTTTCCTCCTATGCTCAGCCGAGATGAAAAATCACCCACTCATTCATGAGATTAGATCTGCCTGAAAAGAAAAAACAGAAGACCATCCTCCTCCTAAGAGCCAGTTACATCTGATATGCTAGACATGGGCCAAGAAATCCCATCTCCTCGCACAGTGAGAATAAATCATAGATGCTATTTATATTGTGAATAACTGATTTGATATGCAGTTGTATATTTTTAAAATGCACATTTTATGGAAAGATGTAAAAAATGTTGATTGAGTGCCATGAACTCTCAAAAATGTCCTGCATACAGAGTCTGTCTAGAAAATGGTCTTCAGCAGAAAATTAGTCTTCAGTGATGACTGATCAACAGGATCAAGAAAGGACCAAGTCTGGACGAGACCTGTCTTGATAACAGTAATTTGAAGTAGAAGAGGAAGAAAAAATCCCCATTGCTCCCATTCTTTTTATAACAATTGCTTTATTTAAACTCAGGAGTAAGCTGCTATCATCTTATTTTCTACAAAGGCAGCACACATTTCTTCATAAAGACAAAACATTCCAGCAAAGATTGTTTTCTTTTGTGCAGTCTGTTTTCCAAACATGACTTGCATATGAATTGGCTTATTCCTTTGTACACAATTGTTTCTCTAAATTTAAGGTTTCAGTATTGACCTGAAAGGAAAAAGTAATTTGAAACAGTATAAATGGACAAATGACCACATCACAATGATATGCAAGTCCTCTTGTTCTAGAGAAAATGTGTTTTTTAAAAAATGGGACAAAATGCAAATATGGAAGTATAGATAGACTGCAGACCACATGACTTAAAACAATTAAACTTATGGTTTAAATGTCCATGTCTCTCCCTTGACCTCCATCATCATTACCACCACTCCACTGTTTTGTGTGACACCTGCTAAATAATGGTGGTGGGTAGTTTCTGAGTTATTGGGCTGATGAATCTGCTCCACATTTTAGTCTAACCATTGAAGGAATGATCCAGAGTGCCAAATTCTATCCCTCAAAGAGATTCAGCACTTTGAATAGTCTCTTTAATGATTGGAATAAAATTCAGAATAAATTTAATACACCCTTGATGTGGAAGTCAACCATCAGCTACTGCTGCTAACATTTTGTGTCTCAAGCAATTGCGGTATTAGGAAGTATCTCTTAAGCCTTTTGCTGAGCAGGATCCCAATTGCTGGTCAGGAGCTGAACCTGCAAAATGATTATGATCCTGTGCGTCTTATACTAATTATTAATATAGGTTGAGTATGCCTTATCTGGAATTCCAAAATACAAAATACTCCAAAATGCAAAGCAGCCAACTTGGGTGGCTGAGATAGTGACACATTGGCTTGCTGGTGGGCCAATGCACACAAGCTTTGCACTAAATTAGTAAAAAATATTGTACTGTTGTCTTTTTATATTCTATGGGGTTTAAGGGCACAAAATCCTAGTAAAAGTAGAAAACCACAAATTAAAAAACGCTGTATTTTTTCTACTTGAGAAAGCATCTCTAGAAATTTCTACGTCTTCCAACATAACTCTGTGGTCCACTTTTGCTAGAAACAGCTCTCTCTAGAAATGTCTATGCCCTCCAGTGTGACCAGAGGAGTATGACCATAGAGTCACACAGGAGTACTTAGCGAGAACATTTTAATCAAATCTATGAATAAACAAATCTGCAAAAGTGTAGGGATGACTGTATAAACTTTATACACATACACCTTCAATTTCTGATCTTAATGTTAACACTTTTTAAAAACCCCTCTGTTTTGAATGTTTTAAAGTTTTACTGGTCTATGACCATAATAATAAAACTCATTAATACACCTTCAGGCTATGTGTATAAGGAGTGTATGAAGCAGAAATTACTCTTATTTAGACTTGGGTCCTATATCCAAGATATGCAATTATGTAACTACTAGCTGTACCCGGCACGCGTTACTGTGCCCTATTTAGGAGATGCGAGAAAGTCTGAGTATGTAAGGGTTGGAATTGTTGTTAGTTATGGTGTTGTTGGGGCCATGGCTATGTCGTTGTGGGTTGTTCTGGTGGGTGGGATGTTGAAGTCCAGTGCATAGGTTGGTGTGTGGTGTTGCTGGCATTCTGCATAGCTTGTGGATATGCAATGTTTTCGTCTTTCCGTCTGCTGTGTTGATGTAGAGGTTGATGCTTGTGTGGGTGGGATACTTTGGAAGTGAGTGGAGGTACTTGAAATCCCATTATCCATGGTGTGTCCTCCTCTGAACTGCAGTCAAATGGAGTGTGGGTCATGGGGGGCATTGTGTGCCAAGTTTGGTCTTTATTGGTCTTGGTTCTGGGCCACAGTGGTCTGTGGGGAATGATGGGTTGTGAAGTAGCACAAATCCCATTATCCATGGAGGTACTTCAAGTCCCATAATCCATGGTCTACCCTCCTCCAAACTGTAGTAGAATGTAGCGTGGGTCATAGGGGCTCTGTGTGCCAAGGTAGGTTACTGTAAATTCAGGCCATACACAATGTCCCATGAGCTGAGGCCTAGTCAGGAACAGCAAGTTAATGAAGCCTTACTGTCAATTCAGGCCATACACAATGTCCAATGAGCTGAGGCATAGTCGGGGGAATCAAGTTAATGAAGCCTTACTGTCAATTTTGGACATGGTCTGTGATTTGTAGGGGTGTAAATTTTCTGTGGGAAATGAATTGGGTGTTTGTGTTTGTGCCTCAGCCCTTTGCCTTATCCTCCTCTGACAGTTTATTATGGGTCGGAATGTTCATGTTGGCTGGCCAGTACAGGAGTTATGCAAATCCGCCTTTATTGGCAGCCAATCATGTTGTCAGAATGTAGAGGCTGGGAGAGTCGTTGGCAGCCCCAGAGGATGCTGGGAAATGTAGGGTTTTTTTACTCGTTGTTTTGGGGGCCTTTTAGGTTTGGGGGGGGAAGTTTCTTTGCTACAAACCTACCTTGCTTGAGGCCTATTTCTGTTGGCAAGTTTGGTGTTTCTGCGTTGTAAGGTTTCTCTGTTTGGGACGGTCGTTCCATGACAGGAACCCCTTTATATAATAGATATGCAAATACAATAATTCCCAAGTTTAAAAAAAATTCAAAACTCAAAGCACTCAACTGTAGCACTAATGTCCAACACAGCACCCTCAAGCTATTTGCTATTCTATCACTCGTTTAAAGCAATGCTTAAATTAGATGCAAAGGAGAGGAGAGCCATATCCCCTTATCCTTTGTGATGAACTTTTTAATGACTTTTTATCAACAACAATAAACCACTATAGGAAGGGGATAGTTCAACTGCATTTAGAAAACGTTCAACACGTGTGTGTGTGCGTGTATGCATGCCTTCAATCAGCTTGTGGGGATGACATGAATTTCATGGGGTCTTCTTAATCAAGGAATATTCAGAGTTGGTTTTGCCAATTCCACCCTCTGAAATATAACTTGTACCCCCTGGTATTCCTTGGTAGTCCTCCATGGAATTACTAACCTAGTCAGATGCCACTTAACTGTCAATACAAAACTTTATTACTGTCACTGACAAGCACAAAGCGGGCACACGTACCCTGAGAGTCTAGTATCATTTCAGTTGGAACATGTTGCTCTAACTGCATTCCCAGCAGGGTGTTGCCTTATGGTGTCAATCATCATCCGTCTGATTTTAAGTGCAGCCGCACAGAACTTAGCAACACTGTAAGTTATTGTAGTGTTAGAGTCCGAAAGCAGCAGGGTGGAATAATATTTTTCACTGCGCCCTGGGTATTTTAAAAGCCATGGTCTAATGAGATTAGATCTAAGATCTCTGTAGAACATGCATTGAAGAAGCACATGCTCAGTTGTTTCCGCATGACCAGACTCACAGGGGCATAGTCTCTGCTTGAAGGGGGCCTTCTGATACCTCCCCTCCAATACAGCCGATGGGAGGGCATGGCATCTTGCCAGGGTAAAAGCCCTTCGGTGTTTGGGCACTTCCAGGTCCGTTAGGTATGCCATGGGGGCAGTGAGGTATCTAGTGGCTTCCCTAACAATGAAGGCTGGGGAACAGGCTAGGTCAGATTGGCGCTCCACTTCCAGGATTCGTTGCTTAATGAGATCCTTGGCTTGGTCCCAACTCATGCTGTCGTCATCTGACAAATTTGGTACCTTCGGGGTAATGTTTTGGCTTATCTTTTTGTACATTTTTCTGTATATGTTTTTGAGTACCAGCTTATCATATAATGAAATACTCACCATCATGGCATTATTTCATTAAAATGTGAGTATGTGAAATGGATAAACAAGAAATGTGAACAAGAGAAAAAATAGGATACAAATTCTTTTGGAGGAAGCAACGTTTCAGCCTTTTTTCTTCAGTTTTACATTTACTATTAACATTTAGAGCATAGTCCAACTTTTCACATTTTGGTCACAAAGTCTTACAGTATATATGGCATAAAGCTGCTGTCCACATCTGAGCCAATAAGGTGAGAGAATAAAAATGAAAAGAAATTATTATCAAGAAATTGTACCCTTCAAAATATGAATTATATAAAATTATATTAAATTGAAACTGTAGCCCTGTGAAAGTCAGTGGGCTACACCTTTTGCCTTTCCTTAATCTTGGCAATGAAATCACCCCTGGAAGAAAGCTCCATAATCCTTTTTACAATAAGTCGGGAGACCAGGGGGTGGGTGGGGGTGGGAGCCACTCAGTGAATGTACATCAAAGTGCTTCCTGCTCCTATTGATAAATCTCCTACTCTCATAGATAAAGCCCCTGGTCTCATTGATAAATTTCCTGTTGCCATTGACAAAACTCTGGATCTCATTGAGAAACTTCCTGCTTTCATTGATAAAATTGGGACTATCTCCACTCAAGGCTCAGGGCTCATGCTTCTGGCTCGCATCTCCCATTGACCTGGTTATCACTTGCAAATACTTATTGTGTACACTATGCCCATCCTATTCACATAGGCCCAAGCATTAAGCCCATCATGGACTCTTTTGCATATTGCCACGCCACATTCCTTTCAATCGTGTCCTTCAGGGGTGGACCATTAAACAGACAAACTTCAAATCAACAAATGACAGTTTATTTAATTTCCTGCCACCAGCAAAAACCAATCAGAGAAACCATTCCACAGAGTCCTCAGCCAACCAAAAAATGGCTCCAAGCAGGGAAGGTGTTCAAACAATCAGGGGTTGCTGTCATTGTCCTGAATAGCTATCAAAATGAAAGAAAAATGCTCTGTACTTTGGAGTGTTTTCTCTGCTGACATTCTTTCTGGCCAGGAAAAATAAAAACCTCTGCTTTTGCCTTCTACTCTTCTGTGTCCCAATTTGGCCTTATGGAGGAGCTATGGCACACTGAGCTTCTGAACCCACAATTTTGCAGATAACTGATTTCACACAACACTGTAATGAGAACTACTTCTGGGAAGTGCTTTTTGATAGTGTCTACTACTTGTGGGCTGCTGTGTTTAAATCAACTTGAAATCTTAAATTCCATAAAATGTCAAGTTTCTCCATTTGTGCTGCTTCAAGAAGATTCCAGAAGGCAGAAACAAGCTCTTACACAGAACAACTGCAACTAAGCTCCAAGCCAAAATAGTGAAGATTCATGCAAAGTGAGCCTGAAAAGCCAATGCACACAGGGTGGGGGTGGGGGGTGTCTCTGAACAGAAAAGTTCATGCAGGCTCTCTTATGCTAGTCATTTGAAATCTGGAGATTTTAGTTTCTGCTCTTGATTAATATTAAATACAAATGAGAGTATTAACAGTAGAGTTTAAAAACCTCTCATGCCCCTGAGCAAAGACAAACATAAATCTGATGTTAATATTACTGGGGTAGACCTCTGCCTAAGCTAATATATTTTGATCATGTCATAGCTTTCCAAAATACAGACAGAGGCTGGCTCTGTACTGCAGATTCAATGCAGTTTGCCACCACTTTAAGTTATAAGCTTTGGAATTCTAGGATTTGTAATTTTGGGAAATAACATCACTCTTTGGAAGAGAAGGCTAAAGACTTTGTAAAACTACAACCCCCATGATTCCATAGCATTGAGCTATAGCAGTTAAAGTGGTGTCGAACTCCATCCAGAAAGTCAGTCAGTGAGAGCTTTAGAAGTGTATTTCTGGTACAAGGTACAACCGAGACAATGTCCCATGATCAGAGAATGGAATGCTACTTTTTGAAGGGAACTAATTACTTTACTCATTACTATGATTACTTAATAAGCCAGCACATTTTACTATTACCATCCATATTATGTCATGTTCCTTCTATTCTTATTACTATACTATTGGCAAATACAGGAAATGCTTTCTGGTGTTTGTAAGCACCTTATTCAGATATTGCATCTTGGAAATTCTGATAAAAACGCAAAGGATGTTACAACATAGCAGTCCTTTCTGTATTCGGCATGAAGCAGACTTACATACCCACGTTGCTGAAGAAAGTCAGCATGCACAAATAAGAATGAATAAGAGGAAGACATCAAATTCCCCATTCCATTGAAAAGCAGTGAATTATTTTTTCCTATATTTTAATTTATTCATAATTAATAAATTATATGAATCACAAACAACTAACACTGACACAAAACATACAAATCAGTTAAACAATAATATATATTTATACATGTCATCTTTACGTGCACCCACCACCCATGGGACATATTCATCCTTAATATTAATAATGGTTATATTGATTTTCCAAAATGCTAGTGTATGTTGATTTAGTTTTATTCCTTTTTGACAAATATACTGTATGTTCTAAGAATTTGCCCCATATTACCTCAAAATCATTTCTTTTCGTTAATCCCTTCCCCCCCTTTTTTAACAAATTATTTATCATTTATTGTGATGTTCCACACTTATTTATACCAATCATTAATGTCATAATCATAATTTTCTTTCAATTTTCTTGGCTATAAATAATATTAAAGCAGTAAAAATATTATTAATTCTTTCTTTGCCATTTTAATAAAAGTGCTATATTTGGATTTTTTGTAGATTAATAGTATGTCATTAGTTTCAACAAATACTTTTCCCCATTTTTTATCTTTTCACATTCCTACCATAAATATATATAAGCCCCAGTTTCCTTATTGCACAATTCTGTATATTCTTTTTATTATAAGAGCTTAACACTACTGGAGTCATGTACATCTCCAAATAGTTTTATAATAATTTTCTTTAAGTCTCACTGACATATTTTTCATAATTCTTTGTTTGTAATTTTTTAACAATTCCTCCACTTTAATATTAATTCCTAAGCCCCTTTCCCATTTATTTTTTGTTCCAAATTGTGAAAAAAAAATTCTACGAGATTTAATCAGCCAAGAGGCACAGAGGTACCCTAACATACTCAAGCCTCTATAGATATAATTGTACCTCAAGACCCAATGGTACATAGGACCAGCAGCATTTGGGAGTGCAACGGAATATAAAGGCAAACAATGTTGACCTCAAAGTGTTTTACAAAACTAGCACTGAAATGTATCTGATCATCACCTTCCATTATTAATCCCATTACTGTGATTTACCCTTACCAATATTCCACTCATCTGCAGTGCAGTCATGTATCTTTATGTGATCACAGGACTGGCCCAGGAAGTGTATCCTGTATGAATATAGAAGCAAAATCAGCACAATCATCAGATTTCCCTCCCCAGCACTTTTACATTAATGCAGGGAAGCTCTCTGCAAGATGTGCTCCAAGTGTTGCTACAAGACAGAACCTACATGCTTTGTTAAGTAAACAAATTGCTGATTCAGAAGATGATGCTCTACCAAAATTACTCACTGAAAATCCTTTACAAGTTCAGCAAGGTACTACAGACATCATCATTCATTAGGAAGACTGTTATTATGTCTTGCATCGATTTCAAAAGGGCACAGGTCTGACAGGTCAGCTATCACTCAACAGAGACACAGGCTTCTTGCTTTGGGGAATGCCAAACAGGAGCAAAGTTCTGGATCTCATGAAACCCTACGGAGCAATTTACACACTCAGGACAAATAAGGTTAATCTTAAAAAATGGATTGGGTTTTCTATTTTAATGCATTGCATTTGCAACAGCTGTGTGTGGGATTACGGCTGAGAGATGAATTATGTCCCTGAGTGGAATACTTCACTGCCACAGCCCATGCCTTACAGGAAGAGCTGTTTTCATTCTGCATAAGGGCAGGAGGCGGCTAAGGACAAGAAGGTCTTCTCCATGTATTGTTCCTGCTCCAGATTTCCAGTACCATGGGAGTCATGGGAGCTTTTCTCTCTCTCTCTCTCTCTCCCTACCACTCCTGTTACCAAATAAACGTTGATGTGCCATCTCCCTATACATAATGGGAAGATAAGAAGTGGAAGGGGGGAGGTAATAGAATTGAGAGATGACAGTTATTGCTTCTATCCAAAACACTAATCGGGCAGGTGGTGCTGAAAAGTGAAAGGAAGGAGTCAAAGATGGTAGGGAAGCCTCTGAAATCTGCCCTCAGGATGGCTGGAGGAAGAGGGGTATGAAATGCTTTCCTGCCTCATATGTGAGGACTGCAGAACCACTATTGGAACTAGCAGAACTGGAAGAGGAAGCTGGAACAGAGGGGGGAGAAAGAGTTTTGTGTTGAGTTCTTAAGTACCTACTTGGATGATTCTTATACTCTTTCCTCCTCCTATCCATCACTTTATCCTCCCTGTCTCTTCCCACACTAACTATTATGTGCCATTATATTTATTATTATTATTATTATTATTTAGTCATTCTCAATTTTTCTTCCCCCATTCTATTCAATATAGGCAGGTGACACATAGATGTTTTGCCCCCAAGCATGGTTGTGACTATACAGTCTGCATTGTGAAGGAGGGAAACTTTGAAAATGGTGGGAAAGCCATCCTTTCAGACATACTTAGGGCTCCTTCTTTTTCTCCAGTATGTGTGCTGGTGATGGCAGGCAATTGTAACAAGAAAAGTCCCCTTATGTGCAGAATCAACACTAGAAATCAAAATAGAAGAGCCTCGTCTCCTCTGCCACATCCTCCCTTTACATAAAGTTATCTCTCTCCTTCAGCTCCCCTGCCCAAATCCATGCCCACCTGAATGAGTGAGGTTCCAAGGGAACACACCAGCCACTCAACCACTTTGATTTTCTTCCAGTGACCAACAATATGATTGCCGACTAAGCCTGATTTATAGGAGAACAGAATGTGATTGACATCAGTATTATCGAAGTCCTATTAGAAATGGCATAAGGTAGCAATTGAGATGGTGGCAAATAGTATGTAAATAATGAAATCAATGAAGGCTAAATCTGTGAATGTGGAGAGCCAATTGTACTATAGATTTTAGTTACATTCATTCAGTTACTCAAACATTTATTCATTCAGTATCCTCATAAAGACTTCCAGAGATTGCAATAACAAAGCAAGAACTACCTTTACGATGAGAAAGGGAAGGAGGAAGACAATACCCCCATGATTCCATAATCCAATTTTTTTTCAAAATTATGAGAATTAAAATAATCCAGTGAATAATATGAACCCAACATACTGCCTTTGCATCTCATGCTAAGCGAGTGATAACGGGACACAGATCTAATGGGATGTGACAGGATAATGTTACTACTCCATCCTGATGTAGGGCCTCAAGCACTGTACTTTTCCAAAAAACCCACTCATCTCGAAAAGATATAACAATCTAGTCTGAAAAATCACAAGCTTCACTACACCAGCAAATAGTTTTCAAAGCATTTTAATAATCTAAACTTAATATTGTGTGTGCACAATCTAGATCCCTGATCTGACTTTTCTTGTTATATAATACATAACTTACTGTAGACATGAAAAATCTTTGGTTCACTAATGTTTGATACTTTAAATCCCTCAAGCCTTTACCATCAGCCATTGGAATTTTAGGCCACAACATCTGTGAAGCTAAAGTGCCCAACACCCAATCACAGGGCAATAACACTTATGCTCTATGCAGGTTTTTCTATGAAGGAATTCTACGTTTACTTCATATTAAAGCACAGTTCATAACTGTTTGACTGGCAAAGAAGGCTGTTAGGTAGCACCTTATGTCTGGCCATATTTCAAGGAAGACATGTGCTTATTTATTTAAGCACAACATATGTTGGGCTTCTTCAGGCATAATGTTAAACTATGTTTTTTATGTCATGAAAGGATGCCTCAGGCTACCTTAGAGGGTAAGAACAGTAAGGACAGCACACAAGCCAAAGACATGTTCACATAACATTAAATCAGTAGTTTAACATTACACTGGAACCAGATCATAGTGAAGGCAAGACCAGCAGAATATCACACAATCCATTTATTATTCATTAGGAAGTTAGGGAACATATAAAACCCTGGGGAAAGATACTTTTTGACTGTATGTTGGTCCTACTCTGTTGTATAACATTTTATTGCATGGGTGTGCAGTGACTCCATCATGGCTAGCGCTAATATTTTCTTTTAAGAGATAATAATTCCCTGCCTGTGCATCAATAAGCATTTGTTTACTGTTGTCAGAAAAGAGTTTAGAAGGTGTATATATTTTCACTGGAATCTCTCTCACACACACACATATGGTATGTAATAATCTGAAGGGATGACATTCTAAAGATACTTACTAGGACTTAGATTCCAACTGAAATAAATGAGATTTATTTCAGAGTAAGCACTCACAGAAACTCAAAATAGGAGCATTGCAAAGGAGATAGATATGGGAATACAGCCCTCCATATCCAAAATTCTGTATTCACAGATTCATTCATCGTGGCCTGATATTTTTTAATTCCAAAAGGCAAGCCTTTACTTTGCCATCTTATACAAGGGACACCATTTTGCTACATCATTATATATAGGACAGATTTTGATATCCACGGTGTGTGTGTGTCCTGAAACTAAACTCCAGCAGGTATCAAGAACCTACTGTATTACAAAGAAGACACATTCATTATGTATGAGATTATATACCAGTACACACACACAAACACACACGGAGTAACAAAACAAACTTTACATATTTTATAGCTTTCACTACATAAACTTTTCTTTTCCCTTCTTATTTTCATGTTGACCTTTTGTTACTTGTGGTTGCATTTATGTTTTTAATATAACTGTCATCTGAGCTGGGATAACTCCCTGTAAGAATCAATAAAGGATTTATAGACTTGTACAAGGTCAGAAAGGTCACTTGCTGCTTTGTGTTCCCCAAAGACAGACCCATCCGGCACCTGTTCCTCAGAAATCAAGCTTCATAACACATACCACATTAGTATATTACAGGTAAGCAATGTGTACCGGATTCAGATCAGCTCACATCCACATGCAGCCTTTACCCAACATCCAGATTTTATATAACTAACTTCTTCACAAGAAATAAAAAATAAACAACATATTCACAAGATTGTGCTGTCACTATGACTTTCCAAAATAAGGATGCCAAAATAAGGTGCCTTTCCCCCTGCAGTTCAGTCTGTTACAAGCCCCTCCCCTTCCAAAGTGTCCAATAAGAACAACACTAAATGCTTCCATGGAAGGGAAAGACCACCAATCTATGTTGGCTCTCCAGAAAGTTCTGGGGTCTATAATTTGGTACAGAATGGCTGAGAATCCTAAAGGCTTCTCCTTGAACTTAAAATCCCAGGATTCCATAGGATGTAACCATGTAAGTTAAAGTGGAATAACTGTGTGGTATGAAAGGACTCCTGGAGAAAGTTTCCATCCTAATGTCAATTATGGCAGTGAGACTCAAGCAAGAAAAAACCTATCTAATGTCAACCAATGGTACCCCCTCTTGAGTGAAGAGCACCAGTAAGGTTGGGAAAAAACCCTGTTTATTGTTTGTGTAATTCAGATTTTTCTTGAGAACTCAGATGTTGTTGGTTTATAACTTCCAGGGTGTCTGGAACAATATAAGGCATGACAAAATAGGCATCAGCAAAACCTCAGAACTTCATCTTGCACAAAAGTGAGAATCCTTTAACATTTCAGACATTTTGGCTCTCCAGAAGCCCGAGACACTATGGTCAATGATCAGGGACTGTAGGAGGTAACAGTAAAACTTCTGGGGGGGCAAATCTTTCCAACACCCCTGTACTAGGGGAAGCTTTTCCAGTAACATGTTGTTGTGGTTTTATAGATGTTTTTTCTAATTGTGTTTATTGCTTTTATCGTGTTTATTGTTTTCTGATGTTTGTGATATTTTTTGTGATTTGTTGTACGGGCACGGCCCCATGTAAGCCGCTTCGAGTCCCCTTTGGGGAGATGGATGTGGGTTAGAAATAAAGTTTTATTATTATTATTATTAACAGAAAGTAATTTTTGATAAAAACCCAATATATCCATTGTAGCAAAGAAAACTCTATGTTATGACTTCCAATTCTTTGAGGATTCTATACCAATTTCTCTCAATTGAGATCCCTTCCAAATGTGTTCAAATACAAATCCCAAAATCTCCTGCTACCTGTTAGCTGAGTTTTCTTGAAGTTGCGCTCCACTACCTCTGGCAGGTACTAGGATAGATGAAGGATGGTCTAGAATCAGTGGTTCCCAACCTGAAAGACCAGAGATTGGAAACCAGTGATCAAAAGTTATCTGCTGTAGACCTCACATCTGGAGGCCTACAGATTGGGAAAGCATAACTGACAGAGATCCAGGCAAAGTGTTTAAAAAAGGAAAATAGAAATAGAAGGGGAAAGAAAATTCACTTATGTCCAAGAGGAAGATGGAGAAATCCTCAAGGGTATATAGAAACAAGGAACAGCTTCCTGGTTGGAAAGAGGTGAGAAGTGGCGTACCCCAAGGTTCAGTTTTGGGTCCGTTACTTTTTAATTTATTCATTAATGACCTGGATGTAGGAGTGAATTCTGAGGTAGCAAAGTTTGCAGACGACACTAAATTGTTCAGGGTAGTTAAAAATGAAACTGATTGTAAAGAGCTCCAGAAAGATCTCTTGAAATTGAGTGAATGGGCAACCAAGTGGCAAATGCATTTTAACCTAAACAAGTGTAAAGTCATGCACATCGGGGCAAAGAACCCCAACTACACCTACCAATTGATGGGGTCAAACCAGGAAAGGGATCTTGGGGTTTTGGTGGACAGCTCAATGAAGATGTCAACCCAGTGCGCAGCAGCAGTGAAAAAAGCAAATTCTATGCTTGGCATGATCAGGAAGGGAATCGAAAATAGGTCGGCAAATGTTGTATTGCCTCTCTACAAATCTATGGTAAGGCCACATTTGGAGTACTGTGTACAATTCTGGTCTCCGCAACTTAAGAAGGATATAACGGAACTGGAAAAGGTACAAAGAAGGGCAACAAAAATGATCCAAGGGATGGAGCAGCTCCCTTATGAAAGCAGGTTGCAACGCCTTGGTCTTTTCAGCCTTGAAAGACGGCGTTTAAGAGGTGACTTGATCGAAGTGTATAAAATCATGCATGGGATAGAAAAGGTGAATAAAGAAAAAATATTTTCTCTGTCACCCAACACTAGGACTAGGGGCACTCCTAAAGCTCCAAGGTAGGAAAGTTAGGACTAATAAAGGGAAATATTTCTTCACCCAGAGGGTCATTGGGTTATGGAACTCACTTCCAGAGGAGGTTGTGACAGCGGTCAGCCTGGACAGCTTCAAGGCAGGATTAGACAGATTCATGGATACCAAGGGAATCAGTAGCTACTGAAATGGACATCCAAGTGCCACCTCTGTGTTGATGGAGGCAGGCAGGATTTTCCCGTGTACTGGTTGTGGGGGGTCGGGAGCAGGTGAGGGTTTTGCCCTCCTTTCTGCTAGAGATCCCCGTGTACAACTAGTGGGCCACTGTGTGACACAGAATGCTGGACTAGATGGACTGAGGCCCGATTCAGCATGGCTCTTCTTATGTTCTTATGTTCTTATGTTAATTTAAAAAAGATGGTAATGTATAAATGTGTCAGATATAGGTCTCAGATACTTGTATACACTTTAACACAAACACATAAACCAAATATGCACACCCAATAAGAAACTTTGTCATAGTATAGGCAAATTGTGGATTTTATCTCCATGTGCGAATTTGAAGGAGAGATCAGGTGGTCAATCTGCGCTTAAGTCAAACCACAATCAAACCACACAAGTGGCAGATGTCTTTTTCCTTTCATTCAAAAATGATATGCACTTCTCACCTTTAAGTAAATACATTGGTTTTACAAAATTAACATTCCCTCCTCAACTATGGTTTTTTGCATGTTACTCCCACATAAGCATATGTCTCCCAGTATGCACACCATCTACTCCATCTGTATGGGAAATGTCCTTGTTGGAAAGACACTACAATAAAACCAGTGAATCTAAGCAATGATACGTAAACCTCTAAAATGTAATTTTAAAAAGCTTCAAGTCCCAGATTCTCAGAAATCGCAAAATACATAATTTAATCCATACAGATGTGTCCATAACACAGTTCACTTTCCCAGAAGCATAGTACAACATTCTTGCACACAGATGATACAATGTGACCTTCCAATCTTTTATACCATTCCAAGACAAATATTCCCTACATCTTCTATGCAGAAGGGATAGGATATGCAATAATGCAGCAAGTACACATAGACTTCATTTTCTCAAATATGCAGCATGTACAACTGCAAAGCTGCATCCGATTCTTCAGAGCCCACCCCTCCTAAATAATTACAGCAATGTCCTATGTGAAAAGCATTACAATGTAGCTTTATAAAATGCTTATTCTTAGTATAAGTGGGAAAGAAACAACCTGCAATGACTACCTAATTACTCCACAATAAGAATACTATTGCTTATAAGCAAATGAACCTAAGAGGCTACCTTGTGTTTCTCCGTTTGACCAATACTGCATACTATAACTGGCAGTGGCTGTTTAAGATCCTAGGAAGAGATGCTCCACATTACTTGTTCTTTTTCCCAATGAAAATGTCAGGGATTTAGCCTGACACCATCTACATACAAAGTCTGTGCAATACCATTTAACTATGTTCTCTTCCATGAAATAAAGTCAGAATTCATTGAAAGCCCAAAGTGTAAAGAAAATGGCAGAGCACAAGTTAAACAGATACCATCAATGAAAAGCATATGTATTATTAATGTTTTATTGTATGGCGTGTTAGCATTCCAAGCTTTCCACTCATTAGTCCTATGGAACAAATAAAACTGCAAGGATGAAATTCCAGGCATTTCCCCAAGCTATTCCACAAGTCCTATTTTTGACATGAGACTTTGATTTGTGTCTCCTCAATCCACAGACTATCTCCTATTTTGTGGAAATATTTAGTCTCCTGATAAAGTAAAAACAAAATTATAATGAAAGGTTTTGATATGCATTCACAGATGAAAAGCGTCACATTTAGCCTTGGCTGCTTATTTATAGATTTGCTTTGACAGTATATTGATATTTAACATTTTTAAATAATACACTGAAATACCTGCCCACATGAATTCAAACAGATGACCTTGTAAACTCATTGCAGAATTTCAAGTCCATGGGTATATAGAAAGCACCCAGAGAGGGGAAATACATTATGAATCAGAACTGTGAAAGGATTTCGAAAAATGAGTCACATCCTACTGATTAAAGGATGAGTAGCTATTCAGCTTTTCTTCTTTTTTATTCTGTCTTGTTTAAACCTCAGTTATTAAAATACAAAATAAGCTATGCTACATGGGAAACAATCATTCATAAATGTATGCAAGGTGTTTTTTTTTTTGCTCTATTCCTCTGCAGACACTGAGCTACAAATGCCTCAATGACTGATTGCAAACTACCACATGGCTTAAGTCTTTATGCAGCCAAGCAAGAGAACAACTGAAAATGCATATTTTAATAGATCCAAAAAGAATAGTGCTTCTCATTCTGATAGATGCAGTGTGAATAATTATGTACTTAGACAAATACTTGCATGCAAATTTTTGCACAGAAATGAAAATTCATCACACATTGGTAGTCGTTTCAGCTGTAGGTTTTGATCTAGGCACTCATTAATTTGCCATTAATGTTATAAAATGCCATTGGCATGAGACAATAGAGGAATAAAAAGCACAACTCTAGAACCAGTCATCTAGGAAATGAGTTAACACATTTTAGAAACAAGGTCTTGCCTCTGCAATGTGACAATCCAATATGAATGCAGCCCTCGCTGGATGACTGGCAGGTGAAGTAACTAACCTCATAGCAAAAGGAGATAGTGGGGAAAGCCCTAAGATTTTTTTAATTATTATTAAAAATGGTATTTATTCCCTATTTCAAAGAGGAACAAAGTGCAGTACCAGAATGCAGGCAAAGAAGCAAAAGCACGTTCTGCTCACTAACCTCTCACAGCTCTTCATTTCACACCATGCAGCCATTTGCCTTTGTGGCAAAGCCTTTGCTACAGGCTTGCGAGCATGGGTCAGAATATAACCAGGGTGGCTGAAAAAGCTATCAATTTCAGCTGTCTGTCCTTACAAATGTATTCTCTGAAACACTGGAAACTTCCACAAAACCAACTTATTGTAATAGTGATAAAATCCCCATGAAATTGGTTACTATCTATGTAGCTATGCTAATTTTGTGGGAATTTCACCACTGTTGTAATAAGTGCTGTATCATTAATACACACATACACACAGAGAGATATATTTATCATCGAGTATTGAAATAAGTGCACTAGCATTCCTCCATGCACATACACATACACATCACTGAGTGTTGTAATATGTATTTTAGCATTCTATCTCCTTTGTGTGTATATATAGAGAGATATAATGTAGGTATATTCATCACTGAGTGTTGTAATAAGTGTTTTAGCAATACTACTCTCATATATATGTATGCATGTGTGTGTATGTTTATTTTAATTGTATATTGCTGTTAAGGCATTGAATGGTTGCCTATCTGTAAGCTGCCTTGAGTACCCCTCAGAGTAGAGAAAGGTGGGATATGTGTGTGTGTTTGAGAGAGAGAGAGAATTAAATGTTGTAATATGTGCTTTCATAGTATACCTCCCATACACACGCACACACACAGACACACATATAAATATACACATATGAGGAGGAATGCTGAAGCACATCTTTTGAAAGGTTGAGAGCCCAAGAAACGCTCAAAGAGGTTAAAAAGAAAAGGGCACAAGATTTGTACAAGCGAGAGAGAAAGAAACATTTTTAGAAGTACAGTGTTCCCTCACTTATTGCTGGGGTTAGGTTCCAGGACCTCCCACAATAAGTGAAAAACTACGATGTCGGGGTGCCCTATTTATTTTAATATTTATACATTATATTAGTAGTTATTCACTATTTTAAGTCTTTATACACTTAAAATAAAGCGAAGGAAAGGAAAGAAAGGCCCTTCAAGGCTGGAAGGAGGACACACTGAGGAGGGAAAGCACCTTGGAGAGCAGCGGCGGCAAAACCCCACAAAACAGCAGAAATACCATGATATATATTTTAAATTCATATTTTTTGAAATCCGCAAAACAGCGAGTCCGCAATAAGTGAACCCCGAAGTAGCAAGGGAACACTGCATCACTAAAACAGATTTCTCAACCAAGCAAGAAACACTTGGTCTATGCAAGGCAGCTCTGTCTTCTTTCCTTCAGCTCATCCTTAACCCATGGTAGAGTTAACTGGAAAGATCGGGTGGAAAAAGAGACACTGGGGATTTCCAAATGATTCATCAGGTGCCTCCCTGTTATATTTTACACTAGCTGTACCCGGCATACGTTGCTGTGCCCTATTTAGGAGATGCGAGAAAGTCTGAGTATGTAAGGGTTGGAATTGATGTTACTTATGTTCTTTGTGGGGTCATGGCTGTGTCGTTGTGGGTTGTTCTGGTGGGTGGGATGTTGAAGTCCTATGGAGTTGTCGGTGTGTGGTGTTCCTGGCGTTCTGCAGAGCTTGTGGATATACAATGTTTTTTGTTTTTCCGTCTGCTGTGTTGATGTAGAGGTTCTGTGGTTTCCCAACTCTGGAGCACGCTACGTAGAGTTGTCCGTGGGAGAAGCATTCTGTGTCAAAGTCTGTGCCACAGATTTGTAGTGTTTGTCCTTGAGCCTTGTTTATGGTGATGGCAAAAGCTAGTGTAGTGCAGTGTCTTTCTGTTCTGGTGTTTGTTCTGCCCTTTTTTGTGTGATGTATGTAGCGTTGTGAGTGTGTCGTCCGATGCTGTTCTTTTTAGGAGGCATGGCTTGTCTTTTGGGTCAGCTTATGCCTGTGTGGAAGGAAGGAATGGCATACAAATGGGTTGAGCAGTAGACGCAAGGTTGTGTTATGTGCGTATTGTGTTGTGTGTAGGTATTACTTTTGTGTTATTCTGGGGGTATGTGTTTGTCAGTGGTGCCTGTGTCCCTGGTGCCCTATTTGTCTCCCTCCTAGATCTTGACCATGGCAGTTTAACCCTCAACTGAAATCTCCCAGCATTCTAAGTGGCTTTGCCCACCATTACTATGGTAACTGATGTTGGCCAATGGGTTTCGCTGGCTGCCGCAGAGGATGCTGGGAAATGTAGTTTCATTTTTACTCGTGGTTTTGGGGGCCTTTTAGGTTTTGGGGGGGAAAGTTTCTTTGCTACAAACGTACCTTGCTTGAGGCCTATTTCTGTTGGCAAGTTTTGTGTTTCTGCGTTGTAAGGTTTCTCTGTTTGAGGTAGGTGCTCCCTTTACCTTAAAGGAATGGGATGCAGTCCCATGCACCACCATGGAGAGCTACAACTCTCCGTAGACTTCTTTCCAGAACAATTTGGAGTGACATTTTATATTTTTGATGTGCACTAAGCAGCTCTTACACATTTCCTCCTCTGCCTTTTAGAACTGAATCATACAAACCTTTGAAAGGTGATATATACCATAATGTGTAAAATGAAACGCATATACTCAGTGAAAAGCATGTATACAAGCCCTCTCTTAACAGAAGAGCCACATTTTATATTTTATATTTCTATACTTTTATACAGATCTTAACTACTTAAATGTGTTTTTTATGAGGCTTGATTGACCATATGTTCTCACTAAGGTTGTTTTATTTGTTGATTTTAATCTGTCTATTTTAACTGTTAATTTTAATTGTCTATTTGTTTTGCTTATTTTGATACTATACACAGCATTTAATGTTTGCCATTTTGTTTCTGGAAGTCTCCCTGAGTCCCCCTGGGGAGAGAGGGCAGATTAGAAATAAAGATTATTATTATTATTATTATTATTATTATTATTACACTCTATATAGTTTTCCCCTTGACATTAAGTCTAGTTGTGTCCGACTCTGAGGGGTGGTGCTCATCTCCATTTCTAAGCCAAAGAGAAGCACTGTCTGTAGACTCCTCCAAGGTCATGTGGCCGGAATGATTGCATGGAGCGCCATTACCTTCCCCCCAAAGCGGTGCCTATTGATCTATTTACATTTGCATGTTTTCGAATTGCTAGGTTGGTTTGAATCCTGCTCCCTGGATTCAAACCACCAACCTTTCAGTCAGCAAGTTCAGTAGCTCAGTGGTTTAACTCGCTGCAGCACCAGGGGTTCCACTCTATCTATATATATTCTCCCTCTCCCTCTCCCTCTCTCTCTATATATATATACATGTGTCAAATTCAAGGCCGTGTGACAAAAGCCCACCATGTCATTTTATGTGGCCCTCCAGATGCTGGACTACAACTCCTGTATTCCTCATAATTAGATATCATGACTGGAGCTGATGGGAGTTGTGATACAGGAACATCTGGAAGGCTAATGTTTGTTCTGTGTAGTCAGGATACTGGAGTCTGAATTGAAATACAAGACTTGTGGCGATGATGCCTAGATTCAAAATGCCCTTTCACCTTTCCCCAAACTTATAGCCACAAGTGCAATTGGGTTGCAATTCCTATTATTTCCAGTCCACATGATTGATAATCAAAAGTGATGGGAGTTGTCATTCAATAACACCTGGGGACTTAAGTGTGGTTAAAAACTAAAGAGCAAATAGCACTGTGTAAACAAAATTATAGTTGGTCCTCTATATTCATGGATTGAAGACAACCATATGGTTAGTGTGGCCTTCAATGAAAATGAGTTTTACACCCTGCCCTCTCTTTCTGTATGTATATACATACACACACAAATAAATTTAAAAAATAGAAAAATTGGGAACCTAGTTCAGCTCCTTCAGCCCCCTTTCCCCTGTGCTTGAGCATCACCTGCAATGTGTTGCTGTGAGTTTTCTGGGCTGTATGGTCATGTTCCAGAAGCATTCTCTCCTGATGTTTTGCCCACATCTATGGCAGGCACCCTCAGAGTTTGTGAGGTCTGCTGGAAACAAGGCAAGTGAGGTGTATGTATCTGTGGAATGTCCAGCATAGGAGAAAGAACTCTTGTCTGCTTGCGGCAAGTGTGAATGTTTGCAATTGGCTACCTTGATTCACATTTAATGCATTGCAGCTTCAAAGCCTTGGTAGTTGCGGCCTGGGGGCATCCTTTGGTTGGAAGTGTTAACTGCCCCCAATTGATTATTGTCTGAAATGTCCCTGTTTGAGTGTTGTTCTTTATTTGCTGTTATGATTTTAGTGTTTTTTAATACTGGTTGCCAGATTTTGTTAATTTTCATGGTTTCCTCCTTTCTGTTGAAATTGTCCACATGCTTGTGGATTTCAGTGACTTCTCTGTGTAGTCTGACATGGTGGTCGTTAGAGTGGTCCATCACTTCTGTGTTCTCAAATAATACGCTATGTCCAGGCTGTTTCATCAGGTGCTCTGCCATGGCTGACTTCTCTGGTTGAAGTAGTCCACAGTGCCTTTCATGTTCCTAGATTCGTGTTTAGGCAATGCTGAGTTTGGTGGTCCCTTGTTCAGTTCACTTTGGAGGCTCACAGATTCTTTTTTTTTGCACTGTCTGCCAGGGCTTTAATTGTGCTTTAAAAAAACTTGGGTGATGGTTGGAGCTTTTATGTATGTATCTATCTATGTGTGTAGGTTTTCTGTAAACTGTGTGGCCCAAGTGTTGACTGGGTTTGCTGATGTCTAGGTAAAGGTTTCCCCCTGACATTAAGTCCAGTCGTTTCCGACTCTGGGGGTTGGTGCTCATCTCCATTTCTAAGCTGAAAAACCGGTGTTATCTGTAGATACCTCCAAGGTCATGTGGCCGGCATGACTGCATGGAGCGCTGTTACCTTCTCAAGGGAGCAATACCGGTACCTATGGATCTACTCACAGTTTTCGTGATGACTAGGACATCTAGAAATCGCAATTTCCCTTCATTTTCTTTTTCCATTATGAATAGGATGTTTAGATGGATGCTGTTGAGGTGGTACAGGAACTTGTTGAGTTCTTCTTCTTCTTCTTGGCTCCAAATGGTGTGGCAGTGGTTTTATATTCGTTGTTGTTGTGTGACTTTAGGTTGTGGCAATCCTAAACTGAACCTACCATAGGGTTCTCTTTGCAAGAATTGTTCAGTGAGGCATTGCCTTTGCCTTCTCTGAGTAGGTATCTATCTGTGTGTGTAGGTTTTCTGTTTCTCAAGCAAACAAGAGTTTTCTCCCACCCTCACTTGCCTAGGTTCCAACAGACCTCACAACCTCTGGGGATGCCTGCCATAGATGCAGGCAAAATGTCAGGAGAGAATGCTTCTGGAACATGGCCATACAACCTGCAACCCACCGATTCCGGCCATGAAAGCCATATAATGCCTCTGCATATAAATAACAGAAAAATGGGAAACCCAGGGGGAAACTCTCAGCCTGTTCAGCTCTTGCAATGTCTTCTTTCCTTCCTTCAGGAGAAACTCTGAGACCTCACAACTTTCACGATTTTCCTCAGTTTGTGCAAAAATAGAGGCAGGGGAAAAAAGAGTATCGATTGCACGCAGCTCACACAAAGGAAGGCGCGCTGCACTCACCATAAAAATGACAACAAGTCCCCTCAGGAGCCGGGGGAAAGAGAATCCATTACCCCGCGCAGTGCAGTACAATAGGCCGTCTCTCTCTCTCTCTCTCCCGACACCCTCCCGTTGCCACCTGGGCGCACACACCCTTGTCGCCCATTCTGGCCCGGCCCGCTGCTTCTGTTCCTCGGGCCCCTTTTACCTGGGACACCTCTCCGCCGCGTACCTCCGTGGCGGCGCCCGGCTCCTCCGTCCCTCGCCTCGCATGTTGGATCCAAGGAGCCTCGCCTCCTCCTGCTTCTCCTTCTCCTTCTGGAGCGGCTTTGAGGCTGGTTTAGCCCGTCGCCACGGCAACCCCCGGCGAGGGGAGCGCGCGCCCGCGAGGAGAGCCGCGCTGATTGGCTAACGGGAGGCTGAACGTTGAGGCGGGGGGGGGGGGGGGGAGGAGGAATTAAAAAAAACCGGCAGCAGCAGAGAAAGGGGCGGAGCTTGGCGCCTCTCTCCGCAAAGGCGGTTGGGCGCGTGGCGGGGAGGCACCTGCTGAGTTCGCACACAGGATGCGTGAGGAGGGTTTATTACCACCAGCATCAGGAGGAGCAGGAGTCAGCTCAGCAGCCACCACTCCCCTTGCTGGGTCAAGGCCCAAAGTGGCTGGGAATGGGACAACAACAACGATTAATATATTCAATTTATTATTATGATGGAAATTACAGAGTAGGCTCTATTATTATTATTATTATTATTATTATTATTATTATTATTATGGAAATCACAGAGCAGGAGAGGCTGAAGTTGATAGAAACCTGTTGCTAAATCACACTCCCCCTGAAGATGTAGGTCCCCTGCTTGGGAGTGATCCTAGGCTACGGGGGAGCTTTTGTACAATTAAAACTTGTGCGCCAGCTGCGCATGTACCTTGGGAAGTCTGACTTGGCCATGTTGGTCCACGCTCTGGTTACATCCCCGAATAGACTACTGCAATGCGCTCTACGTGGGGCTGCCTTTGAAGACTGCCCAGAAGCTTCAATTAGTCCAGTAGTTCCCAAACGTTTTTGGCCTGCCGCCCCGTTTCCAGAAAAAAAATTACTTACCGCCCCCCCTAGAAATTATTATTTTTAAAAATCTAATAGCAATTAAACAGAAAGATATATGTATTAATGCAGTGGTTCTCAGGGAGAGCATGCAAGACTCATCTATTCAGGCAGGCCTTTGAGTGATGTGGGAATTTTTAATTTTTCTTGTTTTTATCAGGTATTGTTTTATTCTAACTCTTTCTGTAAACCGCCCCGAGCCTCCGGGAGTGGCGGTGTAGAAATCGAAGAAATAAAATAAATAAACCTTTCTAATGCAGTGAGCCCTAAATAAGGTTCCTCATGTTGTGGTGACCCCATCCATATTTTCATCGCTACATCATAAATAATTTTGCTACTCTTATAAATTATAATGTAAATATCTAATATGTTTGCCGTGTCGCCACCGGAGAGGGCTCTGAGGGGATGGGCAGCCGCGGCCTGAGGGGACAAAGAAGCTAGGCCTGCTCTCCCCGCGGAAGCCCCCGCTGGAGGACGCAGAGGCCTTTGCACTGCAGCCTTCGCACTGCACTGCATGTAGGGGTCAAAGTGAAGGGGGCGGGGCCAAAGAAGAGGGCCGTGCGACCCCTCCTAAATGGCCAATTGCTCACTGCCCCCTTAAATGGGTTCACCGTCCCCCCAAATTCCCCTGAGCCTCCCACCGCCCCCTTGGATTGCCTCACCGCCCACCAGGGGGTGGTACTGCCCACTTTGAGAATCAGTGAATTAGTCCAATGTTCAGCAGCCAGATTGCTCACCGAAGCAGAGTACAGGGAGCATACAACTACTCTGTTACGCCAGCTCCACTTATAGGGACAAAGAAACCAAAATATTTCCCAAAAAGACATGAGCCCCCTTTCCAATAGGGAGGGTGAGGAAGGACACCACAAAAGTTGAATCTTTTAAACTGCAAAAAAATATTTATCGCGTGGCCATAGCAATAACTACAAACAAGCATACAGGAATGCAATCAAAGGGGTTGTCGCAACCCCCAATGGGGCTGCAGGTTTTTTTTAATCACTTTGGTAGTAAATGGAATATACATTTTATTGGTTCCCAAAGACAAATCATTTCATTGGTCTAAGCTAACGATACAGTTGTTCATTAGTTGCTTATGATTTTTATTGACATTATAGCACACATGGGATCCTAACAATGGCACAACTATAGCACAGCTATAGTCTATTGTTCTCTGACCATGACTGTATCTTAATGAATCAATCTTATCTATTTGTTGCAAACATGACTTCAGAGCGACTGGGAAACTAGGGGAGTACTAACTAGCCATCAGCTAGCTGGTTTTGTCCAGATGGACTGTTATCCTTGAATAGTAACTTCTTCTATGGAGCACTGATTTTTCAAGCAATCAGCATTTTCAAACATAGGCCTACTGCAGAAACAGGCCAATATGGCAGTAAATCATGACATATAGGCATTGGGAATATCTCTGAAAATTCCCTTTCTAAAGCCACGTCCCCTCTACACTGGTTGCTGATCTGCTACCAAGCACAATTCAAAGTACTAGTTTTAACCTTTAAAGCTATAAACGGTTCTGGCCCAGACTACATGTCCGAACGTATCTCCTGTTACGAATCATCACAAAGTTTAAGATCACCTGGAGAGGCCCTACTCTCGATCCCACCACCGTCGCAAACGCAATTGGTGGAGACGAGAGACAGGGCCTTCTCAACAATGGCTCCCCTTCTGTGGAATTCCCTCCCCAAAGACATCAGTTGGCCACTCAAAACTTGGCTGTGGGACCTTGCGTTTGACCATTATATGAAGAAGACATAAGCAATTTCGAAGTGACAATGAATTGACCCAGACCCAGATTTTAATTGGCATGAGAAGAGCTGGGTACAAGTATATGAAATAAATAAATAGTCTCATAGCTGAGCCTGGAACACCAGGTCTTGGCGCTGTCTAGAGGAGGTTTTACACAATTAAAACTTGTGCGCCAGTTGGGAAGTCAGACTTGGCCACAGTGGTCCACACTCTTGTTTCATCCCAAATAGATTACTGCAACACACTCTACGTGGGGTTGTCTTTGAAGACTATTTGGAATCTCCAACTAATCCAACGGATGGCAGCCAGGTTACTCACCGGAGTAGCATACAGAGAGCATACAATTCCTCTGTTATGCCAGCTCTACTGGCTGCCAGTCTGCTACCAAGCACAATTCAAAGTGCTGGTTTTAGCGTATAAAGCCCTGAACGGTTCTGGCCCTGTTTACCTGCCTGACTGTATCTCTTCCTATGAACCATCATGAAGTCTTAAGATCGACAGGAGAGCTCCTGCTCTCAGTCCCACCATCCTCGCAAGTGCAACTGGTGGAGATGAGAGACAGGGCCTTCTCAGTGGTGGCCCCTCACCTGTGGAACTCTCTACCCAGTGACATTAGATTGGCCCCCTCCCTCTTGTCCTTTAGAATGAAACTCAAAATCTGATTATGGGACCAAGCGTTCAAACAGCAGAGCAGCAATTTAGAATGAGACACGATTTCTGTAAATGACAATGAACTGACCTGGACTATGATTTCAAATCTGTGTGATTTAAACAATGTTTTAGTAATTTTATGTTTTAACTAGCCATCCCCTGCCACACGTTGCTGTGGCCCAGTCTGTGTATAAGTGTTTTGTGTGTGTATATGTGTGTATGTATATTGGTGTTTATGTGTATATACACATATGGCAATGAGCACCAACCCCCAGAGTTGGATATGACTGGACTTAATATCAGGGGAAAACGTTTACTTTTACATATGTGTATATATGGGTGTTTGTATATATATGTATGGTTTTGCACATGCGTTGTAATGTAATTTTTGTTTTATGGCTTTTTTAAGTTTCTTCTGCTGTGTTTTTAAGTCTTTTTATGAGTGATGGTCATTTGTTGGCCTGATAGGTGTCAATTCGTCCAGTGGTTTTTGAGTTATGTTAATCCCACAAACGAACATTACATTTTTATTTATATAGATTACTTTTATCATTTGTTAATGTTGTTGAGATTGCATGAATACCTATTGTGAAGCCGCCCTGAGTGCCCCTTCAGGGGTGAAAAGGACAGGATATAAATACCCGAAATAAATAAATAATAATAAATAAATCATGCTTTTACTTTTTTATTTTTAAGTAATAGCAATATTGAAAATTACAGAACAAGACAGGCCCAAGTTGGTTGTTGTTGTTGTTGTTATTGTTACTAGCTAGGGTACCCAGTGGTGCCTGGGTTATTTGAAAAAGGTATTGTTTGTTTTGGGGTGTTAGGTACATAACATCATTTAGTTGTTGTTGTTGTTCATTCAGTCGCTTCCAACTCTTAGTGACCTCATGGACCATCCCACGCCAGAGCTCCCTGTCGGCCATCACCTCCCCCAGCTCCTTCAGGGTCAAGCCAGTCATTTCAAGAATACCATCCATCCATTTTGCCTTTGGTCGGCCCCTCTTATTTTTTCCTTCCATTTTCCCCAGCCTGTTTATGGAGGTGGGAGGCTGTCTTTGTAAGTGGACACCTCCACCACATACACACATATACATAGATATGTATAATTATTATGTGTATAGATTTGTACCCTGCTTTCCTCTATAGATTGAGAAACAAAGTGGCTCACAATCTTTAGAATATGGCAAAAACAATAATAAATTCACCAATTGAAAATTACAGAGCAGGAATTTAAAAAATATTAACCATTATGATCATCTTTTCCGGCTAGCCTTTGATTGCTAGGTCAGGAATTTTTTTTAAGCTAGTTTAATATCTATGCTTTTACCTCTGTGTGTTTTACCTGATTGTAAGCCACTCCGAGCCCTCGGGGAGTGGCGGCGTACAAGTCCAAATAATAAAATAATAAAATAAAATAAAATAAATGTTTTTTTATTTATAATGTCAAAAGCAAATTGAGGATACAGTTATATTATATAGAAAAATCACAAACAAGGTTAAAAATTTGACATTATACTATATTTCCTTTGACCAGAAGCTGGCCACTTGGAGTGCCTCTGATATGGCTCTGCGAAGGTATTCCATTGTGCATGTGGTAGGGCTCAGACTACATTGTAGAAAGTGGTCTCTGGTTTGCTCTTCTCCACACTCACATGTCATGGACTCTGCTTGGTAGCCCCATTTCTTAAGATTGGCTCTGCACCTTGTGGTGCCAGAGCACAGTCTGTTCAAAGCCTTCCAAGTCGCCCAGTCTTCTGTGTGCCCAGGAGGGAGTTTCTCATCCGGTCTTAGGCACTGATTGGGGTTCTGGGTTTTAGCCTTCCACTTTTGGATTCTTGCTTGATGAGGTCTTCCTGTGAGTATCAGCATGCGAACAGAGGATGGGCCAGAGATGTCAATGCCTTGGTCCTTTCATTGCTGGCTGCTACTTCCCAACAGATATCAGGTTGTGCAATACCAGCTAAACCAGGCATGGACAAACTTTGGACTTCAACTCCCACAACCAGTGGGCTGTTAGGGATTGTGGGAGTTGAAGTCCAAAACTCCTGGAGGGTTGAAATTTGCCCATGCCTGGGCTAAAAGGTATAATTTCTCCACTGTGATATAAGATGTAGACATCCCGTGATAATGTGGCATGTCTCATTAAGAGTCACGTCCACTGTTTTAACGTAGTGAGATGTATTCCATACTGGGCATGCATACTCAGCAGCAGAGTGACAAAACACAAGAGCAGATGTCTTCATTGTATCTGGTTGCAATCCCCACGTTGTGCCAGAAGCGACTTGCAGTATGATCATATTGAAAATTGCAGATCAGGATGGGTTGAGGTTGGTTATTATTATTGTTGCTGTTATTAGTATTATTATTATGTTTATTTATACCCTGCTTTATCTCTCCCGAAGTTGACTCAAAGCAGCTGTTAAAACCTGTTAAATCAGAATATTAATTATATTTTTAAATTATCTTTTAAAATAATAATAATAATAAAAATATTGAAAACTACAGACCAGGATTGGATAGAGGTTGCTTAAAACCTGTTAAATCATAATGAATATTACTTATCTTTAAAAAATAATAGTAATAATAATATTGAAAACTACAGAGCAGGATTGGATGAGGTTGCTTAAACCTTTTGTAAATCATAATCAAATTCCATGATACTGTGAAATCATAACAATACTTGAGGCAAGTGCTCATTTCCATTGAAACGCACACACACACACGGTTGCAAGGCATTACAAGTTGAGTCTTCCTTTATTATCCGAAAGGCTTGGAGACCAGAAGTGTTTTGGATTTCAGATTTTTCAGCCATCCGGGGGGGTGTGGCAGGCAATGGGATGCCGGCAACAGCTGTTGCCGGCTCAGGAAGGGAGGTGGAATGCGGAAGTGCCCCAGAAGGCAAGAAAGGCAGTGTTCTTGGGCTCTGTGGAGGGTTTGGGCTGGCGGGGGTGCCTGGGATCCCTGGAGGGGGTCTCCTGGGTGGGGGCGAAGGAGGGGGCAGACGAAGGACGTGGGGACAAAGGGCCGGGGAGAGGGGTTGCCTAGCCGTGCCGGTGGGCACATTTGGGCGATGGGAAGGGGAGCAAGAATGTGTTTCGGGGGAGGGGTCATCCTCTCGTGCGGAGAGGGGGTCTGTGGGAGATCCTTTGGCAGAATTCTCTTGGTTCCCGAGTTCCTTGCACACCTGAACTCGGGACCCAATCCTGCCAATCTCTCTTCCACGGCTCAAGTCTAAAAAGAGAGCTGCGTAGGCAAGATCTAAATGCCTTCCCTCCTCAGATAGCTTGATGAGCAGCTGAAGAATCAGCTGCTCATCCAAACTGCCATAGGTGGGCCATCTCTGGCCTCCCTTGAGGGGCAACAAGGGCCACTTCTTAGTGCACAACTTGATCATCTTGGCAAAACTAGGGACCTCGTCCCTATCCCGCCCCAACTCGGCCAAGAGCGTCCCTAGAGGTGAAAGTCGTGGGGGCGGACATCTTCGGCGGGTGAGGCAATTTCCCATTTTTCAAAAAGCCGTGCGCCCCCGAGAACCGCTCGGTTAGTGAGGGAGGGGTCCAAACCACTTAAACGTCACCTCAGAGGTTCGGGCACGCCCAAACTGAGAAGCTGTCCTTCGGGAAGGGTCTTCGGAGGCCCTGCAGGTCTAGTACCCACCGCTCCGTCACCTCCTCCGAACTGCAACTAGCAAGGACAGACTGCCTCCCCTGCCGCCTTAAGATGCCAGATGTACGTGCCAAAGGGCTAGGGCTTTGTTACCCTGGGGTCCCACTCTGGGTCACCGACTCCTGGCTACCCCTAACCTAACCACAGTGCACGTGCCCTGGTTTGCTTTTTTATTTTTCCCACTTCCGGATTTTCTACCCCTTCCCCTCTTCTCTCGGTGGCGTGGTTCCTTAATGGAAGTCCCAGGCACTTCCTTTGTTCCCCTGTGCCAAAGCCCCAGTTCAGTGCCCAAAAGGAAAAGTCTGAGTGGGCAGAAAGAAGCCCTGAGTGGCCAAGCTCCTCAGTTTTTCCCAGGGACCCTGATCTTAGGCTTTTTCACTTGAGGAATTCGGGCTTGATAATTTGGAAGAGGAATTTCACAGATCTCAAGCCAAAATCAGTCCCTTCGTACAGGTCGCCAAAATCTGTTACCGAAATACGACTAGGGGGCCTTCCCTTAGGGGGACAGAGCCCAGGCCACCCCTAAAAAGCGAGGATCGAGGCCCAAATCTGGATGATCTTCCCAGAACTACAAATCCCAAAATAACCCAGATCAATGCTCACCCAGACGGAAGTACGCCACTACCGAGAGAAGAATCTAATTCAGCTGAATAGGATGCAATGCCACGCCAAGGTTCCAAGGGCAAAACATAGTCTTTAATGGGAAAGCAGTCCAATATATAGAAAAGCAGTCATTTACATTTGAATCGGGCGCCCTCCTCCACGTGGAGCTACAGCTGATTGGCCGCGCTGTCAAAGTCAGCTGGGCCAGGAGGAGACCGGCGCGCTTTAACCAATAGGAGAAGGCGCGCCAAGATTTGAACTAACCTATCCTGGCCGGCTATGCAGGGCGGGAAAGGACACAAAGGGAAAAACGGCTGGGTGGAGGAAGTAACTTGTGGCTGAATACCTCACGGCCGGAGGGCCCCCGATGTGAAGGCCCACCTTCCTGTTTTATTGTTTGTCTTGAATTCCTTAATGGCAGCCTTTTGTTCTGGCCGAAACTCCTTTGTCTGGGAGTTTCAGTCTAGCGGGGAGCATGGTTTCTCAGTTCAAAATGGTCAAAGCATAACTTATTGCAGCCGGCAAGTGGGGTTCCGAAGCCCACTCTGGTCCAGCTATGGGGTGGCTGTGTGACTTGGGGTTTGCCAGAGCCCATGATCCCTTGGGGGTCCAGTTCAGAGGCCAAGGGGAGACACGAGCGGGAGGATCCAGGCTCATAATGGCGGAATCTATGTTCCACAGAACACCTGACCTCCCCCCTATATTGGCGAAAAGCATCATATGGCCAGAAAAATGTATTTTTGTTCACCAGGGGAACTCTCCGCAAACGGAGTCCTGGCAGGGTTTGGAAGCATGGTTGCTCAGTTAAAATAGTCCGGAAAGGTAGCTATTGGGGCTGGCTGCGAGGTTCCGAAGCTTTCATGGATCAGCCATGTTTTGGGTCTTGTTTATATGACCTTACATATTCCCAAATCATTGGCCAAGCTCCGAGAATGACGGACATATGCGGGGGAGTCTTGGGCATAAAGAGTGGGCCTCACCCCACGAAGGAACCCAACATCCCTCCCCCCAAGGTTATTATTTGTGCAAGGTAAAATTGGGTAGAAAAGTGGGTTATTGTGTTCTGTTAATCCCTGGAACGCTCTGCTGAGGGCATTAACTTAAAGGTTACATTGACACAAAAGGGAACACACGAGGGGTACAAAATAGACAAGGCAATACAGAGATCCCCAGCAATTATCCCCAGTACATTCCCATACAGTTCTTGCTCCCAGAGAGATGATCTTAAAAACAGGCAACACAATGCTGTCTTCCTCCTGGGAGTTGTAGTCCCCCGTCCTTGGGAACTGCAGAGCCATCGGGGCTTGGGGTGCAGAGGAGTAGCAAAGTCACAGAGGGTCCATGATGTGAAGGGGGAAAGCAGGAAATGTCCAACTGAAGAAACGTCCTTGGGGAAACTACAAAGTCCGTGATCAGGGGAGAGAGTCTGAGGGTGGGGATCCTGGTTGTGCCCGCTTGTTTGGGGCTGAGCTCAGAGCAGTGAGAATAGCAGTAAGAAGAGTCCATGATCAGTGTCCTTGGGTGAACTTCAGGTCCCAGCTGGCACAGACCTGGGTTAGGAGTTCGAGGCCTCCCTACTCGCATAGATCCCTTCCCAGAACCCTCCTGAAGGCGATCCACCGAGGCAAAGGCATCTTCCCTCCCCCCATAGTCCATGGTTGTTCTTTTGGTCCCCTCTGGCAGTTTCCAGCCAGGGAAAGGGACCTTGAGTTCGTCCAAGAAAGAAGTGGTCAAAAAGCAGAGAGAAATGAGTTCTGGTACTTGGGCCCCATGCCTCCCCTATTGGCAGAAGGCTTGAGGTCCCGTCCCCCCCCCTTCAGGATTCCTAAAGTCCAAAATCGCTGACTGGCTGCCGGTTTTGGATTCACTATTGCGGTTTGAGTTGATGGAACTTAATGCGAAAAAAGGTGGGGGCCGATTGTCCTCAGGTGAACTGAGCGCGCCGGCTATGCAGTCAGGCCGCTGATTGCGAGCGGCTGGTTTCCCGGGCTTCCCCCAGGCATGGGAGGGAGAACGGAGAGAAGAAAGAGTAGAGACAAGGTAGGAGGAAGAGGGCAGAGTGCTTTGGGACAACAACGGGGCAAATCGGGGGAAACTTTCAAAGTGTGGATACTGAATCCATTGGTTCCTATGGGGATCTCGCTTATCCGCGGATCGCTCCGCTCCTGGCCCCCACCCTCGGCAAGGGCCCCCACTTTTCCAAGATGGCGTTGGGGCGGGCAAGTCTGCAGAGGTGCGTCTCGCCCGCGCGGCCCCCCCTTGCGGCCAGAAGATTCGGACCGGTCGAAGAAGGATGGAAAATAAGGTAGGAACAAAGGGGAAGGGTCTTGTTTATGGTTTTGTTTGTTTTTGAAGTGTTTGGGTTGTTTTGGGATTTTTCTTGTTAGCGGTTGAGGGAGGGACGGGTGTTTCGGCCCTAGTGGTGGGTGGTGGTACTACAGCGGCCTTGCACAGGCCTGGGAGGAGATTAGCCAGCCTGTTGTGGCTTAGTGGCATGGAAGAGAGTTTGTTTTTTTTGAGCAGGGGTTGGCTTATGGGATTGTGAGGGTTATTACAAAGTGTGGGACTGTGTGGGCGCTGGGAGAAATGTTCTATTCTATTGTTTTGCAATGTTATGTGAAGTATTTCTGATGTATGCATTGGTGCTCTGTGGACTGAATGGGAGGGAAAATGTATTTGGCTTCTGGTCTTGCTGTGGGCTGTTTTCTGGGGTCCAATGTGTTGTTGCCTTGTGTGGGGTTCTGGTGGTGCTGGGGGAAATGTCCTGGTTTTATTGCTATGCTGTTTGATGTTTGCTAAAATGTCTTTCATGTACTATTGGCTGTGTAAATGTTGTGCAGATGGGGTGAGGGGAAGCAATGGTGGCTAGGCTTAGGAGGAGGGACGAAGTTGGTGTTGTGATGTATTTATTTATTTATTATTTATTTATTATTGCGATTTCTGCGCCGCCGACTCCCGGGGGCTCGCGGCGGCTCACATGCTAATGGCTCAATGCCAGAGGTAGAAACATAAAACGTAGCACACAAAGGTGTAGCTCAGAATTAAAAACAAGCAATACAATTAAAAACAATTAAAACAATTAACAGCAATTAAAACAGCAGCGGACCCGATAGATCGAACCGGGCATGACTAAGGGACCTACTCCCCAAAGGCCTGCCTAAACAGATGGGTTTTGCAGGCCCGTCTGAAGGGAGTAGGTCCTCAGGGCTCTGGCCTCAGCCGGAAGGGCGTTCCATAGCGTAGGAGCTATCACAGAGAACGCCCTCCGGCGAGTAGATGTTAAGCGAGCTAGCTTAGCAGATGGGACTGCCAACAGGTTAGCCTCTACAGACCGTAGTGATCTCGGTGGGCAATATAGGGCAAGACGGTATGGAACTGAGTGGGGCAGAAGGAGAAAAAAAAAGGTCTGGTACTGGTGCAACTTAGGCCATGGGCCAAGAGGAATACTGGGGACTCTCTGCAGTTGGATCTCCTGGATTTGGGGCTTCCTGATTCGACCATATAGGCAACAAGGAATGTAGTGGTGAGGACAGAGATCACAAGATGAGGGCTTTATTATCATTATCATTATTATTACCCATATTTCTTTAAATCAAAGATGTCATTGATTGTAAGACTCACACAGATTTCAGCACTGCCAACAGAAAAAAACTGTATTTATATATTAAAAAACACTCTTAGGTTCCTTCCATAGAGGCATATAACCCAGGATACCAAGGCAGAAAATCCCACATTATCTGCATTGAACTGGGTTATCTGAGCCTACACTACCATATATTCCAGTTCAAAGCAGAAAATGTGGGAGTTTATTCAGATGTGTGGAAGAGGCCTGAGTTCTAAGACACGCCCCATTTTAGAGATGCCTATATTAGAGGAAAATTGCTCCTTATAATCAAAGAAGGAATTATTAGTACCCTACTTTCCTCTCTGGATTGAGACCCAAAGCAGATAACAATACAATTAAAAACCTAAAAATATGCACATTATAATAGAATTAAACATGTAATTATTTTTAAAAGTCAGTAAAAATCACATTAAAATAAGTAAATTTTAAAAAATTGTTCTAAGTTTCTACTTATTTGTTTTAATGTAATTTTAACTGACTTTAATAATTGGATATTTAATTCTATTTTAATTTTAATGCTTACAGTAATTTAATTAATTACTTATAGAGCAGTATAGGGTGAGGTTGGCTAAAACCTGTTGTTAGATTGCAATATAAGCTGATCCAAAAGCTCATTTTCCTTTAAGTACATTTTCAATTGAAGTCTTCCTTACTACAGGTTGAATATCCAATATCCGAAATACTTGGGACCAGAGGTGTTTTAAATTTGGGAGGCTGGGAGAGAGTGTGTGGAATGCCTGAATTTGCATATATGTATATATGGAGATATGTTGGAGATGGCATCCAAATCAAACATGGACTTCACTCATGTAGAGTTCAACAACTGATATCTCACTGGCTTACTTGGACCAGCTTTCCTCAATCTGTTGGTTTCCAGAGATGGTAGAGATATTATTGTCCTCTGTCTCTCCCTGTGGATTAGGATGCCTTCTCACCTCGCCCAACATATTCACCTAAATCAGTGGTTTTCAACCTGTGGGTCCCCAACTCCCAGAAATCCTAACAGCTGGGGTTTCTGGGAGTTGTAGGCCAAAACATGTGGGGACCCACAGGTTGAGAACCACTGACCTAAATAATCATCTGGCAAGGAAGTTTTTTTGGCTAGCATAGCCTGTCTCCTTGAGCCTCCTTCTGTACAACAGCCATCTAACTTTTCATTTTGAGTACCAACTTCCACATTACAGTCGCTCCTCCTCATTTGCAGGTCTAACATTTGCAGATTTTATTACTCACAGATTTAATTAATATGTTATCTCTAGGAATCTCTAGGTTTTCCAGTGCAACACTATGGACAATCTTCACTATAAGTTGACCATAGTCATGCTGGAGAATGTAAAGATTCCTACAGAAGTTTAAAAAAGTGTTTTATTTTATATTCACGGTTTTTATATTTTCATGTGGGGCCTTATCTCCACAAATGTGGAGTGCTTGCAGTACTTCTAATTTATCTACCAGAGTTGCTGCATAGTCTTTTCCCCATCTGCTGCCCCTTCCAACAACCTACTGTTCAGCTTTCTTCAAAGCAACCCCTGCTGTGTTGCACCTCCACCAATTGTTATTCATCCTTTCACATAAATTTGTTCATTATTCCTATCTGAAGAAGGACTGCAGTCTGACACAGCTTCTTCCACTCCTGAGAGTGCAATACCCTCAGCAGATATTTTGGTCAGGGATTAAAATCCTCTCTCAGAATTGAACGACGTCTGTGATGAGCAGATTCTCCATATGGTTAGCCATATTGCTTAGTGTTCAAGTGAAACCATCCTGCTCTCCAGTTATGGATCAGGTTTCAAAGACGTAGCACTGCCTATGTATCATACAAGCAGCCCCCAAGTTACAAACAGGATATGTTCTTGTTCTTAAGTTGGATTTGTATGTAAATTGGAACAGTTACATTGTTCAATGTGATTCCAGCCCCCCCCTCTGTGTGTGAGTGAGTGTGTTTGCTTTTGATAGCAAAGGAAAGGGTTAACATCCTTGTGGTATTTGGTTGTTGTCTGTGCCCCTGTTCACCTCACTTTCTGTCACTGTGATAATTGGATTTTGAAAAATTTGGCCTGTTGTAGAAACAGAGATTGGTGAGAAAGCTTCAGTGGAGATACCTTTTCCCTATTATAACTCTTTCAGGAATGAATTTCCCTTCCATGGGGTAGATTTTTCTCACTTTATATTGTCTCACCCCCATTCTTAACTATAGCTCATTTGTAAGTTGGATGTTTGTAAATTGGGGACTGCCTGTATTGTGTTTAATCCTACACACAACCAGGAGCTTGGGAGGAAAAAGCCACCCAGAATAAATCCCAATGCAAGGCAGATTTAAAATCTTCACCATGTCCAAGATGATGGCTGTGATATTTTGTATAAGTACGCAATGCCCAATTCTATTATAGATGAGGTGACCCAAGGTAAAGCCAAATATAGCCCCAATCTATCTGTCAAGGAAGGTTGCAAGCTGGACAGTATCAAATGCAAGCTTTTGTGCTATCTTTTCTCTCTGCAGTGCAAACTACTGAGAATGTATGTCAGTATACCAGAAATTCCTGTGGGGAAAGTATAACCCCCTTTCTCAAAAAGATTTCACTGGAAGATATGAAAACAGGCTGTTTTTTCCATGCAAGCTTGCTAACCAACTAATCAGCATACATAGCCATCTATGTGAATGTGAGATCAAGGTCACTGCAGGAGCAATTTCTCTCTGTAGGCATGTGTGGCTCTATTTCTCCAGTCTTATTTCCAAAGTGAGAGCAGCAGTAGAAGATCAACCAGCAAGCAGGTCTTCTGTAACTTCGTTCTTTCTAAATTTGTAATCGAAATACAAGCATACACCATTTAAAAGAGCCTCTGTCAATGGAGCACTGCCTCACCAGCTACCTCCAAGCATAGATCTATAGTCTGATCATTAAAATGGATAACAGGATGACTTGGCAATAATGCTTTAAGGATATAAACTTCCCAAGGACATTAAGAATCCGGGTCTAGCAGGGTCAACTAAAAAAGGCAAATACTGTGCTAATTATTTTGCTCTTTCCCCAACTGGCCAAAACCTGTTTGAATTAAATTTTCATCTTGCTTCCTGAAGGTATTCCGTTTCTGTCTCTGGTGAATTTGAGTGACCTCCACAAAAACAAAAACAAATCCTTGAAAACCTAATCTGGTATCTTGATTACATATGTAAGAGAGGCGGGAATTGTGCCTGTTATCTTACAACTCCTACCAGTCTAATGCTGTGCAGTCAATGAAGAAAAATGCTATGAGTTGCATCCAAAAATATCTGGAGGGCTGCATGATTCCCACCTCTGATTTAAAATGATATATCTGGGGAATACTGAGGCAAAGCAATTGAGGATTGTACAAAAGTCCTTCAACTGTATCTTTAAAGCCATGTTAAGAGCAATGTGCTTCCTAGCACACTCACTTTAAAATGGCAGGGTGCAACATTTTGTCCTAGTTAAAGCAGGGGCGGGAATCAGATGTTGATGAACTCCAGCTCCCAGAAGTCCTAGCCAGCATAGCTTAGACTGAGGAACATCAGGAACATCCCTATGTAATACATATAACAGAACAGATTATGGTTGCCAGGTCTGCCTTTGTAAGAAAAAGGATTAATCAAACAATATCCTGGTTTTGAGCTATGAATGGTTAGAGGAGGTCAAACTACATAAATGATGAGAATTATCTCTTGAAGCATAAGGCTTGCCATTTTTCCTGGTTCAAATTTCAGTCAGTTAGTTGACATAATCTAACAGGAGGGAAAACTGAGCCCACAATTAGATCCAGGCCAAATGAAAAGAAAGGACAAAGCAATGTGAAGTCAGAATATGAAAGGTATTGAATGCAACTTCTCTTTCCAGTCATTTTCTACTAACCCAATTAGTATAGTAAACTAGTAGAATGGGTGCAAAAGAGTTCCCTGCATCACAGCACTCTTGTTCTGGACCTCCCTGCTTAAAACAGAAGCTACTGATGGACAAATTATGAGGATAGTCAACAGTTTACACAGCATGGTGTTAACGAACAGAATTGGGGGGAGGGGGTGTCTTGTCATGAAGGCAGACCATCTTCTAGACACACCAAAGAGGATCCATATTAACCCTGGTGAGAAAGGAAGCCCAATCCCAATTTTCCCTAGAATTTCCCAATTAAAAACTCACCAAGTTGAAGGAGTACCACCGAGGTGTTTATTCAGACCAGCTGGAAAGGATGACAGTCGCAATTATTCATCAATGCTGACATAAGGGTTACATTGGAAAAACATGCCATTTTATAAGGTTACAGATTCAAATTTCCCACTTCCCGTCCCCAGACCAGCTTCGCATTGATTGAATGGAATCTTGCTGACTGGCTGCATCTTCTTCCGGTTTCCAGCCAATGGGGGCAAAGAGGTGGGTGATGAGTAGAACAATGAAGGCAGAAAAACATTTTTGATGGGATTAAATATATAGATCAAGTGGCCAAGTGTTGATGAAATCCGACCAGTATGAATCAAATTCTGATCTTTTAATTTCCCCCCTGAACACCCTCATTTCCATTGATAGTTTACCATTTAAGGCAACGTTCCATACCTCCCCATACCATGTTTCCAGCATAAGATTGGTTGCTATCTTTCAATTCCTTGCAATTATAAGTCTCGCCACTGTGACTAAAATAATCACTAGTTCTTTTTTTCCTTTTATTTTCTAAGTTCAGCTTTGTGGCATCCATTAGTAATGCTAAGCTAGCATCCGGGGCAATGCTTAATTCTGTAATGTTGCCTATTTCCATAAATATATTGTTTCTAAAACTCCAGCTGGGGGCATTCCTACCATAAATGGAAATATGTTGCTTTGTGCATGCCACAAAGGGACATATGCTGGGGAACAGCTATTTTATTGAAGCTCCTCATATTGACCAATAGAACTTCCACTTAGGGATTTCTTCTCAACACAGCCCAGCACAGAGATTTAGTTGCTAAAAGTATCAGTCAGTCCTCCTCTTTACAGATTCAACAATGTATGGGAACTCTGGCTGGCTGCTGCTACCGAGGGATAAATCTCTCCCCTATCCTGATTGGGGCTTGCTGATGCTGAGCAGAATTCTGGGAAATGTAGTTTAGAGCAGGGCCTCTTGAATTCTCTAGCATAGAGCTCCTTATATTCCCAAACTACATTTCCCAGAATTCTATGCTTTCTTTCACAGTGGACTCTGTTTTCTCCCTTCTGCTTCTCTCTCCTAATGGCGGGATGCCATTAATTTAAAGAGGAAAGGTAGTATTTTTGGCTTGGCTTTGCTTTCTTGTGCTGAAAATGAAACTTACTTTGGGAAGCTTCTGAGATTTACAAAATGGAGACCAAAAAGTATTGGGTCAGTTTTGATTCTAAAGTTTTTGGTGTAGGCCATGTCTGCGCATCAGATATTGTGTTGTAAGTACGAATTTCAAAATGTCCTCTTTTTTCCTTCTGAGGAAAAGAAGGAGCACAGTGGCCCCACCACTAGAACCTACAGATGTGTCCAAACCATTTTATGGAAGATATAATCATCTTTTTGAGTTAAAATGAGGACTTTGTTACTTTGTGGACATTTTTCTTTGTAAGGTAAGTTGGAAGAATAACTATATCCCTGTGTTGTGGAGACTCCCTTTTTTGAGATACAAGGCAGAGCGAAGATTTCCCTGAACTATGAATATTATTCTTTTGCCTTCAGGAACAAAACGGGAGATAAAAGACAACTTGTTTTATGCACAATAGTTTCTTGTCTGAGGAAAAAATGGAATGGGAAGATGTCAAACTGTAATCATTTGCCAAAAGCCGACGTTACACACAAAGCAAAACAGTACAGTTTTTATAAAGAAAACAGAGCTGTCAAATTCAAATTTCCCACTCCCACCCCCTTTGCCAGCTCTGCTCTGATTGGATGGAGTCATCAGCTGGTGGGGAGGTGCAGCCGGCTTGGCTGTGCCTCAGCCAATCAGCGTGCCAGCGCCGCTTCAGCCTCCCAGCCAATGGGAAGGAAGGAGGTTGTCCGGGCGGGAAACAATGAACCGTGAGGAGAATATGACAGTGTGGTGTTCCAGCCTAGTGGTCATAGACAGACACCGGGGGTTCCAGCTGACCAAGGGCAGATTGAGAATGAAGGGTGGTCAGATGGGTATGGGTCTGCAGATGAAGAATTAGCTTGGGATGATGGATGGTTACATGGGTATGGGCCTGAAGTTGAGGATAATGATGACTCCATGGAAGTTAGTTCTGAAGCAGACAGTGAGAGGCCCAGCAACCTTGATTCCCACGAGAACTTCTCCACTCCTTTGCCAGATGAGCATTCTGAGGATAGGGAGGACCGAGTTTCCCAGCATGATAGCTCTACACCTGGGGCTGCTAATGAGCAGGAATTTGACAGGAGGGCTAGTATCAGATCCTCCTGGAGAGATTGGAGTTTGAGGAAGGGGATGCGTTGGTCGCATAGAAGCTAGTTCTCTTTATTAGATTGTGCTCAGGTCATTCTAGTCAGACCTGAAGCTACGTTCAGCTTGGAAGAACTTGGGTCCTGGGTTTCAAGTTCTTGTCAACCGCAGGAGCGGTTTGCTTTGCCTTTGCAACTTTGTTTTCCATAGGATTTATGCCAGTTATCACTGCCACCGTTTTGGAACTATTTTGAATTGCCGTTTACTTTGGATTTGAATTGCCTTACTTCTTTCTACCTTTGGACTATTTCTTATTCTAAATAAAGTACATTTATAGCATCTGCCTGATGTGTGTGATCTAGGGGGGGACTGCTGCGATCTGAGGTGCAACTGACAGGATTAATGATTTAATGTTTGTACAGCTTGGCTATTGTCCTGGGTTTCTGGAAGATACATCTTCGTCTGACTTGAAAGTCAGACCCTTTGTAGGTGTTCAAAACATTTGTAGTCCTTGGGTCCTGGATATGGGTTTAGTGATATCTGAAACTGGCATTGGCTGGAGGAATGAATGGAGACAATGAAAGAGGCTGTGGTGATACCTAATCCTCCACAGGCAGGATGTCACCTTTTGTAAGAGATGATTAAAATATCCTAAGAATCCATCCCTCAGATGGACTAGCCCTTGGCTCTCCGAAGTCTGAGGAAATAGAGTCATTTGTTCTATCAGTCATGCAAAGGGTTCTTGGTGAGTCCTTTTGTCTAGGGATTAGCTGGCCCAGAAAGTGAGAGAAGGCTTTCTGAAGCCACAAGGTGCTGGATTCACGAAAAGGTGACATTTCTTCATTTTTCATATAGGGATTTGGGAAAGAGGGGAGCATGCAGGGGATCATAAGGGATAAATTCATATAGGAAGAGAAAGGAAATTATATCAGCCCTTCCATCTTTCCAAAGTCAATTGAAAGTTCATAAAGCATAGCAAAAGACCATGGGGTTTGGGGCAGAAAGAGTTCCCAAAAAGTTTCAAAAGTTTTCCAAAAGTTAGCAAAAGTTAAATAAAAAGTTCAAAAAGTTCACGAGAAGTGGGAAAATGTCCATAAGAGTCCATGGGGTGCATACTGGGATCATTCCCAGCATACTCCATTCATTATGGAGGAGGAAACTATAAATCTGATTACTTCTAAGGGCCAGGATGGCCCGTCTGCAGTCCGGGGGATCCCAAGGGGTGACCGCAGCAGGTTCCCCAGGTCGACAGGCTTCTTGACACCATAGAGCTGGAGGCAGGAACAACATTGCAGCATGGAGCCATGGATCACAGTCAGTTGGTCTCCATATGAGGTTTTTGGGTGAAAAAATGGTTATTCCTGGGGCGCAGGGGTCCATAGAGTAAAAAAGTAAGATTGCAGAATTAGAATTAGTCTAGGAAAATAATGGCACCGGTTTGGAGTCGATCCATTGACCCATGGATACGGGGACTCGATGGGTTTCTGTATCTGCAGTTCAGAGGAATGTAGTTTTGGCCTCTGCAGGACGCTGTATGAACATCCCGAGTGAGCCGGTGGTGAGCCGCATCTCGGAAAAGGAAAGGTTTATGTTAGAGGGTGTTAGAAGCAGTAATGGACACAATGTATCACTATAGAGAGGGGAAAAGTTACAATTAGAGGATACTTTATTGGGGGATTTGTTACAATGTTAGGGCGAGGGAGAATAAAGCAAGGCAAAAGTGGTTTCTTAGTTGAGGCTGCTGCTATGATCACATTCCCATCGATGCTGGCCCAATTCGACTCTAGGAACTGTGGAACTCCTTGCTGAAGTTCAGATCAGTTTGAAGGCAGGGGCCTGTGCATTGCTCGGTCTCAAGGACTTCTGCTTTGCTCACCTGATCCACATAGGTACATCCTCTGCAATGGTGTGAACCGAACAGGACAGAAAAGACCAAAAAAGTTACAATGTGTAGAAAGTCAATTATAATTCAGGCTGCAGTTTGTGTTGGAAAAGCAATTATTTGATAAAACCAGGAGCCCTTGTCTGAAAGATCACACTGGCATTTGCTACCACCTCATGATTAACTATCAGTAGTTTTGAACCTTGAATCCCCAGAATCCCTTTCCTATGGGTCGAACTGGCAAGGGTGGTGGGTTGGGATCTGAATGGGAAGTCCAATAAAATCTCTAGATCCATAATCAGAAATTACTTTATTATATCTAGTGCTGTTGAATATTCTTCCAATTTTAACAGATTATGGCTTTGCTCTAAGCATCCGGGGGGGGGGAATCCTTGATAGGGTGAAATAGTGTTCAGCTTTATGCTGAAAACCAGACCAGGACATTTCTGGAAAACTGATTTAGTGGTTTTATGATTTTTCCCTTGACAGGATGGTTGGAAAAAAGTAATGAATGTCACAAAAGTTTTGTCAGATAACCTGAGATCTTCTGAAGCAATTATATGCACTTCTGAGCACTTGCTAGAACTTCTTTGCAATTTTTCCAAAAGAAGTTCCTTGTACCAGACAGTGAGGATCATTTTCAAAGCTCTTCAAGTATAAGAGGTGATGAACCAGGTGATTTGGAAAACTGTGGTCAGAAGTGGGTGGGATTGCCCTATAGAGAGGGGAAACCCTTCATTCTGTACATGATTCTGGCTTCTGAATCAAGTAATACAACATGAATACTTACTTCCTATACTTAGTATCCTCAGAATAAAATAACATACTGCATTTAACAAACAAACATTGCTCTGTTACTAATAAGAACAAGAATAAAAAATAAAATATAATGCTGCTGGAGACAGTTATTGCCCATCACAGATGGTGAATCCTCATTTTGAAGAAGTCAAGGTTAGAATATGAATTCAGCATTTATAAAACACCTGTTGTAAATGTTAAAGCAGAGGTGACATGGCATATCCATTGCCCAAACAATTGTTAACAACAGCTATTCTACCTTCCCTGTTGTTTAATATTTATGATACACTTAATTCGGCTTTCTTCCAGGAAAAACACTGTCATTTCTCTGTAACAGATGTGTTTTTGTTGATGCTCTTTGCTGATGCGATAATCAAGGAGTGTTGTCTTGGGCTGGAACACTGCTCCCATTGACATCATTCTGTTAGAATATTTATTAGGAAAGAAGCACGGAGAGGAGCGAGTGGCTACTAGATTCAATTGTTCTTTGAACTGTGTCTGGACCCTGATACGGGAATGAAAATTCAGCTGCTGGAGACTATGGTTCTCCTTTGTAGGAACCAGCAGTCTTTAAGTCTCTTTTGCTGTATATGCCTGATGAGATTAATATTCCAAATGTATACTGTGTTGTTTGAATGCTGTGCATGAACAAATGAAAGGCTGTTGTTTATTATTCCTCTAATTTATATCCTTCAGAGGATCAACACTGCAACTTGACAATCATGCCCAAGCAGCACATTCTTTGAAATTGTGTAGCTTAGGAGAAGTTGGTGCAGTGTGGGGGAGATGGACAATAAATTCTCCCAATTTATGAAAACAAAAGCCTACAATCATTTAAAATGCCCAGTTTGAATGAAACAGGCTTATGACACAGTGCCATTCCTTACAGATTATGTACACTATGGCCCTATATCTGCAGGACCAATATCTGTTATCTCATTTATCTGTGTCTGACTATATATCTAGGTATTTTCTAGGTCTGCAGCACAACTCAATTGTATAATTGGGCCTGAAATCCTGCCTTTCAATAGGGTTTGCTATTACTTAGGTGATCGCTCGGTGTCGGAGTATGATGGCCTTCCAAGTGTAGTGTCTTGGTGGTGGATACACAGGTGACTGTAGAGCCCTATTCTTGACCCACATGTTCTTCCACAGTGAGGACATTGGTTTCCAGGTGGAAGGTAGTCCTGGTCAGAGTTGACTTGATGCACCTTCCTCTTGGCACATTTCTCCCCTTTGCCCTCCATTTGTGCCTCTTCAAATTCCACAAAACTGCTGGTCACAGCTGGCCTCCAGATAGAGCGCTCAAGGGCCAGGGCTTCCCAGTTGACATAATCTTGTCAGTTTTTAAGGTTAGCTTTAAGCCCATCTTTAAATTTCTTTTCCTGTCCACCAACATTACATTTTTTCTGCATTACCCTACCCTTGCCTTATTCCTTACTGAAAAAGTGGCTAATATTCAACGTAGATCTTGGAAGTTTTATTTTTTTCAGCTCTGCAAAAGCAGTAACATTGCTATTCATCCTTCACTAAACATGAAATTATTTTTCCTGCTTAAACGGAACATGATAAACGTCTGCTGTCACTTCCTGCCAAAGGCATGAGGGTGTACGTTGGAATACTTTCCCTGGTGGAACATTATATGTAGGGAATTATCTTAACAAGAACAGAGATTCAACCTATGTTTTTTTGTTACAAGCCCTTTCTGTATGCCCATATTTATTAAAATATCATAGTATTGAAAGAACCAATTTCACCTCCCCAGCCTAAAGTGGCACAACCTAGGAAAACCATTAGTGTTTGATTCTAAGCAATCCATAAATTACAGTTCAGCGATGAACTCCTTGATAAACTCCTCATATCTTTTATGGATTCAATTCTCACTTCCATCTGTCATTATGATACCTTGCAGTGTAGAAATGTGTAAGTTTAGTGCAAAGAAATGCAATGTCTCTGAATATCAAGTTTCATAGTTTATCCCGTGACAACTTTGGTCAGGAAGGTAAATAGATTATTAATTAGTTTTGTATGAATCTATTCAGTTTCAGCTGTATATGAATCCATCCAGCTGCACATGCATCTATTCAGTAATCTACTACATTTTTAAACATGAAATCACAGTTTTCTGGAAATGACTCAGTGACCCCCAGATTCCGAAAAGCTGTTGGCTTGCTGACTTCACATTTGGATTACCAATTATGACTTGGAAGGATGTGCCTATGCATTTAATAACTGCACATCAAATTAACTTCTGTCATTCATTGTTGTGTCATTGTAGCAGTGGAAACCAAATGTCGAGCTTATCAGTTTCCTGTGCTGGCTTCCAGTTTGTACTGCAGGTCATCAATTGTCATCACAATCTAAGATAAATGGCAGTGGTATGACTGACAACATACCCACATCCCACACAGCAATTATAATAGCAATGAGTGTGCTACTATCAGTCTCTCACTCCACCTTCAAGTCTGTTAAAGCAGAGACCCTGCTTTGGGGTAGTGCGTTTGCAACAACAATATGCATTTCTTACCTGCCCCTCCCTGTTGGTCTAGGCAGGGGAAAACAACATAGCACAACATATGTCCGTTGAGAGCATCTGAAACGACTGCATATTAAAATCCATCAATAAATACTTTAAATTTAATCCGAACAGACCTGGTCTCTACTAATGATTTTAACTCAGACTGTGCCTTGAACAGTTGAAAATGGAAGAATCAAATGAAGGTGATAATTAACACTGTTTATAGGCAGGGTGTGTGAATGTGTGCAAGATCTGTGTGATTACTCAGGACCCAATGATCAATTATTGTAGTGGGCTTATATCTTTAAATAGGGTTTGGTTTCCCTTTGGAGCACTGGTTTTCAACCTGTGGGCCCCCAGATGTTTTGGCCTTCAACTCCTAGAAATCCTAACAGCTGGTAAAATAGCTGGGATTTCTGGGAGTTGTAGGCCAAAACACCTGGGGAACCACAGGCCGAGAACCACTGCTTTGGAGGAAGATGCAATTCTAATAGTAAGAGGTGTGCAGACTGAGGAATTTCAACTTCCCACTAGCGTTTCTGTCCCCCGATTTCCCTTCAATCTTCCCCATTTCAATTCTACTTGACTCTAATACTGGAAACTAGGCTCCAGTATTAAAGCATGTAACGAAACATAAATTGTTCATTCTTATTGCATATCCTTTTGCAAATTTGTGACCCATTTTGCTCTCTTCATAAAGTTCTCCTATCTTGGCATACCTCATCTCTCTCCTATGTTGGTAATCGTGTTGATTTCTTGAACGTATACCAACTTTAATTACCTATAATATGCATTCTAGCTGAGCATCTATTATTTCTTTTACATTTCCCTTGTTTATCACTTCTCCTAATTTTAAATGTTTTCTCTTTTGAAGCTAAATAGGATTATATTGGAATTCCCTGGCACTTTCCCAGTTTTGGACTCTAAGATGACGATGGAGGCCCAGATTGCCTCTACGAGCAAAAGGGCCTTCTTCCACCTACGCCAAGCGAGGCAACTGGCGCCCTACCTACCAACGGAGGCGCTAGCTACAGTAATTCACGCCACGGTTACATCAAGGCTGGATTACTGCAACGCCTTATATGTGGGCCTTCCTCGGTCATTAACCCGTAAGATCCAGATTGTGCAGAATGCTGCCGCCAGGCTCCTCACAAAAACTCCAATGAGATGTCACATCACACCATCCTTGCAGCATCTGCACTGGCTGCCAGTCGAACACAGAGTCCTTTATAAGACTCTGACCCTGACATTCAAGGCCTTGCGGGGCCAGGGTCCCTCATACTTAAAAGACCGCTTGACCCTACCCACCCACCCAAGAGCACCACGGCCAGCAAATGAGAACCTCCTCTGTATCCCGGGTCTGAGAGAGGCTCATCTGGAGTCCACGAGACAGAGATCTTTCTCTGTTGCGGCCCCCGTCCTGTGGAACTCTCTACCGCCAGACCAAAGAGCCAGTCCTGACCTGCCCCAATTCTTGGCGGCACTTAAGACATGGCTATTTAGGAAAGCCTATGCATAATACGACAACCAGCGACCCGGAACTTTCCGAGTCCGATATTTTTAGCCATTTTAATATTTTAATGTTTTAATACTCTAGTACTGCATTGCTAGCTGTGTAAGTCGCCCGGAGCACACTTGTGGAGGGCGACTCATAAATAATAAAGTTCAGTTCAGTTCAGTATTTACCTGTCTTCAACTGGCTATCAGGTTCAAACACATGCTCAAGATTTCATTTCTACTCCCCTCGACTTGGGCAATCAGAACATGTTCACCGTCATCCCCAGGGACAATTAGACCTAGCCACATGTGTTGTTTACTCGTTCAGTCACTTCCGACTCTTCGTGACCTCATGGATCAGCCCATGCCAGAGCTCCGTTGGCCGTCGCCACCCCCAGCTCCTTCAGAGTCAAGCCAGTCCCTTCAAGGATGTCATTCATCTTGCCCTTGGTCGGTCCCTCTACCCTTTTCCTTCCATTTCCCCCAGTGTCATTGTCTTCTGTAAGCTTTTCTGACTTCTCATTATGTGGCCAAAGTACTTCATCTTAGCCTCTAATATCCTTCCCTCCAATGAGCAGTCGGGCTTTATTTCCTGAAGTTGGATCTTCTCACGGACCAAGGCACTCTCAGAACTTTCCTCCAGCACATTTCAAAAGCATCTATCTTATTTTGCTCAGCCTTCCTTATGGTTCAGCTCTCACATAGGTTACTACAGGGAATACCATTGCTTTAACCATGCAGATATTCATTGCCAATGTGATGTCTCTACCTTTCACTATTTTATTGAGATAGGTCATTGCTCTCCTCCGAAGAAGTAAACGTCTTCGGATTTCCAGTACTTCCTAGCTTTTGATGGCTGATCCCCAAGGAAACATGATCTTCCATCTTTTAAACATTCAAAAGGCTGCAGTTTGGTAGTATTCTAATTCAGATCAAGCCCATCTCATATCTCAAAATATTCATATGTTCAACAAATCTGAATCCTTCCACCGTACAAAACCATATCACCCATCTATTAAGCACTTTCAACATTACAATCTATATACCTCTTCCGTTTAGAACAGGCAGCATTTCAGACAAAGCCATTTCCAACACCCTGGATTTTTACCTTCTATCTAGATGCCCTTATGTAGTTTCCACAACACCTTACAATTACTGGTGCCAAAGTCCATCACTAACTTTACTACAATACTCTCCAAGCAACTTAAATAATATATTTACACCTTTATCATCAGGCAGGCAATTTATAACATGCACATGTCCCATTTCTTTACACAGGCATGTTATGTTTGCATTGACCAGATCTCTCACAACAGGTGTTCTGGTAAGCCTACCCTTACCAGAACAGCATGCTTATTTAACAACCAGGGAATGTCTCCCTTCCAAGAAATCATTTCTCTCTTGGCTAGTGAAATCCAATGGTCCTAAGACTTCGGCAGTCACCACAGGATTTGGACATCTCTAGCACATTCTTGTTCGTTTTTCTCAGTCTCTTGATGCCAAATTTGGACTCAAGAAAAAAATATTTGCTAGATTAATTGGGCATAAAATATATAAACTGTGTAACAGATATACTTGGAACTCTGCATTAAGAAATTTTGTAGTGCTCAAAAGGCAAGATGCCGGTACTAATTCCAAGAATCATGCACATATTAAACCCTAGATTGATTTGATGTTGGTCTTTTGAATGATAAAAGTTATATGAGCAAGATACTCCAAACATTACTTGGCTAATGCACATCTTAGAAGAACAGTCATATTTATAAATGGTTCTGTAAGGTGAACCCCATTGACACTTCAATATTTTTAATCAGTTGTTGAAGAGGGAGTTAAAATTGTAAATTCCATTATTCAGAAACCTGCAGATTACAAGGTCTATAATCTAGTTCAATGATGGTAAATGGTAAAGGCTATTAGCATGACAATGAACAGCCTTTTGATAAGACAGTTTTATAATTCACCAGATATTTAACACAGGCCAGGAGGTTCATTTCTTTAGATGAAATGCATTATGCAGGACATCTTTGTGAACATTTTCACATGATAAAAGGATGCTATAATGAGGATAATTATGAAGAGTTGAGCATAAAGCACTGCACTTTCAGCAGATTCACAAAAGAAAAGTTCCCAGTCTGTGTGGTGCACGGGCCACGTCAAGGGGGGAAATCAGCTGACCTTATGGAGGTTGAAAGAGCCCAAAAGGACAGAGTGAGCATCAGATCCGCTTGAGGTTTTAATCCAGCCAGCTCTCAGAATGCTTTCACAAATTGTAGACAAAATCTAGGTGCTCCAAGGCTGTTGTTGAGTAATGTTATGTTGCTTTTAATAGGCGTTTGCTGTGTGTCTGGAATATGAAGTGGTGTGAGCTATATTTAGTAATAGGAAGCTTGGAATACTGTTTGGAACATGTCTGGTATAAAGGGTGGTAACTAAATTACAGTCTAATTACTCTTAAAGGCACCAGATCATGTTTGATTTTGGAAGCTAAGCAGTACCAGTACTGGTTAGCATCTAGATGAGAGACTACCAACAAATACCAGGTGCTGTTGGCTATATTTCAGAAGAAGAAACAAGCAAAAACACCCCTGGATATTCCTTGCCTAAGAAAACTATGAAATTCATCAGGTCACCTTTACTCAACAAGTGACATGAGGACACATAAAATATATAAGAATGTTGCTACCTATAACACCTATCCCAGCCCAATCTTCCAGTAATTTTTAACTAAAAAAACCAAGAAAACAAATCTTTACTGATATTGGTGCTTGCAGCTGCAATGTCCCAGCCAATATTGTTCCACCTTCATTAAAATTAGTTTGCAGTTATCACAAATATAACCGCAAAATCACAAATGTTGTACAAATGTTAGATTCAGACTGTAAGTCGAGTTTATTTTTAAAAAGGCATGTGACTTTTCCAACTTTTGCCTACGCTTTCCTTATAGTGCAAATATTGTAAATATAATTCTGGTCACATACCTAGTCTTTTAGAAAGACAGCTTGGTTGACTATGTTTTGTCCACTGAAAATTTTGTGTCATAGACAGCATGGGAAAATGGTTAAGTAGTACCAAAACTAGTGTAGCACCAATCAGATGGGAAGAAGAGTTACATTTTGGGTGGGGTGAGGTTAGGAAAGCTGCACCAGAATTTGGTTGCACCATTCAATAAACCTGATAGCATAAAAATCACCTGAAATACTACAAAGAAACAGGAGATTTACCGTATTGTCAAGAATGACCTGAGAATCTCATTGCTTTTCTCAAACTGGATAACTGTGCAGTCTTCCAGATGATGAACTGCAACACCTAGCATTCCCCACACAGGCTTGGGATGCAATCCAACAACATCCAGAAGATGGCCAGCTCCCTCTCCCCATTTTAGCTGCTTACAGAGCAATGGTGCTACGAAAATTCTGAAAGGCTATATACAATATATTTGTATATCTTCGATTGCTTGACACATATATTTACAGTTGTATGAATGTTCAAACATGACACCATAAGGTCTGAATTGATCATCAACATTCCTGAGTTTTTGTTCTACCTGTGAAACCTATACAATCTTATAGCCCAAAATGAAGGCCTATAACAAAAACACAAATAGTACCAGGAACATATATGATTTCAATCCACAAATTATTCAAACAATTTAATCCTATTTATTTTAGCAAATATAACTGAATAGAGCAATATATGCTAATTCACTAAAACAAAAAAGGCTTTTTTCCCTTCAACACATTTACAATTGTGGATGTTTTAAGAGGATTGCTCAAAGACTCTAACAAGAATGAGATTATGATAATGTTTCCAAGTCTCAGTAACTGATGCTTCTTACTCTGAAGCTGTTCCTTCCCATATAATTTAAAATATATTTCCCCATGGTTGCTGCCCTGTACCTATTTCTTTGTCTGTTCTTAATATTCAGCCTCTATTTACATAAGATCACACTGAGAATCTTACTTTAACAAATATAATTACACAGGTTTTCAACATTTTCTGGTTAGTTCAATTGAAAAATAGATTTATTTTGCAAACCTCTGCATCTATAATGTAGAGACCTAGTTGACAAACTTAACAGCCATATAATTTGTATTTGGCCAAGTACAAACCCATTTTATAAAGTCTGAACTCTTTGAAAAATTATGTACTTCATCCTACAATGTTGTAGGAACTGCTTCCTATAATTTCTTGGGATAAGGTCCTCTGAAGATGACATAATGCATAATCACATTGGTATTAGCTACAATTTCTTTTCTTCTCTCCCAATTATGTTTTACTTCCTCCAATGAATAAGGTTCCCAATTCAGCACTCAGTAGATCTTCTGAGACCACATCTTCATCTAAAACTTCTTCCCCAATCTTCTTCCACCAAGGCCATTGCGTGTATTTTAACATGGTGATGTGTGACTGTTTGGCTTTAGCTACCACAGGAACAGATCTACTCATAAAATCATTCAGATCTTTCACAGTAGATTCTTTGAGACTAGCTGCACCTATGCAACAAAAGGGAAAAAATACATGGTTGTTTTTCTATAGGTTGATCACTCCAACATCCATTTTTTTCTTCAGTGATTTTATGCCACATGTAACTCATGAATATAATGTTTATCAGGGTACCTGTTTTTACAAATGTTACTTTGTTTATTAACGTATTTGCATACAATCTCCCTTTACCCACCCCCCCGGGGGGGGGGGGGGTGCAGCTACATCTGATATCACATAAATACATGTATTAAGAGATACATAAGTCATAAGTAAAGGTAAAGGTTTCCCCTTGAGATTAAATCTAGTTAATCTGACTCTGGGAGGTGGCGCTGATCTCAATTTCTAAGCCCTCTGATTTGTGCAAATTATAGGCCACAACTAACTATTTATTAAATTACAATGTCATATTTCTGAATAAGATACTTTAACCTGAGTTATTAGCCCTATACACATCTCTAGTTCTTGTTTAGCACGCTGTGCTACTCTGGATAATTATATATTGATAGCAGTGACCTCATATCAGTTATGAATGTTTACCTTTCACTAGTAACTGTATAAGAAAAGCTGGGACAACTGTAACCAAGAGAACTGTAAGGTAAAGGCAAAGATTTTCCCTAACATTAAGTCTAATCGTTTCCGATTCTGGGGGTGGTGCTCATCTCCATTTCTAAGCCGAAGAGCCAGTACTGTCCGTAGACACCTCCAAGGTCATGTAGCCAGCATGACTGCATGAAGCTCTCTTGCCTTCCTGCAGAAGCAATACCTATTGATCTACTCACATGTAAAAGTTTTCGAACTGCTAGGTTAGCAGAAACTAGGCCTAACAATTGGAGCTCCCCGGATCTGAACCACCAACCTTTCAGTCAGCAAGTTCAGCACCTCAATGGTTTAACATAGTTAGAACTAATTACACTTGGCCTGGGGTGAGATATACACTTATACACACTTTTATTAAGGGTAAGTGTTGGTTAGATACAAATAGAAATAAAAGCTTTAAACCTTGGTTATGTCAAAAGAGAGTTGAGAGGGGACAGAGCAAACCTGAGCTCATAATTCCCAAAACACCAAACCATAATTTAGTATTTTGCCTCAAGAAGGTCAGCATTTTCTACTGTTCCATTTTTCCTGGCATGAGGGGAGTCAACTATCATTTTCATTTTCCCTATTCCAAGTACGAACTTTTGTAATTTTCTTTTCATTGTATTTCAAAACCCAGCCTCCATGAACAAATAGATCAGTAGACATGATTGATTATAGAAGTGTTTTTGTTTGTTAGTTTAAAAATTAATGGGGGACATACAAATAAAAATACATCCTTCCTCTCAGCACACAGACTAGAATTTGCTACAAAGTGTAGTGATAGCCACCTGTCAGAAACTGATGCCTTGGCTCTGGCCAGCGGGATCCAGATCCTGACATAGACTAAACAAAACTGCCGGCATGAGAAAGTACTGGTCGGAAAAGCCACGGGAATCTTTGGTGCCTTCTCGGGAAGGCGCAATTCTGGGGTTTGAACTGAAGGGGGAATCCTATATAACTCAGGTTTCGGTGGAGGGAAATCACTTTCGGCTTTAGATATGTTTGTTTCCCACAGTAAAGGTGTAGTAACTGACCAGAGGCTGTCTGTGTGGTTATTGGCGCTAAGCTGCGGTGAGCTGACAGCCACTAATTGGGTGGCTTTAAAAGAATACAGAAATTTCTTTAGGATGTAAACTAATCTTGATAGCTTCCTGTATCAGATATATATATACAGTATGTTTACCCATTGCTGTAGAAAGTAGAAAGTAGACTTGTTTGATCCATGGTTCTAAATGCTTCAAAAGTACTTACAAAACAAAAGTTCTGGTATTTTATTTATTTATTTATTACTTTATTCAAATTTGTGAGTCGCCATTCCCGGATGGCTCGGGGCGACTTACAGTAAGTTGAATATTCAACAGAATAAAAACAAAATAAAACACCATTAAACAGGGCAGAACAACAGACAGTTAAAAGCCGTAAGTACATCAATGTGATATACCCAGAAGGCAGGAGCCTGCCAACCTTATTATTAAAACCCAAAGGCCTGCCGGAACAGCAGGGTTTTACACGCCTTCCGGAAGGCGACTAGGTCAAATGGTAGTGAACATTTCAGAACTCTAACAAAACTTTCAAAATTTCGTTATAAATGGCAGCTCCTAATTGATTCTGTCTTAAAAATGGCCAATAATGAAATAATAATTAAATTTTGATAGAGTTCTGAAATGTTCACCACTAGAACTTTTGTTTTGTAAGTACTTTTGAAGCATTTAGAACCATGGATCAAACACGCCTAGTGGAAAGATACTATTGGCACATGTCCCTGATGTCAACTTCTGATAAGCATATGACTGGCCAAGAGTCTGGCTGGACTAGATAGGCCTTCAGTCTGACACAGCATGCCTTACTTAGATTTTCATGGCTAAGCTCTTTTGACCAGAAACATCACTGCATGGCTATCAGTCTACTCCCAGTAGACTAAAACCAAGGAAAAGTTTCATGGGAACCACCAGTCCTCTTAGCATTCCCCTAGCAACAGCAAAGAGTATCCCTCTGAGCAGTTAAACCAGGAAATCCCAAATGAATGCCCCCCCCCCACACAAGGGTATTCCTCCAGGGGCAAACCAAGAGTGGACAACTTGAAAGTCCCTGAACATACTCAGAAGTGGAGTGGGCATATCAAAAGACAACCTGGCAAAATAGCACTACCTAGAAAAGTCCTCCACCTTGTGCGACTATGGAGCTGAGCAAACAACTCCACATCTGTATGTTTGCCCACAGTGCCCTGCCTCATGCACAGAGGAAGAACTGTTTAAAGCTACAGACAATGCAGTCGCTGTTGTCTATTATTGGTCTAAAACAGGGCTGTTGTCGGCCCCCAGCCTGTTGGACAAAACAGGGCCTCCAAGATTTTTTTAAAAAATATTTTTTAAAAAAATGGCGGCGGGGGCAGGGGGGAAGGGAGGCAGCACCTCCTCCCTGCACCGCCCTCCATCCTCTCTCCGCGCCGCCCCTTCCTAGGGAGGGGAACCGCGGAGGAGCAGTGGGCAGCGCCAAGGGCGGCGCGTCAGAGGCCTGGGTGACGCGCCGCCTTGGCACCGCCTACTGCTCCTTTCGGCAGCTAGGAAGGGCGGGGAGCCGCAGAAGGGGAGCAGTAGGCGCCAAGGGCGGCACGTCAGAGGCCTAGCGTGACGCGCCGCCCCTTGGCGCGGCCTACTACTAGCTAGGAAGGGCGGGGGAGCCGGCTGCCTTCTTCCTCCGTAGCCCCTCTTCCTTCTCCCTGCTCGCACCGCCGCTCAGGATCTGAGCAGCGGCGCGCCCGGGGGGAAAGAGGAGAGGCTTCGGAGAAAGGAGGCGGCCGGCTGCCTTCTTTCTCCGTAGCCCCTCCTCCTTCTCCCCGCTCGTGCCGCCGCCCGGGATCCGAGCAGCGGTGTGCCCGGGGAGGAGGGGCTACGTGAGCGAGCGGCCCCGCCCTGCCCCCCACGAGTGGCCCCGCCCCCACTCACTGATCACCTACGCCCCCCCTTGGGCCGGAAGAAATTGGACAGCCCTGGTCTAAAATATTTAGCTGCTTGTGCTTCCTCTATTTTATCAGTTTTATGCCTGTTTTTATGCAATGCTTTTGATACAAAATAAATAAAACCAGAAAGATTTTAAAGATTTTTTTACTTCTACTACTACTACTACTACTGCTTTTACTACTATTTATGTCCCACTTTTTCTCTCTTGAAAGAAACGAAACTAGGTTTGTGGTTCACAAATGATCTTTTCAGAAAGACTACAGCTCAAAAAAGTGACATCTAAGGAGCAAGAAATGGTTCTGATATTCCTTCACATTTTGCCACATGGAAGAAACATGCAAACAAGACAATAAAAAAGCGAGATGGACACATACACATCAGCTGATCCACATCTGTATGGACCTGGGCTAGCAAAGCCTCTCGGTGCTGTTCTGCCTTGTGGTCTTGGCTTCGTCTCAGCAAATACTTGGCCAGGTTTTCCTGGGCTTGATGATGAAGTTCCCTGCTCATTTCTTCTGACATCTCAGAAGCCTGGAGAAAAATGATGGTGCCTGTCACTGTTAGCTGTTATCAGCTTCAAACCTCTCTGGATGTCTGAAGCATAACATTTGCATTCCTTGGGTACTTGTAAATCTAATAACTTTGGTTCTTCCTGTGTTTTCTCCCTGAAGCTATCAATCTATCACTGAATAAATTTAGTTTCTTAATTAGGATTCAGGAAGAAGCAAATTCATACTATTACATTAATGATAAAAAGGCCCCAAGTTACCCCAGAATCTTATGTTTCCGAGGCTAAATAAAGAGTATATTCATGGTACTTTCTGAGTTTATATAAACCACAGATTTGATGTAGTTCTTGTTATATTGGAGAAAATGTAGAACTAATAAAGGCTGCATACTGATTATAATTCTTCAAGACTCTGAAGTGGTATTGTATAGCCATTATTACTTTCAGAACCCATTAATTTCATCATCCCTCTTACAGCCTATTTCCAAGCCACTTTTCAAGCTCAAAAAGTTTTTGGTAACAGCTAAACTCTCAGCACCACAATCTATGGCATCACATTTAAATCTCTCATTGGCACTTTAGCATAGGGGTATCTGGTGGGCTGGTAATTTACATTTGAGGCTTTTCATAAACATGTTTGAATTGGTCCAGAGAAAGAAGAGGAGCTGGCCCTGCGTGCCAATTCACTTGCCCCATGGATCCAGCTCATCTTCCTGTTTTATCTGAATAAAGGAAGGTAGGGGAAACACACATGCAGCACACAGAGAGACAAAATCAGCCCTGCGCAAACCCGCAATCTCACTTACAGCCCTGCAGATCCAGTTTATTTATTTACTTACTATATTTATATGCCGCCTTTCTCACCCCAGGGCGGGACTCAGGGCAGTTTACATCATATTAATGGCAAAAATTCAATGCCATATACTTGTACAAAGGAAAAATAATCAACACTTAATGATCTCTAGACAATTGAAGGTATAAACTATGTATCTGCCTAGTATCCTATGCATGTACAGGATCCCTCACCAAACTGATTTGGAAAGAATGTCCTGGGGATAAGGAGACAGAGAAGACATACCGGGTGCAGTCGGATGTGGTCATCCACTTTTTGCTGCAGGGTTAACCGCTCTTCATCCGAGAAGGGCCTAGGCTGTTTCCAGAAAGAATAGGCCCTTCTTTTCCTTTGCTTTTCCAAAAACCTAAGCACCTATAGAAACAGATGAAATAGGCAGTGAAAACAATTGAGGCCAGAGCTTTCCAAACTGTGTGATGTGACACGTTAGTGTATCAGCTGCAGTGTGTAGGTGTGTCATGCAAACGTAACAAGAAATATTCGAGTCTAGGTCAGTGGTTTCCAACCTTTTTTTGACCAGGGACCACTCTCCAACAGTAGTACCAAAAGGGTTACGAATCGGTTTTGGTCAGCTTTAGATTCGGTTTGATTATTTGGGGTGGTGATTCAGAAAATTGCATTGGATAGACCACATCAGCTCTAGTTTCAGATACAGAACATATGACATCCAGTAGTCGCCAGTTGCTCGCCCACAGAAAACCATATTTAATAATCGAGAGTTGATGTGGTCTATTCAATGCAATTTTCTGAATCAGAACTACACCCCCCCCCCCCGGAACAGGCTTAAAAACAAATACACTAAGGCGGGGGTCGCTTCCAGGTGCCACATTGAATGGTTCCGCTCGGGGGAGGGAGGAAGAGAGGAAGACGCAGTCAGGAAGCTTCTTGTTGCACCTTTCGTGGGTAGATAGTCTCTCCCCTCCTGACATCCCTGCTGCCTCAGCACTATAAGAGGGTTTTGCAAGACCAGTCGCTCTCGTTGTAACGGTGTAACAATGGTGAGGCCAAGGAACCATTTTTCAGTTCTTGAGGATCACTGGTGGTCCACGGACAACAGGTTGGGAACCACTGGTCTAGGTGAAATAAGCTATAAAGCATGTATTTTAAAATATAAATGAAAGGTTTTCCCGAGATATGTTGCGTCCCCATAAATTTTGTTATTACAATTGATATATGTGGCTGTATCTCTTATCAGGGGTTGGTTTAACCACAAGTTTGCTAGTAAAATGGAATCACTATGTTGCAAAATGATCCATGTTTAAAAAGTGTGTCACCAACACGAAATGTTTGGAAAGCTTTGATTTAGAGGATCGGCATTTTCATATCCAAATGGTGTTTTTTTTAAAAAAAAAGGTATTTCTGATGAATCTGGAAAATGTTTCAAGAAAAAGATCACAGAATCCCTTTCAGGAACATTGAAAGTACAGTTTACTTTAAAATATAATCTTAGCATGTGTCTCATAACACAACCCTAAGATTGTAACTCTGTTTAGTGCTTTGAGTTTGAACAAAGACATGAATATGTTTAGCTCAGGGCTGTTAACAAGCACCGAGTGAGAAGAGGGATACTGATTCTGTTCTAATACTGTACTCTTCAGTCTTTTCCTTTTTTTCTTTTCATTTCCAGTCACATTTAACAAATACATAATACAATATCTTGTTTCCATGTACATGCTATAAGTATCAAACCATTGCCACTATATAAAAAGGCACAGTTTGGCTGGAAAATAATGTTTCTGCAAGAGCAACTCATCTTGGCCTCTAGAGCCTTTGGGACATTTACTTTGCTTCTAGATCGCCTCTCTCAGCCCGAAGGCGACTTGACGAATAGTTTGATAAGTTGGCAAAAAGGACTTGAAAATTTATTTTATTTCCATCATTTCTACCCCGCTCTTCTCTACCCCCGAGGGGGGACTCAGAGCGGCCTAACAAAAGGCACAATTCGATGCCAACATAATAAATACAATATAAAACCAAAAACATACAGCATTAAAACACATTAAAATACAATTAACATTAACACATCAAGAAAACAGGAACAGTCATTGTCTCTAGGATGGCACTGTCCACTATCTACATTTTTTTGAATTTTTCAGGTTTCAGAATTATTACTTTAATTTTTTAAGCAGTTTAAAAACACTTATAGGTTAAACCTAGAATATTTCTGTTCTCGTGCTAACACCTAGTTTGAATACTCACTGCTCTCTGAAGAATGACAGCTGCCTTATATTGTTGAAGAGATTTTTTTTGCCACTGAAAATTTCTTCTTGTCTTAAATGCTCTCCAATACCTTTGGATTGTTAAGGCTGATTTCTCCTTTATTTCTAGGATATGCTTATCTACCTGACCTAGGAGATAAAGAAAAAAGACAGTAAACATTCAAGCAGAACTGACCTAGGTTTCATTTTTACTCAAAAGGAAGACAGAAAAAGAACCAGGTGTTGACATGGATAGCTGGGACAGCAGGCCACAGATCTTTCTTAATCAACATCCAGATATTTTTGGGGAGGGCAGTGGAGGCTAGGGCAATTTGGGGTACATCACATTCTGCTGTCACTCAGGTAAGGTCACAGAACATTGTTTGGAAATACAGGTTTTTTGGACTAAGCAATGGACTCTCAGTAATATTTCCTTCCAGATATGGGTCCATAAGGCCTCCACTACCATATACTGAAGCAAACAGATATAAGAAACTTCACCAGGAAACGGAACAGAAAAAACTAATCTTCCCTTTGATACAGAGGTTTTACAGTTCACCTGTTGTCGTCCTCGCAGAAGCAAATTAAATGGAGAATGAGCAAAGGAACAAGTAAACAGATGTGTGTCAAAGGCTTTCATGGCTGGAATGACTGGGCTGTATGGCCATGTTCCAGAAGCATTCTCTCCTGACATTTACCTGCATCTATGGCAGGCATCCTCAGAAGTTGTGAGGTCTGTTAGAAACTAGGCAAGTGAGTTTATACCAGGTGGAATGTCCAGAGTGGGAGAAAGAACTCTTGTCTGCTTGAGGCAAGTGTGATTGTTGCAATTGGCCACCTCGATTAGCACTGAATGGCCTTGCAGCTTCAAAGACTGGCTGCTTCCTGCCTGTGGGAATTCTTTGTTGAGACGTGTTAGCTGGCCCTGATTGTTTCTTGTCTGGAATTCCTTTGTTTTTTTTTAGGGAAATTGCTCCTATGTCTCCTAACTGCACAAAGGGACATTTGACCCATTTTTGGGGGAAATAAGTTCAGGAGATGCAGCAGGGAGTTCTGCTGCCCAATATCTCACCCAGTATGTAAGGAAAACCCTCCTATTCACCAACTATTGATAGCTAAGGAAACAGAATAGGCAGAACAAAAGAGAATGGATTTCTATATGAAAAAAAACACTTTGTGTTACCCAAAAGTCTTATACCTGGATGGACTATTTCCAACATTGTAAGCTGCCGCTCATGAAACAGCCTCATGGCTCTCTGTCTCTGAAGGTGAAGTTGTTGGTGGAGGTCCTCCTCTTCTTTTTGTTTTCTTAAATCTTGCAACTCCCGTTCTCGTTTAGCTCTATAAGAAAGGGTTAGTAATTACTGAAGGCTTTGAGTTTCACATTGAAACTGGTCTCTGATGTTAACTACTATGGACACAGAGCAATATAACAGTGTCAGAAATCTGGCAGAAATTGTGGAATGTTCCCTTTCCTGCTATGGAATCATTAAGGTAAAAGTAAAGGTTTCCCCTGACATTAAATTTAGTTGTGTCTCACTCTGGGATGTGGTGCTCATCTCAGTTTCTAAGCCGAAGAGCCAGAGTTGTCCATAGACGCCTCCTAGGTCATGTGGCCAGCATGACTGCAGGGAGCGCAATTATCTTCCTGCTGAAGTGGTACCTACTGATCTCACATTTGCATATTTTTGAACCGCTAGGTTGGCAGAAGCTGTGGCTAACAGCGGGAGTTCACCCCACTCTCTGGATTCAAACCACCAACCTTTCAGTCAGCAAGTTCAGCAGCTCAGTGGTTTAACCCACTGCACCACCAAGGGGCCCTATTGATGGAATTGATGGAATCATTGCTGTCCATCAAATCACAAGGATCTTAAAATACTATTACTACTAATGCATTAATCCATTATTACAACATCCCTAATAAGTGGTCATAACCCTCTGTTTAAAGACTTCTAAAAGAATGCAACACCTTTTGCTGTAGTCTGATCCAATATTAAACTGTTTGTTCCATCTAGTAGTTCTTTTTTTGGTTTAGTAAAACTTAGTTAGGTTTTCTAGTAGCTTCGAATGTACAATTGGTGTCACACAATCTTTTAAAGCTTAATATTAAAAGACCACAGGCTCTGTACAGTTCATTTTTGCTAGAATAAAAAGTGTATGAGCAAAAAACCAAAGCCAAACTCTTAATTCAGGCACTGCTGCTTTTGCAACAAGACCAGCAATTATGGAGACTATGGAGTTTTAAAATAGACAGAAAACATACTTTATAGCAAAAGATGTTTTCACAAAAACATGTAAAAATGGAAAAAAAAGAATCAATGTCTCGAAGTTAAAAAAAGAAAGTATCTTTAAAGAAGAAATTTACATTTACGGGGTAAAAGTGCATGAAATAAATATTTAGATTTCTTTTGTGATTGTATCTTCTTTACACAATGACAACAGCTATGCATTTAAGCATTGATACTGAATACTGCTTACATTAAATCATACTGAAAAATGCTGGCTATTTACACAAAGGAAAAAGTACTGATGGGAACGCATATATCCACAGTTGTGATCATGTACATGTTTATATACAAATATATGTGGATCTGAATTTGTGTCAGCAGTGAGGCTTAAATTTTTTCTGATTTAACCAGTGTTCTGTAAGTTGTATTTCTATATGTACAAAGCCTGCCCTCTAGTGGAGTAAAGTTTATTGATTAGTCCACTGACCATATCAACAGTAAAAGACAAAAACAGAAAAATACACAAATAGATACTAATCATTGTCCTAAAACTCCTGTAATAGTGAACATACATTAAAACACAATTAAAACTTGATTAAGTTAAAAGTTAAACATAATTAAAAATATCATTGTTAAAGTGCCAAAGTAAAACTTCATACCACAGAAATTAAGGATGAAGGTTAAAACATGGGTTAAATTAGACCGACTATTGCACAATCCCAATCCAGTTCAGACCCTCTCTAGTGGATTTTTCAAATAACTGCTTGTTAAATCATCTCTTTATGTTTCTATTATAGGCCATGGTTCTAAAATTTAGTGCCACCTCACTAAAGCTCTCTATGATTCTGTGACCAAGAATCTAATTCAGTAGCAAAAATAAAACTGCACATGTCCTATTAATTATCATAACAAAACTTGTATAATTTACTAGATGAAAAGAAATATCAGAACTCTATCAACTCTACGAGGAGTGGTTGAGGAAGCTGGGGATGTTTAGCTTGGATAAAAAAGCTGAGAGGGGAGTTGATAGGCATGTTTAAATATGAGAAAGGATGTAATATTGAGGGGGGCTTGTTTTCTGTTGCTCTGAAGACTAGGGCATGGAGCAATGGATTCAAATTGCCGGAAAGAAGACTCCACCTAAACCTTAGGAAGGACTTCACTGAACGTAAGAATTGTTCGGAAGATGAATATGCTTTGAGTGTAGTGGTTCCTCCTTTTCTGGAGGCTTTTAAAGAGAGGCTTGATGGACATCTATCAGAAGACTTTGATTGTGCATTCCTGCATGGCAGGAGATTGGATTAGATAGCCCCTGGGGCCTTTTCCAGCTCAAGGATTCTATAAAAATATATCACTGAAATAAAACTCTGGAAAACTCTTTTTATGCTGCAACGTCTGTCCATTCAACTATTTTTCCATGTCTACTTTAACACCTTTTCTGATGTTTGCACCTATTAATTTTTAATAAAGCAGATCCCTATTTTTACCTAAAATTCCTCTGTAAGGTAGTTACTGCTTTCGGAAGTTGCTTTAATCTTTTCCGGGTCTGAAATCCTCTCCATGCTGCCTGGATTAAGCAAGCTGCTTGTTGTAGTCTCTGAAATCAAGAAGGGAAAAATCACATACATATATTTTTCATTGGATGCACTAAAAACACTAGGCTGACTGTAATGCTTTCCACTTGGGCCCTCTTGGCATTCAAACTATTCTTTTGGAAAGTTGTCAACGTCATTGTCAAACTTCTACTTCTCTGAATCCAAAATGATTTTAATCACAAATGTGTTTGGGGGAAATGTGACACCTCTCTGATGCCAGAATCCAAGATATTCAATGCCTTCAGTTTTTAGAAAATATCAAATTTTATTTTCATTCCACTGTACTTTCAAGTCTCCCTAACATTACAGTGCAGTTCTAAGACAACTCAGCTTTTTACGTTCCTTTGTGCTGCTCTTTTAATGATTAATTGGAATTTTTTATTGTATTTTTCCTCTAGATATTGCCTCGGGAACCTTTATGTCAGTTGAAAGTCAAAGTTCTGTTTGCTAACCTACATATTGGAGAAAATCTGGAGCTGACATTTTTAAAGAAAACATCTGAGGAGCTGTGGGAAGAAAGATCCCTTGGATCTATAATACTGAGTGGAGAATGTTGACTAGAAGCTTTGAAATAATGCATGGATTAGATTCAAGATAAGCTACTTCTGTTACATGAAGAACTAGGTAACACTTCCAGCACACCTGTGTTTTGCCAACTTTGTAGTTTTCGGAATACAGCAAGTCCGTAAGTTGATTGAGGTTCCTGTCAAATCCTTTGCCAGTCCATTGCTTGCTCAGAAGAGTTTGTAGCCCTTAATTAGTAAGAAACACTAAGATAAACATGCTGATTTGTAAAAAAGAACGATTTCCTCAATTTTTCAGTAATGAATTAGTTAGATCTGCAAAAGGAGGCAAAAGTGAAGCCTTCTAGCTAAATACATGAATGGAAGGAAAGGGCCAAAATATCTAGGAAAGCTGAAACAACAGAAGTCCTCTTCAAACAAACTATGATGGTAAACCCACATTTGCTGTCAAATGTATATTTGTAGCTAATCAAACCATTTTCACCTTGGATTGAGTATAATTGTAAATGTATCTGACATGTTCAATTGTCACTTCTAAATATATGTGTACAAAACATGTAAAATAATGATATTAACATGTAAGATTGAAACATTTCTAATACTACATTTTTCTACATTCAAAAGTTATAAACATCTACACTTGTTTTTTTCCAGCTCTACTCTGTTTAAAAAATAAATAAAAATGGTACAATATTCATTTCAAATAGTACCAAGTAAGCAAACTAAGATGAATTTGAATTATAAAATCTGTACTAAGTTATCTTGTTTTGCTAAAGTCACCCCCACCAAAGGCATTCGCACTGACTAAATCAAATTTTACTTTATAACACAGAATGACCAATTTGCTAGATTTATTTATTTATTTATTCAATTTTATATATTGCTCCATCCCAACAGGCTCAGGGCGGTTTACATAAGGCAACATTAACAATAAAATACACTAAAAAAACAGTAAAAACAATTCTAAAAACAACAAACCCCTAGTATACCTAGTTGCATTGGGTCAGTTTAGATTGAAAGCCTGCTGAAATAAAGTTGTTTTGCAGGCTCTTCGGAATGCAGGCAACTCTCTAAGGGCCCGGACCTCATCTGGCAGGGCATTCCAAAGAGTCGGGGCTGCCACTGAAAAGGCTCTCTGTCTGGTAGAGGACAGGTGGTAAGTACAGACAGAAGGGACTTCCAATAAGTTATGTTCTTTAGACCGTAGTGATCTCTGGGGAACATACATGTAGACACTCAATTTCAGGGTAACTGGTAGAACTACACCATTCTTATCAAAAAGTATGTGATTTTAGAAGTCACAAAAGTCTACTACTTAATAATAATAATAATACCTTTATTTATATTTTGCTTTTCTCCCTAAACGAGACACAAAGGATAGCTGAGTGCATTAACTCATTGCTTATTAGCTACACCTTGAGAAGGGTATTGTCTTTTACATCAAATAGTATAATATTAAACAACAGTTAAAAAAATTCTCAATTTATTCTAAGCAAAGGGCTGGATCTATAATGTGATGGTTGAATTTAAGTCCCACTAAAGCCTACATCAAACCCATAGTAATTTCCCATTTTATTTATCATTTCATTTCATCAGTGGATACACATTTAATACCTTTTGTAACTGTACAAATGATATTGTTTCTTTCTGAACTACAGAGAAACCTATTCCCCTGTATGGCAATGTTGATTATTCTAGAATTCTTCCCAAGTTCGAGCAAACAGTGCGACAAACCTTTGTAGCGGAGAACTAATGTCATCAAAAGTTGGGCTTCAGATTTTGTGATCAAGAGTAACAGTTTTATAGTGGCGTTTCCTATAACAGGATTTGTGGAAGAAGAAAGCTTGTAAACAAGTTCATCTAAGATGCAGTGCAGGGACTTTTCTGGCAGTTCAAGTAACACAGTTCTGAAATAACAAGAAACAGAAGATGTGATAACTTTTGAGTCCATTCAAGGATGCCAGGAAGATAGTAGGTCATGATGACTAGATTGTATTGCACCAAATACCGGAGGAGTTCCTTTAAAATCTGTCCCAAATGCTGTACTCTACCAGTTTCATGACAGAATGCAAGTAAGAGTTATGTAGAAAAAACAACATTGATTAAAAATAAAAATATAGTAAGTGCTTTGGTTGTTTCTAGCTGTATTGCTTTTTCAGTGTCCGTGTAGTGTTAAAACAGGGTTAACCAACTGCAATCCTGCATATTAGACTGCAGCTTCCATTACCTCTAAGTTAACAGAGTGTACGGTGAAAAAACATGTGAATTGCAGTCTAACAACATTTGGAAGGCAACAATTGTCCATCTCTACTATATTCAATATTATTTCAGTTATCAGTATGACTTGCATGACCCAACTTTAAATATGTGAGAAATGAAACTGCCTGGGTGACCTTGGGTCAGTCAATCTCTTTCATCCTAATCTACCTTACAAGCTGTTGAGAGTATAATATGGGGACAACAGCCACATACACTGACATGGCTACTGAAAGACAGTGACAATTCAAGATACAAACAAGCAAAAATAATGAATTTCCTTAACATCAGGTTTTGCAGAGATACAAAAAGATATGTTCATGAATAGTCCAAAACGCTACCAGCCTTTTAAGGCAATAAAAGGCATTCTGTTAAAATTCAGAATCTTAGCCAATTCTTGTAAACAGGAATATATAGAAATACATGGCACCTTGTTATTAAACCAATAAAACACTGTCTTCCTAAAACCTGATTGTGTTGTGTGACAGTGTGAAGTGTAGTATCACTTATCTTTCTATTCAAATAAAATAGCCAGCATGGGATGTTGGTACACAACATAGCATATAGTGATGCCAAAGGCAATGCTATACTAGCAAGAACAGTATTTTTTCAAATTAAAGATTACTTAAGACATTACTGCTAACGATATGTACATTTCCCATTGTTATTGTTGTTTACTAGGTCAGTCATTTCCTACTCTTTGTGACCTCATGGACCAGCCCACGCCAGAGCTCCCTATCAGCTGTTACCACCCCCAGCTCCTTTAAGGTCAGGCCAGTCACTTCAAGGTTATCCATCCATCTTGCCCTTGGTTGCCCCCCCCCCCACCTGCCTCTTTCCCATAACCAAATATTAATCTTTAATGTCTATGCTATCTACAACAAGAAATAAATGCAATATAAAGGTCTACATATTCAAGAGTACGGTGTTTGCTATGATCATTCAGTTCTATGAATATATTATCTGGAGCTAAAACAGGAATGAAGAAATCACCTGTAACTCCATAGAAACATCTCCTGAAATTGTAGTCCTTGTTACTTGTAGCTATATCCGGTGCACGTGAAGGTAAATTCACAGCTGAAGTGACCCAATTGACTTCATGCTTAAAAATATGAATTTTCATTAAGAGGAACTTTTAAAAGGAAAAAAATTATAATTAGGGTGTGACTTACGTGTTGGTTCTTAAAATCTTCTCCAAAACAGACATAATCACAGTTGAGATTTCGATGTCATCAGTTATCAACAGTTGCTGAAATTGTTCATTCTGAAGCACTAAGAAGGGTATTTAAACAAGGGAAACAATATTCCTGAATATGTTGTAATTTTGCCTAAAGATTTTTTTAAAAAACAGATATCTAGAGGCGTATCTACACTGCAGATTTAATGCAGTTTTGCATCACTATAGAGTTGAGGGATTTTTAGTTTGGTGAAACACCAGCTCTCTAGCAGAAGAGGCTAAAGGCTTTACAAAACTCCCATGATTACACAGCTTGAGCCATGGCAAATAAAGTGGTGTCAGAATGCATTAATTTTATAGTGTAGATGCACCCGCAAAGTAAGTCACATAACAAAAAATATCTGATCAGAATACTCACCCTCACCACTTTTTAACTAAGTGATGGCCTTCAAGACCTCTTTCCCTTACCTTTTGCTGTCAGTTGAACATGCCCCTCACACAGCCTACAGAGGGCATCCATTACAGTCTTGAAATTATGTGAAAATTCGCTCCGTTCTTCATCCTCCAAAAAATAAATGATATATAAGAAACTTGCTTCTCCCTTCCCCTGCCCCTCACATTACAGTTACTATCCCTGCAATGTGCACCTTAATACCAAATTTAAGACCTTGCTACTTAATATATTTGGTGAACAAGGTAAGTCCTTTTCACACCTTCTCTTATGATGTAACGTAACACTATGCCTATGCAAAGGGGAAGCAAGGAAGAGATGGGATAGGATGATGGAGTGGAAACTGGAGTCCTATTCTTGTTAAGGTTCCACCACTACATACCAACATAACTGCATGTGAAGATGGCTAAAGCTAATACCTGCCCATAAGCTAGTGGATAGCCTCAAAATTATTTCTTTCTGCTCCTTCTTGCCCACTTCCTTATCTGCAACAGTGGACAATACAGACAGTCCCCAAGTTACAAATAAAATTCTGTAGGTTTCTTCTTAAGGTAGTTTTTTTTTGTAAGTCAGAATAGGTACATTTTAAGTGTAACTCCAGGCATATGTATGTATGTATGTAAGCTTTGGATAGCATAGGGAAGGGTTATCTGTCTGTGCCCTTGTTCAGAAGATTTCACTTAACTTTATATCCCTGTGTTAACTGAATTTTGAAAAATGTGGCTTGTTGTGGAAACAAGGATTGGTGATAAAGTTTCAGTGGAGACACCTTTTCCCCATGATAACTCTTTCAGGAATGAATTTCCCTTCTGAGGGTAGATTTGTAAGTCAGATGTTTGTAACTCGGAGACTGGCTGTATTGAGGTTCACTCTAGGGCTGATCATATCATACCAGCAGGGGTATATAAGACAGCAAGAGAACAAGAAATCAAGGTTCCATTTTTGAGATTTCACTCTGTCCCTTTTCACATGTGTTTCAGCAAAACATGGATGATTCAAGTTGTCTCTATTAGTGGTAGGCGGTCTGTGACCTAGCACTGCATACTGACCAAAATCTCTCTGTAAACAATCACTTCAAATCCTTAGAATTGTGGTTCTCAACCTGTGGGTCCCCAAGCGTTTTGGCCTACAACTCCCAGAAATCCCAGCCAGTTTACCAGCTGTTAGGATTTCTAGGAATTGAAGGCCAAAACATCTGGGGACTCACAGGTTGAGAACCACTGCCCTAAAATGATCTGCCCACCTCCTGTCAATCCACTGGACAAAGAAGATGGAAGAGAAAAACAGAGAGAAGGAGAGAAACAAGAAAGTTTGGTTTACTCTGTCCATCACAAACATTTGGCTCAACATATAGACCGCTGGGAGAGCAGCTCACAATACAAAAGGCTGCCAAGACTTCATCTTGTTTCATGACACTTACGGTTTTGTCCCCGTTATGAGAAAGTAAAAGTTGGCTTGGTTGATGAGTCACACCAGAAACTAAGTAGGTATACCTTGAAATGCTCTCAAAATCAGCCATTTGCAAATTTCTCAAAATTAGTAGTTCGCAAATCAATCACTGGATATCTCTGATGTGATCTACCAACATATGTGTCCAGCAACTTTTACAGACACACATTGTTATGAGGAGTGCCAGAATTACTATATTATGAGTAGAATCACTTATATTAGTTTCTGAAACTAAAGTGAATCATGTGGTTCTGTAATCTTGTCCCCATTCCCATATCTCGAAATAAAGAGCTGATTCAATTACCTGCATTTATGAAAGCTTATTGAAACAGATGTGTATGTTTAAAATATTTCTACAAAACGGTTCCACTTTGGAGCATTAAACCAGTAAGTTGAAATACCTTGATTGCACGGACAAATCGTGCTTGCAGGCGTTTTCCTAAGAAGAGGAGATTGTCTACAGCAGAAGGAAGCAGCTTATAGTAAAATTCCTCAGGTTCTTCTTTCACCTCAAGACCCACACAACATATGCTGAGAAAACAAAACATATGCATAGGTAATATACCCATATAATGATTACACATACACACCTCACAAAAATTTAAAAACAGAAAGTTATGGTAGAAGTGATAAAGCCGTATAACTACAAAAACTCACAAAAATTTAAAAACAGAAAGTTACGGTAGAAGTGATAAAGCCGTATAACTACAATGTGCTTTACCTTAGTATCTCTGCTAACTGGGCAGCAGTGGTCCAACCTCCTAACACTCCTGAATAATCTTGCTTGAGGACAAATAGGCAGTATTGAACCAGATCATAATAGTATAAATCTTGCTTAATTTTTTGTAATTCATTACTTCCAGGGAGAACATTTGTTAAAATATCTAGGGCATAAAAACAAATGGAAATGTTCACGTTCTTGATTTATACAACAAAGGCTACATTCACTTCATCACCAGCATCATCATCATATTTATTTGTATCCCATCTTTCTCCCAATTCATTTTGCTGTGGATGAACTGGGATTCAAGGCAGCATACAATTTAAAGATAACAAGACTAAAGACAAATAAAAAGCGAACAATAAAACTGAAGCAAACTAACCACAGTATTAAAACAGTTCAAAGCTATACTTAATGAGATACAATTTAAAAGATAAAAATGATAAAAATAATAGAGCATAAAATAATACATAACTTTAATCCATTCTTTAAAAACATATTCTCTAACAGTTGCCATGAACTGATAATACAGTCTCACACTTCCTGCCTCTTCTGCCTTATTACTGTAGCCGTTATCATATACTGAGGTAGAACAATAGATGTACAAAGTCAAGAAGCATGAGTTGGCATCTCGCACCTGGAGTGTTTATAGCTGGAATAGGCTGTGGCCTCCAGATGTTTTTGGTCTACAACTTGGTTATTATGGTGGAAGCTTATGTGAGTTGCAATCCAATAATTATCTGCATTTAAAAGTTGCCCAGGCTTGGCCTATAGCAGGGGTGCTCACACTTTTTCAGCATGCGAGCTACTTATAAAACAACCAAGTCAAAAGGATCTACCTACCCACTACAAAAATGTGAAACATATAACACAATATGTACTTTGACCTGGGTTTTCCGAGTCCACACTGCCATATAATCTGATTCAAAGCAGATAACATGGGATTTTATTCAACTGTGTGGAAAGGACCTCAGATAACCCAGGGCCAGCAGCACTTGGGTGGCATCGAGAGCCTGCGGGGCGGGACTGAGCCTTCCTCCTGCCCTGCCTGCGATCTACCAGGACGCCCTACGCGATCTACCAGTAGATCACGATCTACCTAATGAGCACCCTGGGCCTACAGGTTATATTTGATGGGCAAGGTCGGATGAGCAAAGAATCGGGATAATGGTACAGAAAATAATTTAGCAGCATTGGAAGTACACCTAAGTAAAGATTAAGATGGTTCAGAAAAAGCTTCGAACATGCATGAACAAGCCACAAAACAAGACAGATACTGAAATGGGGTTTTGGTAATCAGAGAGTAAGACTTCCTTCTTCTGCACAGCTAGAATTAGCAATCTTTGCCCACAGACTTCCTTTACTGGAAAGTAGTCCTCTAGCAATTCAGAGTTCCTCTAACTATAATGTGATTGTGGCTTTTCCTCAGTCTCTCTTAAGAATGAAATGTTTTTAAATACGAATAATATTTGCCATGGTGACATTAAGAGAACAGAAGCCTTGTCCTAGTTTTTTTTTCCTGTCAAGAGCGACTTGAGAAACTGCAAGTTGCTTCTGGTGTGAGAGAATTGGCCATCTGTAAGGACACTGCCTAGGTGCCGCCCAGATGTTTTAATGTTTTACCATCCTTGTGGGAGACTTCTCTCATGTCCCCACATGGGGAGCTGGAGCTGACAGAGGGAGATCCACCCGGTCTCCAGATTCAAACCGCGGACCTATCAGTCAGCAGTCCTGTTGGCACAAGGGTTTAACGCATTGCCCACTGGGGGCTCCTCTTGTCCTAGGTGAAATCTAGCAAACATACGAATGCCTCATTGCTGCTCCATCTGGTCCCTAATTCCTGCACCTATTTTCATTGAAAATATTTGCATTGTTCTGTGAACAAACCCACATAACTCCCAACCAGGGTTATTAAATGCATTGTATTAAAATTAATGTAACTGTAGTATATGGCCTGATCACCAGCAATACAGAGAAGGACCAATTATGATAGACTTAGTTATTTGCAAATTATTTTTGATTAAGACCTTGGTCCTTGATGACTATATCATTCTTACAGCAACACTATTATGAAAGGACATAGGAAGAACCAACTTACTCCATGCTAATAAATTATCTTGCTTTCCTAACCCCAAATCAAATTTTATGCCCATACTCATAAAATTTGGAGCAAAACATCAAAGAAGCACAGGTGGTATTTCAAGAACCGTCATCAGATAGAACTCTGTGATAATGGAATTTTGAATTTATAATTTGTATTGTTGTTTAATCTTTGTGCTTTTTTATTTTTATGTATTTTGAGTCAGTATTGTATTATGTCTAAATGGCATCAAATTGTTGCCGAGTGTTAAGACGCTCAATGAGGGGGAAAGGGTGGGAAATAAAACAAAGTAAATAAATAAATTACAAAAATTTCAGGCTCGTGTATTATATAAGAGGCTTGGTATATATTTGTCTCAGGTCTTAAAGCTAAAACAGGAATGGAAAATGTGTAGTGTGGGTTTCATATTCAGTTCCCAGGCCTTGCTTCCCAGAAGAGCAATTTCATTTTGAAAGAAGATACATACCTTGTTATAAAAGAAAAAGCCTAATGTTAATGGTGATAAAGATGTTTGAGTCGACCACACCTTGATGCATATGAGGAAAATGCTTTTTTTCTGTCAGATGTGACAGTATTACCAAGAGACACATGGCACTAGAGATTTTAGGCTAGATTAGTCAAATATTGTCAATTCCTAAGCAAATAAATAAATCATTATCTACTTACCTTTTATCTTCAGCAGTAGCCCAGGTACATCCTGACCAGAGCTTTCAGTGACCTGGGCAGCCAGTGACAATATTCTGGGATCTACAGGTAATGGCTTCATTTCATAAGACAGCTGTTTTAATAAGAGAAAGGAAGACAAAACCAGCAAGATACTTGCCTTCAGTTGGAGAGCAGTGGATTAGATTATGTTTTCTTAAAGATACTTTCATCTTTCTACCTTTATAGTATTGGCAAGGTAGGGGAGTTGTCCCACTCACAGTTACAGTTGAAAGTATACTTTTATGGCAAATGTCCTAATCTGAGGTCCCAAATTCACTCCCTAGCATTTTCAATTTAATGCGATCACATAGAAGATGCAGAAGTTTAAGATCAGCTGTTAGTCAGAACAAAGAGACCTAGATTTGACTGTCAGTACATCATTTCCATATAATTTCATATACCGTGATTCAACAGGTATCATTTATAGAACTATCATCAGACAACTGCATGCTTCCAAAACTGAAACAAATAGGGGGTTTTTTTTTATAACTACAAGAATATTTTGTCATGTCAATTTATTTTTTAATGTTATATAATGTTATCGTGTGAGCCGCCCTGAGTCCCCATTGGGGAGATGGGGCAGGGTATAAATAAAATTTATTTATTATTTATTATTATAACCATAACTATTTGAACACATGAGAGCACCCCTTCCTTCCGCATCTGTTTCAAATGGGGCTAAGAAACTCTCAGTACATTATAATCCAGTTCGACTCTGAAAATAGATATGCCAATGCAAGTATGAAGTCCTTGTATGCTAAACCATTTGCCCTATTTGGGCTTTCCCAGGCCCCTTTCACACAGCTGAACAAAATACCACATTTTCTGCTTTCAACTGGGACATATGGCAATGTGGACTCAGATAACCCAGTTCAAAGCAGATACTGTGGGGGTTTCAGCCTTGATATTCTGGGTTATATGGCAGTGTGGAAAGGCCACAAAATTAAGTTACGGGAAAAGTGGGGTTGACCCACAAGGAGTGTTGAAGGCAGAAGTACTAAAGGCGTATCTCAGAGCCCTTCCACACAACCATATAATCCAGGATATCAAGGCAGAAAATCCCACAATATCTGCTTTGAACTGGGTTATCTGAGTCCACACTGCCATATATCCCACTTCAAAGCAGATAATGTGGGATTTTATTCAGCTATGTCAGTGGTTCTCAACCTGTGGGTCCCCAGGTGTTTTGGCCTACATCTCCCAGAAATCCCAGCCAGTTTGCCAGCTGTTAGGATTTCTGGGAGTTGAAGGCCAAAACATCTGGGAACCCACAGGTTGAGAACCACCGAGCTATGTGGCAGGGGCCTCAGTTAACAGAGCCTTTGTTGAAGACGCCCCCTTTTGGCAATCTTTTAAATCCCCATTCACCTCCCTTTTTTCTGATTATCCTCTGTCTAGCTGGAAGGGTTGTTTTGCTGCATCAGCACTGGAAGGCTCTTAAAGAGACACACATTTACAGTGCTGGGTTGCAATAAAATATCAATAGTAAACGCTGTAATAAAGTGATAGCTTGGGAAAAAAAGCTGTTTTCTATACTCCACCAAGACCTATTATAGCTGCATGTGCCTGCCTACAGCAGGCAAGGGAAACAACAGGCCCCAGAACCCCATATTGAGCATTTGAGAACAATAAAACAGAGACAAAGGGGAAGCAGATATTAGGTTAAAGCAGGCCTGGGCAAACTTGGGCCCTCCAGGTGTTTTGGACTCCAACTCCCACAATTCCTCACAGCCTCAGCACACAGAGCCCTCATGACCCACTCTACATCCTGGTACAGTTTTGTGTGAGACGGACCACGGATGATGGGACTTGAAGTACCTTCACTCACTACCTCCAAACAATGCAACCCTCATCCATTCACCAATACAGACCAAACTTGCCACACACAGCCCCCATGACCCACTCTACATCCTGCTGCAGGTTGGGGGAGGGTGGACTACAGATGATGGGACTTGCACTACCTTCAGTAATTTCATGATACCACTGCAACTCCCAATAATGATGGATGAAGACCAAACTTGGCACAGAGCCCCCATGACCCACTCTACATCCTGGTGCACTTCTCAAATGACCCGGGCAATGCCAGGTCCCCAAGCTATTATATAATAAAATGGAATGTTTGTATGTATGCGTGTTTGTATGTATGTGGCAGCGTTCTGATTGGCTGCCACTTCCACAGGCCACAGCGACCAGCGCAGGTGATGGACCTGCACCAAACTTGGTACACATAACCCCCCTGACCCCCTTTACGTACTGGTGCAGTTTGGGGGACGTGGATCACGGATTATGGGATTTGTAGTACATTCAAACACTTTGGCTCCCACAGAACACTGCGGCCACCTAAAAGGACCAATACAGACCACACTTGGCACACACATCCCCCATTACTCACTCTATGTCCTGGGGCACTTGGGAGGAGGGTGGACCATGGATGATGGGACTTGAAGTACCTCTACTCACTTCCCAAGTCCGATGTGACCCTTATCCCATTACTGATCGAGACCAAACTTGGCACACATAACCCCCATGACTACCTTCATGTCCTGCTGAGGACTGACAATGTATGATGGGATTTGTAGTACTTTCACACCCCTCTGTTCCCACAGACCACTGCAGCCCCCAACAAACACCGATAAAGACCACACTTGGCACACAGAGCCCCAGTGACCCACTCTACATCCTACTGAAGTTTGGAGGGGGCCATAACACCTGGAGTCCAAAACACCTGGAAGGCCCAAGTTTGTCCAGGCCTGCTCTACACTGTAGAATTAATGCAGTTTGACACCACTTGAACTGCCACAGCAGAAAGCTCTGGAATCCTGGGAGGGCCTGACCAGGCTGCAATTCGTGGGATTCATTCCACAAAACTGAGCCACTGCAGTTCCAAGTGGTGTGAAACTGCATTAACTCTACAGTGTGGATGTAGAACACTTGATATAGACTGAAGAGGCTCTCCTTTAGAAGACCTGAAGAACAACGTTGCTTCTCTTCAGGCCTCAAGGCATTCTTGATCCATTTCTCAACCGCTTCCGCTCTCGACCGGAAGCACTAGTGAGGCTTTCCCTACCAACGGCCAGTTACCATAGCGAGGGCACAAGAGGCCCACCAATCAGCAGCGCCGCCACCCGTCGCCCCGCCCTAAACCACCCTAATTTGCATAAACAACATTCTCTCGCGCTCTGGGAGCTTCAACCCTCCTCACCTTCATTCAGCTACGCTGGGAGAAGTCGGCGGCCAATAAAAAAGCCGCACTTGCCTTGCGTCACGCTTGTCCCCAAAACGGGGCGGGACGTGTCCAGGTGGGCGTGGCGTCGGCGCTGTCCGCCCAATGAAAGGCAGGCAGGGCGGGAAAGGGGCGTGGCCTTTGTGAGATGTGGCCTGGCTGAGGCAGGGCGGGCAGTTGTGGCAGCGCTAGGCACCGCATCGGTTCGGTAGCGCCCAGAGCTCAGGACTGCGTCGGGCGGGGGGATGAACGGGGCGGCCCCGCCGCTCTTCGACTGTAAGGAGCGCGTCCTGCGGCTGGGCCAGAGCTTCGAGAGGCAGCCGCGCTGTGCCTTCCACACCGTCCGCTGTGAGTGAGCCTGGACCGCCGCTGAAACTTCTAGGGGGGTCTGGGACTTCATTTCCCAGAAGCCTTTGCTAGGTTCGCCGACGGCCAGGAATTCTGGGATCTGGAGTCCAGAAGAGCTTTGATAACTGGACGTTAGACTTCCGAGAGTTTTGGACTTCAACTCCCAGAAGCCTCAGCTGCCTTGGCCAATGATGAGGGATTCTGGGAGCTGAAGTCCAAAGCACTTGAGTGCGCAGAGCTTGGGGAACAGCGTAGATCTCCCTGGGCCGTCACCATACGCCACATCCCAGGGTTCTATAGGATGGAACCTTGGCAGTCTAAGTGGCACGGAACTGCTCTAATTCAGCATTCTGGACTGGGTGAGGGAGAGACGCAGGAGGCAAAGGAAAGGGCTGTAGGGCAAAGCGCTGGGTCTTCGGGTTTCAATGGGGAGGAGAGTTCAGAAGAGTTTGGGGTGTCCAGGGCGGGAGGCAGAACTCTTGTCTGTTGGAGGCAACTGTGAATGTTGCAATTGGCCACCTTGATGAGCATTTAATGACCTTGCAGCTTCAAAGCTTGGTTGCTTTGAACTCTTGTCTGCTTGAGGCAAGTGTCAATGTTGCAATTGGCCACCTTGATTAGCATTGAATAGCCTTGCAGCTTCAAAGCATGACTGCTTCCTGCCTGGGGGAATCCTTTGTTGGGACGTGATTAGCTGGCCCTGATGGTTTCTTGTGTGAAGAGCCATAGAAATGCAAAACTTGTGTCATGTTGATGAAGTGACAAGTTCGGTTTCTACACTAGCCATTGTTCAGAGATGTTAGCTGGGGACACTGGTGTCAAAAATAAATGGGTGAGACTTATGACTAGATCCCAGTGTGACTCCTGACTATGGATTGGTCTCTTTTTCAAAGAGGAAAGTGGAGTCTCCTCCTTTGGAGGTTTTTAAGCCGAGGTTAGATAGATGGCCATCTGTCAGGGGTGCTTTGCTTGTGTGCTCTTGCATGGCGAAATGGGTTTGAATTGGATGACCCATGTGGTCTCTTCCAACTATGATACTGTGAGAAAGGGGGCATATAAATAATACACAAAAGAGAAAAAGCAGCATATACATAATAATAATAATCAATATCATCATAATTGGTGGCACTTGCATAAATATTAACCAAATTCACATTTATTAAGGGGATATTGCTGTACTGTAGAGCAGGCATGGGCACACTTTGGCCCTCCGGGGTTTTTGGACTTCATCTCCCACAATTCCTAACAGCCTCGGCTATTAGGAATTGTGTGAGTTGAAGTCCAAAACAGCAACAGATGTTTGAGATAGAACCTACTTTGCATATTACTGGAATCCTGAGGTCTATTCAAGTTTTCTTCATTTCAAGAGTACCATGTATGGCCTCGTCAGAGTAGTCGTTTTGTTCCTACTCCTGTTAAATAAGCAAAAGTCAAAAATAATTAGTGATCTGTTAGAAGTTTCTTTGAGATTTGTCCTTTTCTCACCTCTAATAGTTCATGGAAACATCTGGTGCTGGTCTTTAAAAATGAAGAACATTGGCAATTTTTCCTTAGATATTTTGGGTACAAGGGGAACTATAGACGCTATATGTGTTTATTTAATTAGAATTATAGAGTTGGAAGAGACCTCATGGGCCATCCAGTCCAACCTCCTGCCAAGAAGCAGGAAAATTGCATTCAAAGCATTCCCGACAGATGGCCATCCTGCCTCTGTTTAAAAGCCTCAAAAGAAGGAGCCTCAACCACAGTCTGGGGCAGAAAGTTCCACTGGTGAACAGCTCTCACAGTCAGGAAGTTCTTCCTAATGTTCAGATGGAATCTCCTTTCTTGTAGTTTGAAGCCACTGAATAAGCAAAAATTGCTCTTTTTTTGCAAAAGCAGTGAGAGAATGAGGAAGGATTAAATTGATTTTGAAAATCTCCTATATTCATAAGGTAAGTATGGAGGAACTTGCCCCGGTGTTGACGTTGAACTCATTCAGAATATCACTTTCATTTGGTGGCTTCCATTATTTCCAATAATCTGCAGTGCTTCTAAGAATCGAACACAAGAAAAAAGGGAACTTGGCAAACTTAAATGGGGAAATTATCGGTAGCAAGGTGTGAAAACCTATCATACTCTGTGGTTTGGGAGAAAGGAACATTAGGATGCCAGGAAATTGCCATATGTTACCCATCAACCACATAAACCTAAAAAGGCACCCTAACAATAGCTTTTAGAGCAATTCCATTGACAGCTGCCTTGCTGGGATCTTGCTGCCTTGCTGGGATCTTGCAGATTCAGAAGCATGGCTTCCTTGACTGAGTCTATTCATCCGAAGTATGGTCTTCCTCTTTTTCTACTGCCTTCCACCTGACCAAGAAGTATTTTTTTCTGATGAGTCCTGTCTTCTCATGATATCTCTAAAGCTTGACAGTCTCAGTATAGTAATCACAAGACATGTTCAGATTTGCTTTGCACTAAGACCTTTTGTCCTATTCTTTTAGTACACACAGTATCTTCAGACCTCTTTTCCAGCACCACATTTCACAACATGGCTACCAGCCTCCTCCCAGTAGACTCAAATCAAGGAAAAGCTTCATGAGAACCACTACTCCTCTTAATGTCTCCCCAGCAACAGCATGGGTATCCCTCTGGGCAGCTAAACCAGGAAATCCCAACTGGATGGCCCCCCCACGAGGGTCTTCCTCCATGGGCAAACCAAAAATGGGCAACTCAGAAGCAGACTCAGAAGCAGAGTGGGCAGATCAAAAAGACAACCTGGCCAAATGGCACTACCTAAAAGAATCCCCCACCTTGTGTGACTGTGGAGCAGAACAGACAACTCCACATCTGTATGCTTGTCCACTATGCCCTGGATCATGTACAGAGGAAGAATTGTTGGAGGCTACAGACAATGCTGTTGCCCATTTTCGATCAAAAGAAATTTAGCCGCTTGTGCTCCTTCTATTTTGATCAGTTTTATACTAATTTATGCAATGCTTTTGATATGAAATAAATAAATAAATGAGCTGACTTCCTTCCTTTCTTCCTGTCAGCTTTATTTAAAAAGTGTTAAAATACTTAACAGGTTCAATTAACCCAACCAGCTGTTACCCAAAGCATGCAAGATTGCCCCAGTGGTATACAAGCTTTGTTTGCAGGCCTTTGAAAAGGATTACATTCAAATCATACATGTAAATGTTTTCGGGATTTATTTATTCTGGGTTTTGTAGCAATTTTGGTATTTTCCTTTCCTGAACACTTATCCTGTGCCATTCTTTCCTAAACCTGATAATTTGACTACACCACACTTATAATTATATGCCATAATTTGGTGAAACTACAGTTCAAAAATCATGGGTAATGGAGAAACCTTCTGGGCTGTGAAACGCCTGCACATTGTCAGGGAAGAGTCTAGCTCAGTGGTGCCAAACTTCAGCTCCCAGTTTTCCAGGCCATTGTACAAGCCGACAAGGGCGTCTAGGAGTTGGAGGCATAAACATTTCAATGGCCATAATTTTGACATACCTGGCTCAACATAGCAGATCAGCCAGCAGTGGTATTGACACCAGCTGAAAGATCCTGCATTTCCCTCCCTCTTGTGACCTGATCGGTGTAGAAGTTCTGAAAAATATTGCCATTGTCTGTTTTCCTCTTTTTTCCTAAGATGACTTCAAGCCTGCATCCATTGACACATCTTCTGAAGGAGACCTTGAAGTTGGTAAAGGTGAACAGGTGACAATAACTTTACCAAATATTGAGGTAAGTTTTCTTCATACTTAGGGAGGAGAGGCGTAGTTTATGTCTTAAACCATAATTACTTTTAATGCTTGAAGGATGAAATTGACTATTGTTGCCATAAGGGCCCCCTGGTGGTGCAGCGGGTTAAACTGCTGAGCTGCTGAACTTGCTGACCCAAAGGTTGGCAGTTAGAATCCAGAGAGCAGGGTGAGCTCCCGCTGTTAGCCCCAGCTTCTGCCAACCTAGCAGTTCAAAAACATGCAAATGTGAGTAGATCAATAGGTTCTGCTTTGGCAGGAAGGGAACGGCACATCCCATGCAGCCATGCCGGCCACATGACCTTGGAAGTGTCTACGGACAACGCCAGCTCTTCGACTTAGAAATGGAGATGAGCACAATCCCCCAGAGTTGGACACGACTAGACATAATGCCAAGAGAAAACCTTTATTTTACTTATTATTTCCATGCTAGACTGCTTAGAATGACAACCTTTGTGAAACTGTTGTGACTTGAAGAATCTTGAGAGACAATTATTAAATGATAAATCCTAATAACTAAGTGCTTGGGATGAATTAAACTATGAAAATTTGATAATTTGGGCCTCGTTTGTATTTTAGGTTTTAAATAGCTTTATTGTAATTGTACAAAAATTACCTTTGAAACAAAGAATCTGGTTTATTTTAAAACTTAGTGTGTGTACAAGGTGTGCCAAAAGTCACAAAAGGGTTGTAATATTTAATAACTCCTTGATTTTTAGTTTTCAATTTTCCATACCATAGCATCATATACAGTATTTTTAGCAAATTACATGTAAAATACTTTAAAAATATTTTTTAAAACAGGCACATTTGTGACTTTTGGCCCAATATAATGTTTGCACAGAAAATTAATATATTTGGCAAGTTTTTTCTGAAAAACTCAAGCAATTGCCTGGGAACAGCTTTTTTTCCTCGTGGTTTGTTTGACATGCCCCTACTTTCCAGTGTATCCTCTTATTCTAGTTTTTTGATAGAATTTATAATCTTGTAGAGTATGTTCACATTTCCCCCCCGAATGGAAGTGTGTTCCCATGATGTGATTTTGTTGAAACACACGTTGATGCCAAAATATTCTCATAAAATAATCAATGAGTTAGGAAGAGAAAATAGTTGTGCTACCATTTAATCAAAAATGCATCTGAAACAATGTGTGCTTGTATGACAATTTCAAGTCCATTCAGTGTAGAAAAGTTCCCTGCTGCCATGTCATATTGTTAAAAACTCCAAAATAGAATATGATAAATGCATGTGTGCTCATAGTTGTTTGTGATTGCCGATGCCAACAAGGACTCGCTTTCTGACTGTTCCCTAATTGAGGAAGCATGTTAATTAGCAGCTGGGCTGAAAGTCTCTACTAATAAGAAGCTTGGAGAATGAATCAACCCTCCCCTGGGTTGACTTCAAGATCTTACAAACAACCTTGAAATCTTTTTTAAAGAATTGGTTTTGTTATGACAAGTCAACCCATTTTGATATGAAGACTGCAATTTTGTAACTTGAGCTTCCTTTCATAATAGTGGGGAGGAAAAGCCTTTGGAACAAAGCATTGTGAAATGTACAGTAATCTTAACCGCGACGTATTGATTTGCTTGAATATCTTCTTCTGATTTTAAAATAGGGCTCTACTCCACCTGTAACCGTTTTCAAGGGTTCCAAGAAGCCATATCAAAAGGAATGCATCTTGATAATCAACCATAATACTGGAGAATGTAGATTAGAAAAGCTTAGTAGCAATATCACTGTGAAGAAAACCAGGTAGGTTGACAGTTGTTTAACATTTTCACAATGAGTAAAATATATGTGTGTCTCTGTTCAAAAACCAAAAGGCTGAATAGCACATTTTTACCATAAGACCAAAATAATGGCTGCATTTTGACCTTTCACTCTTCATGGGTAGCTCCCTAAACCAAACTTGGGCTCTTTCCACACAACTGAATAAAATCCCACGTTTTCTGCTTTGCATTGGAATATAAGGCAGTGTGGACTCTGGTAACTCAGTACAAAGCAGATATTGTGGGATTTTCTCCCTTGATATTCTGAGCTATATGACTATGTGGAAGGGCCCTTGTTCGTTTGAATTCTCCCATGTTCCTCTTCTCTGTTGCCATGTGGAGAGCATCCAATATTACACCAAGTTTAGTTGGAAGTGGAAGCAAAAGATTCAAATCTCCATCACAGATTTCTTGCTGGAAGAAAAGTAGCGCAGAAGACCAAGCCTAACCAAAGTTGTTTCCTTTTATTGAGAAACCATATTTTTATGCTGCTTGGTGATGACATCTACTTACTGAGCGCTACTAAATCCCTGGATGAAAACCTTTCTCTGTCCCTTCCAAACCCACTTACTCTCTAAGGACAGCTTTCAATCACTTTCTCTAAAGCTCTTCCTAAGAAAAGCTAGGGCTCCTTGAAGTCCTCAATTTCACACAAATATAGCTATTCAAGTTGAGTATCCTTTGTACAAAATGCTCAGGACCAGAAGTTTACTGTTGTTGTTTTAAATGGTTATTTTATGTTGTTTTATACTTATTGTCAATGTATTTGGGATATAAATAAAGATGTATTTATTATTATTAGTATATGTGATGCTCAATTTTTTCCAGGTATTTCATGCCTGTTGCCATTTCACAGATCTTCATGTCTTTCTCCTGTGTCACATGAGGCTATAGAGCAGCATGGGCAAACTTTGGCCCTCCAGGTGTTTTGGACTTCAACTCCCATAATTCCAAAACACCTGGAGGGCTGAAGTCTGCCCATGCCTGCTATACAGGTATGAAGGATCTGATATTTGGGAAAAAATAATACAGTACTGTACAGGAGATGTTTGGAGAGCCTGCCAGCTGCTTGCTTCTGCCTTGCAAATGAACAAGCAGGAGCACTTCAACTGCTGTCTCAAAGGCAGAAGAAGGCAGCCGAGAGCAAAAGCTTTAGGATTAGGGATACTCAACCTATATTTCTATGTATTAAGAAACCCAGAAGTAGACTAAGGCTTTGTATACATTCTGTAAAACCTGGACACTCCATGTTAGTAGATTCTACTTTTTCTTCCCCTTACTATTAGTGAAAAATAAAATTACCATATTTTGTTGAATCTAAGGAGGTCATCACACTAGAGAATGAATCCACTTAAAATCCAGTTTCTGCCTCCTAAGGAATTCTGGGGTTTGTAGTTTAGGGAGGAGCCTTTAACAGCCCCACTAAACTACACACCCCAGAATTTTGCAGGAGGCAGAAACTGGATTTTAAGTGGATTCATTCTCTAGTGTGATGAAGTAGCAAGATGGCATTGATTGTGAGAGGCACATGAATTTCAGTATCACCAAAAAATACATAATCATTTATGATTCTAACCCCCTCTCTCTATGTAAATGGGGGAAAGTGCATCTTAGAAGAGAAGAAATATGGTAGTTTTAATGATAATAATATAAACTACTGTTGCTTAGTGGGAACAAAGAAAAAATCAGTCACTACTACAACACTCTAATGTAAAACTATATATTTTTTAAAAACCTAATTTCTTGCAGAGGTGAAGGAAGCAGTAAGGTCCAGTCTCGTATCGAGCAGCAACAACAACAAATGAGAAACGCAAATAGGATTCCAAATAATGTTAAATTTTCTCCACAAAAAGAGAAGATGTCTCCCCCTTCTCTCATGGATGACATTGAAAGAGGTAAATTAGAACTGAGACTGATGTTTGAGGGGTTCTGATGAGTTTAAAAAACCTATTCCATAACTTGAGGTTTTTGAGATAATCATCAGTGCTCTAATTTTCATATATGTGCACACACCTCTAGATGTAAACAAAAATTGGTCTAAGTGAAGGTAGTATTTTACATACTTCTCCTTTATGTACTAGGTTTGAGTCCCCCTCCCCCAGGGCCGCTTTGAGTCCCCCCTAGGGGTGAGAAAGGCGGTATATAAATACTGTAAATAGATTTCTGGTTGGAGGAATTGTTTTTTATATCGGTTAGTAATACAAGTTTTTTACTTGTAGAATAAAATTACAGAGCTCAGGTATAGGTTTACCATTGGGATGGGAATATTTTGGATTGCAAGTAGTAGCAGCATTTGTCAACATAGCCTGTGGTGAAAAATGCTGGGAATTGCAGTCTGGCAACATCTGGAGAGCAATGTGGTTGTTACCTGGCTCACCACCTTTCTGAGAGCTAGGATGATGCTCCAAATACTTTTCGGAACTAGACTTCTGTTGCAACTTCCTTTGAAACCTTCCTTGACCTCGGTGAGTAATGGAAATTAATCTCCAACTGACTAGTTCCTAAATCCTTCACAATAAATATAGCTCAAGACAAATAGCATCCTGCTGGAGGAGGGATAGCTTTCTCCCACAGAGCTGCTCCTACTAAATCATCTGGGTGGAATTCCTTGCACTTATTCCTGAGGAACATTTAATCATTACATTGACCAACTGACAATTAAATGTGAGGTTGCAATAAATGGTATCTCTTCTGCATGCTTTAAATTCTCTTAATCAGTGGAGTAGAGGCTTGGACCAAGAAATGGCTGCATTTTTCAATGCATTATATTTCAAGAAAACTTTGAATTTGACAGAGGACTTCATAAGCAGAAATAAAATTAAACTATGGAACATTTATGGTGAACCTTTTCACACCTGGCCTGAATTTCAACATAAAAAGGTTTTTTTTCAATCAGTGGAAGCACAAATACTGAAGTGTGCATTCAGCAGTGGAATAGCCAAAAGGCCTACTTTGTGCATTTCTTCCACTTCCAATAAGATGAAGCATTCTCAGGAAAATCAGAGTGAAGAAAGCATAAATGATCTTAATTATTCCACATTGGCAGCACAGACCTTCATAACTTCTGCCAATAAACATGCCAGCAACAAATCCTTATTAGATACCCCAGAGAAGGTATCTGCTAACTCAGGGCCCTTCCACACAGCCCTATATCCCAGAATATCAAGACAGAAAATTCCACATTATCTGAGTGTGGACTCAGATAACCCAGTTCAAAGCAGATATTGTGGGATTTTCTGCCTTGATATTCTGGGATATAGGGCTGTGTGGAAGGGCCTTTAGGGTCTAGTTTATCACCTCAATCCACAATGGATAAGTAACAATGTGGAGGTTGAGTGGGAAACTATATGGCAACTGGGGTACGTTGACTTTTAGTGTCTAGATAGTAGTCAGTGCAGAGGATATATGAAACCACTTGAAGAGCTGTTAATGTTGAAGTTTAGAAAGGTGATGGCTTGTCTTTTCTTTGTAGTGGAATAGACAAAAGTCTAAAACTTAATTTTAAAAAGCAGGTTGTTGATTTGTTGTCTGTGCTGGTAGCAAATGGGGAGCCTTTATAGTCGATAAATTTTTGAGAGGAGCAACTTTACAAGCTCAGTCAACTATTCATAGATTTCCTATGTGAAATTTTAATTTGATCAGAGCTTCTTTTGAGCCACTTCATGAAGCGTCTTTGAAGTTAATGACTTTGAAAATGCCATTTCTTGCAGCTATTACATCAAGGGGAAGGGCATTGGAAATTACATATCTGTTAGTAAACCCTAATGTACAGGTTTGAAAAGGATATATTGGTGTCTGACTCTGGGGGGTGGTGCTCATCTCCATTTCTAAGCTGAAGAGCTGGTATTGTCCATAGATGCCTCCAAGGTCATGTGGCTAGCTTGACTGCATGGTGCGCTGTTGCATTCCTGCTGGAGCGGTACTTATTGATCTACTCACATTTTCATGTTTTCAGACTGGTAGGTTGGTAGAAGCTTGGGCTAGCTGCGGGAGCTCATCCCGCTCCCTGATTCAAACCTCTGACCTTCCGGTCAGCAAGTTCAGCAGCTCAGTGGTTTAACCCACTGCACCAATGTGGTCTCCATATTAAGATTATGAAGGATAATATTAAAATTAAAATACCCTAATAGTGAGCAGCAGATTAAGGCCTGAAGGCCCTTTTTTCTTAGACAGGGGGCAACTTTTTGATTTAAAGCAGACTAGAATTGGGAGCAAAATATTAACCTTGAAACTGCCAATTTTGCAACCAGAAGGTTTTTGGGACATTAATCTTTCTCTCCCCCTCCCCAGCACTGTGGACATCATGGTACAAGCAGGGACCCCCTGCAATTACCATAGATTTTCCCACTTAGTTAATGATCTCGTTTTCCTAAAATAAAAGTGAAGATTTTTCACGGAGACTCCATATCTCTGCAGAATGGTATTTAAATCAGACATTAGCCATGTGTTCAACTTTCCTCTGCAGTGAAATCTACAGCAAGGTTTTGTTTGACCATAAACCTATACTATTGAATAATGTTCCTTGTTCCTTTTATGCAACTTTTATCTAACAGATGCTTTGCTATGTACAGTGTTCCCTCACTTATTGCAGGAGGTCCTGGAATCTATTGCTGATTCTCTGCTGTATTGCTGGGGTTAGGTTCCAGGGCCTCCTGCAATAAGTGAAAAACCGCAATGTAGGGATACTCTATTTATTTTAATATTTATACATTATTTTAGTAGTTATACACTATTTTAAGTCCTTATAAACTTAAAATAAAGTGAAGGAAAGGCCCTTCAAGGCTGGAGGGAGGGAGGATTGAGGAGGGAAAGGGCCTTGGAGAGCAGTGGCGGCAAAACCCCACAAAACAGCAAAAATACCATAACATATATTTTAAATTAATATTTTTTGAAATCTGCAAAACAGCGAGTCCGCAATAAGTGAACCACAAAGTAGCGAGGGAACACTGTATAGTCATTCTTTAAAGACTTAAGTATGTTAAATAAGGAAAACCTTTGGGATAATACTTCATTTTATATACCATCTGTGCTACAATAAGTAGATGCAGACTTTAAAAACCCTTTTGATGGCTTGAAACGCCATATATCCCCCTCTTAGACTTTAATAATGACAGGAATGTCATATTGTGTTAATTCAGGCATAATAAGCTTCTTGTTGAAAGCCGAGGCAGCCAGCAGGGAATGAATTAGTGTAGGCAGGTGGCTGCTTGATTTATTGCTAGGTAGGATATCCCTTTTGAGGCAGAGTCCTTGAACACACAGTGCCTTAGAAAGCATCTCGGGCAGGTGTTTCGTTGTAACTGAACTCTGATTGGAAACGATCCCTGCAAACATCTGGTGATGCCATGGAGGATGGTGAAGGGAATATTAACATTAAGCATGCTTCTTTCTAAGCATGGCTGGTTTGCTTTAAAATTGTGTTACCCACAGAATTTCAAAGCAACTTCCACACATTCTGTCAGCACCGGTTGCCTTGTCTGATAATTTCCTGCTGGGAAAGGTCCTTTCAAGGAAGGTGAACGTTGTTCTGTGTTTTGCTCCAGATTCTGTGTCTTTAGTGCTCTCCCACTTGTGTTGAAGACACACAGCTGGCCCTAAACATGATTTCAGTAAGATTGCCCTGTAAAGCATGAACAGACTTTAGCAAAAAAAGACAACAATGATTTTTTGTCTTTGCTGATTCTCTGTTGTATAGGGCTGAAAGGACTGAATAACAGTATAGGTTGGGATGGGCCATATAACAACCCCGTCATCCCTGTGTTGAGAAGTAAAGGGTCAGGACAATACCTCATGTACTGGAGCTCCCAGTGGTTCAATGGGCTAAACCCTTGTGCCAGCAGGACTGAAGACTGACAGGTTAGAGAGAGAGTGTGGATGAGCTCACTCTGTCAACTCCAGCTCCCTACGTAGAGACATCAGAGAAGCCTCCCACAAGGATGGTAAAACAGCAAAACATCCGGGTGTCCTCTGAGCAACATCCTTTCAGGTGGCCAATTCTCTCACACCAGAAGCGACTTGCAGTTTCTCAAGTCATTCCTGACATGCGGGGAAAACCCCTTATGTTTTGGAACAATTCAGAGTCCTCTGCAGTTCAGATCTCATTATTCAATATTTCCCTATAACATGAAAAAGTGTTCCCTCTTTATAAGGACTGTACAACATAAACTGGCTAAACAGTGAGTTGTAGTGCTTCTATCTGGGCTGGGGATCCATAGGCACTCTTTGTCCCAAGTCTCCACTTGCTCACCTTCTAATATAAGAATCATTATACCAGCAGTGTTCTCAGAAATGAAGCTAGCAACATTTCTTCAAAGCAGTAATTACAATCTAATTCTGTTATTCTTCTTTTGATGACTCGTGATTATATCTAATTGAGGTTGTTTTTTTCCATGGAGGGTGTAAGGGATCTACAAAACCAGTCTTGAGAGATGTTAAGTATTAATAATCTTATGAATGCACCCGTGTTTCAACTTGTGGCAACCAGTCTTTTTAGTCAGGCTAAGCTAGTTTTCTCACTTGATGTCACAGAATGAGCTGTATATGAAAGGTGCCCTTCCCTTGCCAGTCCTACAGTGGTTGTTTGCTGGCCATGGCCATAGCTTGAAAACTTGGTTATGACAATGTGTGCAAAATTTATTCAGGTACAGTGTTCTAGCTATCATGTTACTAAGTTAACCCTTGCCCATACAGATAACTAGTGTACTAAAACAGTGGCTGCAGTGACGTCAGTCATTGGATTTAGTTATGGAACAATACTTGTTGGCTGAAGGACATTCTGACGTAGGAGTTTGGGAAGCCTGGCAGGTTTTTTTTTCTTCCATCGATGCCACTATCATAGAAAAGCTACCCTTATATAGTGCCCAAAGACTAGGGGGTAGATGTCAGTTCAGAATATTGAGCTCTTTCCATGAGCTGTACTTGTCCCTTTTTTTAATAGGCAGGACATTTTGTGGTGCTTCTTCGATATTTGTTATATAAAAATGATTTGAACCATTTCAGATCTGTGAGTCTAACCCCGTGCTTTTCAACTTTCCTAATGCCGTGACTCCTTAATACAATTCCTCAACCATAAAATTATTTTCATTGCTACTTCATAACTGTAATTTTTCTACTGTCATGAATTGTAATGTAAATATCTGATATGCAGGATGTATTTTAATTCACTGGACCAAATTGATCTTGTTATTTGGGAGTGTAGTTGCTGGGATTATAGTTCAACTACAATCAAAGAGCATTCCGAACTCCACCAATGATGGAATTGAACCTAACTTGGCACACAGAATTCCCATGACTAACAGAAAATACTGGAAGAGTTTGGTGGGCATTGACATTGAGTTTTGGAATTGTAGTTCACCTACGTCCAAACTTGGCACAAATATTCAAATATACCTAAACATGAGCACTGATGGGGTTTGGAGAAAATAGACCTTGACATTTGAGAGGTGTAACTTCTTGGATTTTTTGTTCACCTACAATCAAAGAACATTCTGAACCCCACCAATAATATATTGGGTCAGACTTTGTACACAGAACCCCATGACCCACAAAAATACTGTGTTTCCTGATGGTCTTTGGTGACCCCTCTGATCCCCCCCATGACCCCCCCCCCCCAGGAGGTCCCGATCCCCAGGTTAAGAAACGCTGGTCTAACCACATTGATGTACAAAGCTTATCTTGACATACTGTTCACTCTCCTATACTTATTTAGGCTCTGAAAACTGAATACTGTGTATGTAAAGGAATTAAGATGGTGAATGTTGTATTACTCACATCCTTCTTACTTTCAGAGCTAAAGGCAGAAGCTAAAATTATGGAAGAAATGGGTAGCTCTGGCAGTTCTTCTGAATCAAAAAGTTCATCCTCTTCATCAAACAGTGATAATAGTTCCAGCGATTCAGAAGATGAAGGAGCAAAGACATCCTTTCCCTTGTCAATGCCACACCGTCACTCACAGCCTCCCACAATGACTGTATCACAACAGGGCTTCCCAGATATTGATGCTGGATATCACAGGAGCCAAGAGGGTAGTGGCCATTTGATGAACACCCTGCGTAAGTAGAGGAAGCAGAGCAGAATGTTAGAGCCAGCTGTAAGGAATGTAAAAAGAAACCACATGCGTTTATAATTTTTCTCATGTAACTTAACCATGTCTGCGTGGAAAGGGCTGGGCCTCCAGAAGTTGGGATTAGAAGCTAAGATAAAAGGTACTTTAACCACTGACAATGCTAAATTATAGCTTATATAATTTACAATATGTCATAGATGGGACTGGCAGCGTCTGAATTGTATACGCTAAGATTAAAATCAGTAATTTGTTCTGGAAGGATTTAGACTTCTCAAAAGCAATTCTTTTTTCTACAACGTGGTGTAGCTTTCAGTAAAATGCTTGATCTATTTGTGGAGTAAGAACTGCTTACCTTCAGGAATAGAACTGGATTATGTACAGTAGCCTTTCATCAACCTCATGCCCTCTAAATAGTCTAGACTGCAGCACTTGAATTCATGACCATTGGTCATGTTGCCTTGGTCTGATGGGAAATGGAAGGCCCCAAAACACTTGGAAGGCCCAGACTCAGAAGACAGACTGGATTCCATATTTTCACTTGCCACAAGTCTGTCACTGCTATTTGTTAAGTGTAACAAATCCTAGTCTTCCTTGCATCTTTAAAGATATAAAAAAATTGTGCCTCCCATTTGGTGGTGACTCTTAGCTTCATGAGTGGAAGGAATTGGAGCTAGAGAGAGGAACAGGGATGTGTCCTGATTATTTTGAAGATGTGATGGCAGGTCAGAGGTGGATGCATTATATAGCTAACCAACCACAGCTAGCATCCAAAACCATCCAAAGAGGATGGCGTATGTACCTTTGTGTCATTTCACTGGCAGTTAGTGTTACTATAAGTAGGTAGCATCCATTTTAAAATAAATAGCAAAGATTCTCGTGGCTTTCATGGCTGGAATCACTGGGTTGCTGTGAGTTTTCTGGGCTGTATGGCCATGTTCCAGAAGCATTCTTTCCTGATGTTTCACCCACATCTATGGCAGGCATCCTTAGAGGTTGTCTGTTCCACATACTGTATATATAAAGCTCACTTGCCCGGGTTGCCCGGAAAACTCACAGCAACTCATTCTCATGATACCTTATAGCAGTGGTTTTCAACCTGTGAGTCCCCAGGTGTTTTGGCCTACAACTCCCAGAAATCCCAGCCGGTTTACCAGCGGTTTCTGGGAGTTGAAGGCCAAAACATCTGGGGACCCACAGGTTGGGAACCACTGCCTTATATACTGAATAATAATAATAATATAGTTTTATTTCTTGTCCACCTCTCCTCACAGCTCGAGGCGGGTTGGAGCATTACTAAAACATAATCATTTTAAAACATTCTGTAAAATACACATATTAAAACATATCTCCATAAAATAGTATCAAAATACACAAAACAAAAACTAGGCATACAGTGGAGTTTTTACACTCACCACTAAAATTGTCTGGGTAGGCCTGTCAGAAGAGAGATGTCTTTACTTGTATCTTAAATTCCAAAAGCTGATCCAGCTGTTGGAGCTCTACCAGCACATAATTCCACGGTCGTGGAGCAGTTGATGAACTGGTGGTTGTTGCCAGTCAGGTTTTGGCTAGTTGGCGTAACTGCCCCTCAGAGGACCTAAATGCGCAAGGTGGGTTGGACAGGAGAAGGCGATCCTTTAGGTAACCTGGATCCAAATCATGTAGGGCTCTGAAGGTCAAAACCAACACCTTGTTGGTTATGGCATGGATGGTTTGACGTGACTGCCTCTATAAAAGCTTGTGTCATTTGGAGCCTGCCATACAAGGTCTAGAAATTAATTTAGTAAACTTGATCCCTGCAAAAGCATAGTGGTTCAGAGCAGATACCACACAGCAAGGATAGTTTCATAGTGCAGCTCACCTGATGGTTAAAGCTGCTGTTAAGTTCATTGAAATTATGTGTTTTAACTGTGTAAATGAAAAACATAAGCTCCTCTGAATTTTTCTTCCATGCAGTATATTGCTGTATGCTTGGACCTTTGTGGTCCCTCTCTCCTGAAGCATGAATTGAAATGTAATATCTGTAATTCATAAATGTGCATAATTCAGCATTTATTACCATAATATAATGAATTAGGATTGTGTGGTACTAAAGATTTATGGTGGGAGCAATCATATCTTAACTTTTTTACAAGCAGCTGCTGGGACAGGGCTGAAATCTAGGTATTGAGCATTTTTATACAAACATTTCTCCTGTACAGTTTCCAATGAAAGCTTCTCCCATTAGCTGGCTATTCTGTTAAGAAACATAAGGCAAACATATGTTTTCTCTTAACTAACACCTTTTTTGGGGGAATTTTAAAAATTATATATATACATACATAGAAACATACCACCGGGAATGTGGCGCAGCTGGCTGGGTGTCAGCTGCATAAGATCTCTACTGACCAGAAGGTCATGAGTTTGAGGCCTGTCCGGGTCGGGGTGAGCTCTCGACCAATGTGTGTAGCTTGTTGTCGACCTATGCAACCCGAAAGGCAGTTGCATCTGTCAAGTAGGAAATTTAGGTACCACTTTGTGGGGAGGCTAAATTTAACAGATTTCTGGAATGTTAAATTGCCTCTATGTCTGTCTATATACGTATGTTGTATGTCAATGGCATTGAATGTTTGCCTATAGATGTACATTGTGATCCACCCTGAGTCCCCTGCGGGGTGAGAAGGGCGGAATATAAATGACGTAAATAAATAAATAAATCTTCAAAATTCAGCAGTCGAAATACAAATATTTTCCCCCAATCCTAACACCCCATCCCCCCCCCCCCCCACCGGTAAAACTCTACCTGTGACTTTTCATTACATAATACAAAGGTACAGGAAAACTATTGAATATTTGTACCTCAGCATATTTGAGTGTTTAATCATTTTCCCCTTAATCATTTTCCCCTTAACTTACATCTGACTAGTTTTTAATAGCAGATCATGCTTGAAATAAATAGATCAATACAGTAGGGAAAAACTAGTGTTTTATGGAGAAAAATATTTGAATTAATGATGTGATTCGTTGTTTAATTTTAGGGAATGATCTTCAATTGAGTGAAACTGGAAGTGACAGCGATGACTGAGGATATTTCGGTGCTCTAAATGTGTATCATTTCCCTTAATGAAGATAAAAAATGTTTTGCACTACCTTTGAAGAAATAAAGACAGAAGAATGTTACCTGCTTTAATAAAACTGACTTAATGTTTCTAACTTCAAGTCCAGCAGTCCTCTTTTTTGCCATACCTTTCTATGGTTTTTTTTTTTCAAATTTCAGGATTTTGGTATTCATTATTTTAGGTGGATCCAGAGTATTTTCTACTACCTCTTTTTACTTAAAATTTCAGATAGCTGATTTATTTTTCTTTGTAAATTAGGTATGGAAGAAATATTTGTCTATAAACACATTTTGGATCAAAGTTTTATTTGAGAACTTGATATGTGTGTTTGTATAAGTAGAAGAGGACAAAAAGCTGAAATCTTTTAGTTTTGTTCCTTGAGGCTATGTAAAAGTAGTTGCCAAACAACAATATAACATTATCTAATTGTGTCTCATTTCTGAGAGTACACACTTTCTGAATGTCATGTGATACCTAATCTTCAGTGTCTCAAATAAGTCTCACTAGTATTTTGTCTCTATAATATTTTTAATAAACATATCTTTTGAAAATTCTGTTGAGATTAGTTTATATCTTGATAGAGTTCAAGAAATAATAAAATATTTATTGCTTCCTTGATATCTTTGATTTTCTTTAAGCTCAATGTGTTGTTTTCTTTAGAACCAGGCATAACACAAAACATTTATTTCCTAGATACAAAGACATCATGAATTATTGCTATTTTGCACAATAATGTCTAAGGAGACATGGAGAACTATGGCGGGACATAAAGTATACACACGAGATAGCAACAATCTTGCATTGCTTTTTCTACATCCCTCCTATTCAGGTTATTGCTTTTGGCTATGTAGCCAACTAGCCATAGACTGAATTTCTGTGATGTAAAATCTGATGCTTCATGGATTAACGGGGGAGCAAAGCATAGTCTATAATCCACATACTGTTTCTCAGACGGCTTCCTCTAATTTCTCCACTCTTCCTCACTTCCTTGTCTTTCTTGTCTCCATCTCTTTCTGTTCAACCACTGTTTTGTTTTTGCCTTGTCCACACACTCCTAACATTCGCACATGGAATTGTCTCATGCCTTTCCCCATCTATCTCTTTGTCTCCTCACATTTCTCATCTACTCTTTAGCCTCTCTTTTTCTTTCTCATGTGTGCTTCTCCATTATGAAGTAGTGCACCATAGGTTTCATCTCTCTCCTTCCTACTTTCTGCTGGTTGTCATTCTGCTGCTCATTGCCACACACAACCTCGGAGTGAAAAAAAAATCTAGTAAGGATGGAAATAAGTTATCCCATCCCACCTTGATAATATTGTTTACATCAGTGGTTTCCAATCTCTCTCTTTTTAAACCAGGGACCACTTTGATCAGAGACCACTTGACCAGGGACCACTCTCCAACATTAGTACCAAAGGGGTTACAAATCAGTTATTGGTCAACTTTAGACTCAGTTTGGTGATTTGGGGTGCTGATTCAGAAAAATGGCATTGGATAGACCACATCAGCTCTAGTTTTTGATACAGAACCTATTCCATCCAGTAGTCACATTTCTTCACCCATAGAAAACCATATTTAATCAGCCTCGTCACTATAAGAGGATTTTTCGAGACCAGTCGCTCTTGTTGCAACAGTCTAGTAATAGTGAGGCTGCAGACCATATTTTAGTTCTTGCGGACCATTGGACCACAGTTTGGAAACCACTGGACTTTACATTAATTATTGAAACTATTGGAGTAACCTCTAAGCTGCTTAAGTCAGCTATTGTGCCAATCAAAATGCTATATTTTATTGATGCCTTTCAAATGTGTGACTTGATATTGCTTCCACCCTCTCCATGGAACACTTGATACTTTACACACGGTTGAGAGAGCCACGTGACTTGGCCTGAAACAGTGATCCCACCAACCACTTTCCTTGAAAAAAGAATCAGCCAAGAGATCTGGGACTTCAGGGATCAGGAAGAGGCATGGTAACCAGCACATAGCATTTTTATGACACCATATTTAGGATTGAAAGTTGAAATCTAGCCAAATTGAGCTGTGTGGTTTCCCCAAAGCATTGCCAAACCCTGCTCTTCCTACCTGAAAGTCCATCTACACCAGGGTGAAGAAAAGGCATACTGGTCTAAAATGTTCTCAATCTCTTAAACTCAGCAGATTCTTGCCTTGACATAAAGGCCCACGCAGGGCCGTAGCCAGGATTTTGATTCGGGGGGCTGGGACTGGGTGGAAGAGGGTCTACCCTAGCAAACCTTTTGTATTGTTATCCCAATAACCCCATTAATGTGGGATATAATGAGCATGGTGATCAGATCATGATATAAGTGCACATAACAGTTTAAATAATGTACCAGTAAGGCCTTCTCGCTGATCACCCTGAGAATTTGGGGGGCTGAAGCCCCTTAGCCCCCTGGCTACATGCCTGGGCCCACGTGTTTCTTGATCATTTTCCCCGGAATGACAAATGTTCTGCTTTCATTTCCTTAAATACCAGGTGCCTGCTCCAGCTTGTTAGCTATAGATGACAGAAATATAGTCAGGATATGAGTCAGAACTGCTTGGTTCCTTGACTCACCAGCATGGCCTTCTAATCTGCCCTGGTATAACTGGGAGAAGCAATTCTGATTTTTTTATAGCATCCTTACAACAGCAAATAAAAGCTTGAGTGTTGACATTTTATACACAAAGTATAAAACATGCATTATATTAAAATGTATAGGGTTTTATAAGAGAAAGCTAGCAATTTAGAACCCAAAACTACTCAGTCGGGTTCCTGAAAGCTACAAGATAATTGTTATCCCGAAAAACATTAGGTCTTGCTTTGGGTGTGCACACTAATAACATGGTTGATATGCTGACTCCTGCCCTTGGCCTGCCCAAGATATCTTGCTTGTTGGCAGGAGATTATCTCGTTTGGTAATGCAATATCTAGTGCTTCTGAATAACATCGTCACAGCATATATTATAATGGGACAGGGAGGGTGCAGAGAAGGTTTTGAAGGCTAACTGAGCTGAAAGAAATCATCATCATCATCAGTTTCTCACTTGTTAATCGCTCTCAATTAAAATGCTCCTGGCGATTTACATAAAACAATCGCATTAAAAATACACAATACCAAATAGAAATCTAAGAAAGATGTATTTTCCTACCCACCTAGGTATTTTATTATGCTTTTTATATAACTGTCTGATAATGTGTTCAGTTTCTAAAAATACTGGGGTACATTACTGATTTGCCTACTTGTACTAATTCATATAGTGACTAAGAGCACAAATGATAACTGTGGGGTAGTGGCTTGAGTATCGATCTACCGTGTTTCCCCGAAAGTAAGACAGCGTCTTACTTTCTTTCCCCAAAAAAGTCCCCCTACGGCTTACTTTCGGGTACGTCTTATATAACCCAAGACGTGCCCCATCGCCCGCACGCCCATGCCGCCGCCGCCGTCACGCCGCCCAAGCGGCCCCATGTGCCGCGGCACACCTCCGGCACACCTCCGCGGCACACCTCTTCGCCAGGCCTTCAAGCAAGGGAGGGGGGAGAGCCAGGGGGTGTGGTGAGAGCGCCGCGTCACAGTGGCCGCGTCGGCGCCGTCCCGCCCCTGGCTCCTTTCCCCTCCCTTCTTTCTTCCAAGCAAGGGAGGGGAAAGGAGCCAGGCGTGGAGACAGCGCCCGCGTCACAGTGGCCGCGTCGGCTTCGTCCGCCCCTGGCTCCTTTCCCCCCTCCCTTGCTTGACGGAAAGAAGGGAGGGAAGGAGCCAGGGGGGAAGGCCCAAGCACTGTGACGCGGCGCTTCACCACGCCCCACGCCCTTCCCCTCCCCTTGCTTGAAGAAGAAGGAGGGGAAGGGCAGGGGCGAGACGAGCGCCCGACGCGTCACTGTGACGCGGCGCTTCCTCACGCCCCTGGCTCTCTTCTCCCTCCCTTGCTTGGAAGAAAGAAGGGAGGGGGGAAAGGAGCCAGGGGCGGGACGGCGCCGACGCGTCACTGTGACGCGGCGCTTCCTCACGCGCCCCTGGCTCCTTTCCCCTCCCTTGCTTGGAAGAAAGAAGGGAGGGGAAAGGAGCCAGGGCGGGACAAGCGCCCGACGCGTCACTGTGACGCGGCGGCTCACCACGCGCCCTGGCTCCTTTCCCTCCCTTGCTTGGATGAAAGAAGGGAGGGGGAAGGAGCCAGGGGCGGGACGGCGCCGACGCGTCACTGTGTGTGGCGCTTCCTCACCACGCCCTGGCTCCTTTCCCCTCCCTTGCTTGGAAGAAAGAAGGAGGGGGAAAGGAGCCAGGGGCGGGACGAAGCGCCGACGCGTCACTGTGACGCGGCGCTTCCTCACCACGCCCCTGGCTCTCTTCCCCCTCCCTTGCTTGGAGGCCTGGCGAAGAGGTGTGCCGCGGAGGTGTGCCGGAGGTGTGCCGCGGCACATGAGGCCGGTTGCGGCGGCGGCGCGGCGGCGGGACGAGGTACGGCTTACTCGGGTACGGCTTATATAAGCCGATCCCCCCGACACCCCCGATATGTCTTACAATCGGGGGTGTCTTACTTTCGGGGAAACATGGGTAGGATTCTGCGAGGCCATGGTTTGAACCTCTATCTAGCAATGGAAATACACTGGGTCAAACACTCTCCGTTCTATGGGAAAGCAATCACAAACCTTTGAAAAAAATTGTACCAAGAAAACCCTATGATAGAGTTGACGTAAGTCTGAGTCAACTTGATGGCATTCAGCAAGAACAACAGTAGAAGAATAAGAAGAGCCATGCTGTATCAGACCAAAGGCCTATCTATCTGGCTTTCTGGTCTTGTAGTGGCCAGTCAATCCCTCAAATGACATCAGACACAGTCACAACCTTCTGTTTGAGCTCTCTACCAACTATACAAAAGCCCATTGCCACTTATGCCACTGATTCTCAAAGTGGGCGGTACCACCCCCTGGTGGGTGATGAGGTGATCCAAGGGGGCGGTGGGAGGCTCAAGGGAATTTGGGGGGCGGTGAGCCCCTTTAAGGGGGCGGTGATCAATTGGCCATTTAGGAGGGGTTGCGCAACCCTCTTCTTTGGCTCCGCCCACTTTGCTTTTACCTGCATATTAGATATCTGGATTAGAATTCGTAAGAATAGCAAAATTATTTATGAAGTAGCAATGAAAATATGGTTGGGGGTCACCCCAAATGAGGAACCTTATTTAGGGGTCATGGCATTAGAAAGGTTGAGAACCACTGCATTAATACATATATAATTCTGTTTAATTGCTATTAAATTTTAAAAAAATTCTAGGGTGGCGGTGAATAATTTCTTTTCTGGAAAGGGGGCAGTAGGCCAAAAAAGTTTGGGAACCATGTCCTCACTGTTCCCCTTCTGGAAGGAATTGAAGACTTGGATGTTTGGATAAGCCTTTGAGAATGTCTAACCCCAATGGTCGGCAATTAATAACAGACACTGCACTTTCGTATCATGCCCTAGTTCATGAGCTACAACTTGCACTATACTATGCCCTTGTTCTTAGTTACAGTTGGCCATGTTTTATGACAGTTCTCACCATAGGTTATTGGGCGCTGTTTTGAGTTTAAATCAGTGGATCCCAAACTTTTTTGGCCTACCGCCCCCTTTCCAGAAAAAAATATTACTCAGTGCCCCCCTAGAAATTATTTTTTTAAATTTTAATAGCAATTAAACAGAAAGATATATGTATCAATGCAGTGGTTCTCAACCTTTCTAATGCTGTGACCCCTAAATAAGATTTCTCATGTTGTGGTGATGCCCAACCATATTTTTGTTGCTACTTCATAAATAATTTTGCTACTCTTATGAATTCTAATGCAAATACTGTATATAATGTGCAGGATGTATTTTCATTGTTACAATTTGAACATAATTAAAGCATAGTGATTAATCACAAAACCAATATGTTTGGGGGAGTATGGACAATGGATGATGGGATTTGCAGTACCTTCAATCAATTCAGCTCTGACTTCCACAGACTACTGAGATCCCCCACGAATTACAGACCTGGACCAAACTCGGCACACAGAACTCCCATGATCAACAGAAAATATAGGAGAAGGTTGGGAGGAATTGACAGTGATTTATGGGAGATGTAGTTCACCTGCATCCAGAAAGCATTGTGAACCCAAACGACTTTGGATCTGGACCAAACTTGGCATGAATGCTCAATATGCCCACATTTGAACAATGGTGGAATTTGGGCAAAATGGATCTTGACATTTGGGAATTGCAATTGCTGAGATTTATAGTTCCCCTGTCTTCAAAGAGAATTCTGAACTCCAACAACAATGGAATTTAAAAAAACTTGGCATACAGAACTCCCATGACCACACGAGTCTCCACACGAGGCCAGGCCACATGACACAGCCTCAATTGCCTGCTAGGATGCAGGCAGTGGGAGCCAAGCAATCAAGGCTGCGCCATGTGGCCTGGCCTCGTGTGGAGACTTCTGTCCGGCTCCCGCCTCCTGCAGCATGGCAGGCAGTGGGAGCCAGGTGATGGTGGCTGCGCCGTGCAGCCTAGCCTCACGGGGAGCCTCTCACCTGGCTCATGCCTCCTGCGTCCAGGCAGTGAGAGCCGGGGATCGAGGCTGCACCATGCGGCCTAGCTTTGCGGGGAGCCTCCCGCTTGGCCCTTGGCTCCTGCCTCCTGTGGCATAGCAGGGGCAGGAACCAGGAAATTGAAGTTGTGCCACATGGTCCAGCCTTGCGGAGAGCCTGTCACCCGGCTCCTGCCTACAGAGGCCTGGCAAACAGCGGGAGCCAGGTGATCGACAGTGCGCCACTTGGCCTAGCCTAGTTGGAAACTTCTCACCTGGCACCGCACTATTTTGAGAAAGCGAAGGGGGCGGGGCCAAAGAAGAGGGCCTTGCGACCCCTCCTAAATGGCCAATCGACCCCTCTTGGGATCGCGACCCCCAGGTTGAGAATCGCTGCACTTCAGCAACCCAGTGATTTCAGCCATGCTTTCTCTGCACCCTTACAGTGATTCATTGCCCCCAAATGCACCTGTGGCCATCACCGCCTCCCTGGATTGCTCCAGCGCCCCCCCCCCCCACTTTGGGAATGATGGGTTTAAATCATTGTTTTATATGCTAGTGGTTTTATCTTTTATTGTATTGTGTGTTTATTTTATGCGTTGTTCTAGGCACATTGTAACATATGTAAGCTGCCCCGAGTCCCTTTGGGGAGATGGAGGCGGGATACAAAAATAAAGTTGTTATTATTATTATTATTAGTAGTAGTAGTAGTAATACGTATGCGCTGTGTAAAGATGTACTTTTCATCTGTCAGATTTTGACTATGGACATTTTCTGTTGCACCATTTTTGTTATTTTTTAAGTCCAAAAATTGCTACTTTTATTTTTTTTAATCTCACACAAATATACAATAGTGTTGCAGCTGAAGAGATGAAACAATCATATGTTTCTATATTGTCTTTCGGTTTCAGCTTTTTGGTTATTGTATGAACAACCTTTCCCCTACAGCTGTGAGATCCAGAAAAGTAAGACTCTCAGGATTAGCATCTGCCTGTAAGACAGGCCCAAAGAAAAGGTCATATGCTGCTCATCCTTTTTCCGATCACACATTTGTTGTGACAAGGGATGTCTTGTTAAATGATAAATAGTAGTTCCTACAGACATCTCATAAAATGCTTTACAGCTTCCAACATTATTTTTTCTCTTGAAGAACAACTTTGGGAGATATGGCTTCTGTATGTGATATCTACAGTATATGAATTGTATAGATTGAACAGCAGAGAAATCACAATTCTTACCAAATTCCAAGTCATAGATCCAGAAAGGATTTGTTAAAGCCCGATAAAGGGAGAGGGGGTAGAATTAAAGCCCAGATTTCTTTCCCCAATGCATTACATTATTGATGTTAAAGGTTTCCCCTTGACATTAAGTTTAGTTATGTGTGACTCTGGGGGGTGGTGCTCATCTCAATTTCTAAGCCGAAGAGCTGGCGTAGACACCTCCAAGGTCATGTGCCCGGCATGAATGCATGGAGCGCAGCTACCTTCCTGCTGAAGCAGTATCTATAGGCCTACTCACATTTGCATGTTTTTGAACTGCTAGGTTGGCAGAAACTGGGCCTAACAGCGGGAGCTCACCCCGTTCCCCAAATTCAAACCGCCAACCTTTTGGTCAGCAAGTTCCGCAGCTCAGCGGTTTAACCCACTGCGCCACCGGGACTCACCTTTTTCCTGTTAAAATAAGCTAAATTGAAGGTGTGAGTATTTTGCAGACATCAGCAAGATTTGGAATCAACTCGTGCAATCAGAGTCCTACCCAACTGTTGCACTATTGCAACCGGTTTTGAAACTGAAATACTGTTACCATTTATCTTCTTGAGTCTCTCTGGTGAGTTCAGTGATGTTTGAAGGTTTCCATATTTTCCAGGAAAAGCTGAGTCAATAGAAAGAATACATTTTCTTGCCAGCAGTCATTGCAAAGCTGCCACTTAATTATGATGGCAATTATGAATAACCTAGAAAAGTGACAAAAGGAAGATTGTAGTGATGTGCCCCTTGCCCCCACCCATACTCTGAAAGTCTGATCCTTTGAGGCAAGCTCCCCTGTGCTCCTCTGGACATTATACAGGCTATTTGATAGTCACACAAAGTTTTAAATTAAACAGAAGCATTCCATCTATTATTACTGATAATTGGGAGTAACTCCCTCAACACTTATAGTCATCTGTGCATATGATTATGTCATTGAAAATGCATTGCTTTTGTTAGGCAGATAAATTAAATATTGTAGTTATAGAGTTGGAAAGTATCCCCAAGTGTCATGTAGTCCAGTCCTCTGCCAGTATAAGAATCAGCCACCGAAGCAGCCTTAAGAGTCCATAGCTGACTTGTTTTTATAATACCTGAAGGGCAGGCATTAATAAATAAACCAGCCTGTTCACTATTCTAGTCTCACCTGTTTGTGTTCCTATTGTGCAATTTAAGAATCTATCTCATGTCTGGATTTGCACCTGACCCATTTCAAATATCTGAATTGGGACTCAGGAAAGACTTTGCAATCCTTCTGCGGTTCTCATGCTTGCTGTGTCATCTGTTCCCTCTGCCACAGAGAGGTAATCTCGTGAACAAATATATTTGCTCTTATTAACCTTCAGCTTCCCATTTATATGCCAAACATCTTGCTCTACCAGTTGTTGACGTCTTCCAGAGGTACTTGCAAAACTGCAGTCTTGGCAACAGGGAGCACAGTTTAATACTCACGCACTTGTATTTTGTTTCTTTTCTTTCAGGAACAAGCTACAGAAATTGTGGGGGGATTTTATGACCTTGTTGAGAAGTTTAACATACTGAAGAGTATTAAAAATGCCCAATGTCCAAAGAACTATATGTCCATAAGTATGCTCTCTCCAATTCAGGGCCAGAAAATGCAAAACAATGCAAACAAAAAAAAGAAGCAGATAAAAACAAAACAAAACAAAAGTGTGGGACATTTCTTGCCTCACATGAATTTGATATGTAATTTTAACTTCTATTTTCACGATCCGTGTATGTTTTATCCTGTTTTACTGTTTTTGTGTAAATTGCCTGGAGCATCTTGATGGAGGGCGATTAATAAGAAATAAAGTGATGATGATGATGATAATGGTGATGAATTCCACTGTCCCCTCAATAAATGAGATGTCTATTTCCACTAACAACCAAAGCACTCTTTGTTCATTGCATGGTGGTTTGCTGGAAAATGTCAAACGAGTCATTTGGAAATATATATAAAAATACTACTCACCCACCAAAAAAGTTTATTGGGGCTTTTTTGTCCTATCTAGTTCTTCTTTGTTTTGATCACGAAAAAACCCTGTACAAGGCAAATGACTGGAATTTCGGGACAATGTTTATAATTTTATGAGTGACAACACCAGAAAATGCTTCCAGTGGAAGTCTGGACTTTGGGTGACTAAAGTGTTCCATTTTAGTGCAGCTGGGTTAACATAAGGAGGCTCTGTATTGCTATTTACTAACTTTCTCAAAAGTGGGAGGTGTTTGCTATTTAGTTTGGGGAGCCATTCCACTGACTCCAATTTTTACAAGACTGCTACAGAGAAATGTATTGCAACATCAGTTGGACAATTTCTCTTATTTGTGGAAAGTCTGGCCCTTCAGTGTGCTACAAAAGTAACACAAACAGGATGCAGATTTTTAAAACGTTAAACTACAGAAATTGAGCTCATCAATATTTAGCTTTGAAGTACAGGCAGTCCCCAAGTTAAGATAGCTCTGTAGCTTTGTTCTTAAATTGAATTTGTATGTAAGTCAAAACAGTTACTTTTAAAAGTGTAACTCCAGCCAAATATCTATCTATCTATCTATCTATCTATCTATCTATCTATCTATCTATCTACACACAGGCTTTGGATAGCATAGGCAAGGGTTAACATCCTTGTGGTGTTTATTTTTTCCTGTCTATGCCCCTGTTCAGAATATTTCATCTCACTTTCTGTCCCTGTGATAATTTGATTTTGAAAATTTTTGCTTGTTCTGGAAACAAGGATTCGTGATAAAGCTTCAGTGGAGACACCTTCCCACCATGATAACTCTTCCAGGAAGTGAGAGTCCAAAGGTTGCAGACTAAAACCAGGAACCTCAACCCATGGCTGATCCCGAATGAGAGACTCTCCCCTGGGCACACAGAAGACTGGGCAACTTGGAAGGTGGTGAACAGACTGCACTCTGGCACCACGAGATGCAGAGCCAACCTTAAGAAATGGGACCACAAAGGAGTCCACGACATGCGAGTGTGGAGAAGAGCAAACTACAGGCCACCTATTACAATGCAGTCTGAGCCCTGCAACATGCACAATGGAGGACCTTCTTATAGCAACACCTGAGGCACTCCAAGTGGTCAGCTACTTGTCAAAGGACATTTAATATAATGCCAAGTTTTTTAACTTTGTGTTTTGAAATACATCACAACTGTACCCTTGGTTCGCTCCTGATATGATAAATACTCTTCCAGGACTGAATCTCCTTTCCAAGGGGTAGATTTCTCTCACTTCCTGTTGCCTCACCCCCCGTTCTTAACCATGTATCATTTGTAAGTCAGATGTTTGTAACTCAGGGACTGCCTGTGGTTTAAAAATCATTGTCTATATCTATGTACTCAAGCTAAGATGAAATATGCTTCGCCCCTAGACTAAGCAAACTTAGAATAAAACCAAAATGGTCGAGGATGCCAGAATTATAGCCCCAAGGGCGCTAGGTAGAAAAAGACTGTATACACGTAGGCTGTATTTAACAGAAATTCTCAAAATACCAAATTCTACATCAGAATCCTTACCCAATTCAGCATAAATTATGAAAATCATTGTGATGCTGTTACTATATAAAAGTAAGGCTTTCATACAATGGAAAACTATGTGACTGCAATTCCTTTCTCCCAAAGTTGATCCTGTTACTATTCCTTTTAAAATGTCGAAGAGACTTTGAGATTGAGATTTACGGATCTGTGAGAACTTGAAAAATTGTACTTTGGACTATATCTTCTGAAACCTCCCAGCCAAAATGGCCATAGTTATTGTTTTAAGAAGGGAATGAACAAAGAAACTTAGGGCCCTTCCAGATAGGCCTTTAATACGAGACCTGGGTTTCCCTGTTTTAAAAAGGTAAAGGTAAAGGTTTCAGTTGTATCTGACTCTAAGCCGAAGAGCCGGCGTTGTCAGTAGACACCTCCAAAGTCATGTGGCCAGCATGACTGCATGGAGCACCATTACCCTCCTGCCGAAGCAGTACCTATTGATCTACTCACATTTGCATGTTTTCAAACTGCTAGGTTGGCAGAAGCTGGGTTAACAGCTGGAGCTCACCTCACTCCCTGTCAGCAACTTCTGCAGCTCAGCAGTTTAACCCAGGGGGCCTGATTTACTCAGCATTAATTAAATACCCCATTTCATCCAGGTTTTAATTAAAGATCTGGGTCTAGTGAGGTATTGGGTCTGTTTGGATTGAGTCTCAGGAAACGTCACCCCTCAAACTTACAGAAAAGGGTCTTTGGCAGCTGATGAAGGCAATGGTGCATGAGAAGCCAGGGAGGGGCCAGAGGAATTTTCCTGTTCACCCTTCCTATCTCCTCATTTCCTCCACTTAGGAGGATGCAAGGAGAGGCTTCATGGCTGCCAGGGACCCCTTTCAGTACATTTTAGAGGGGAAATTGGGGCTTTGGGATGGCTTCATGCCAACCATGATAGCATGTAGCCACCCCTGCAGGGAATTCCTGGGTTTTGGGTTGGGGAGTAGGGACTAAAACATGAGGGGAAGCAGGTTATTTTAACTTGTTTCCACTCATGTTTTAGTATAGTGTAGAAGGGCCCTTAATTTCAATGTCTACAAGTCTTTCCTTAGTGCAAAGTCCTGTTAGACAAATGCCAGTTTTCTGGCAGTCGGAAATTTCAAGGGTGTAGTATTGACCTACCTTCTGTATATTTTGGAAGGATGCTTATTATATTTTGGTAATGTTTGTATTTTTTACACTTATGCTTGTGGCGAGTGGAGCCAGAGTATAGGTGATGGGATAATTATAATACTCAGCCTGCCATACACTCTAGAGTTGTGTATTGTATAGCAAAATCTTCACAGTTTAGCCTGCTATTAAAAAGAAATCAAATACTGCATCATTTGGATACACTATTGAGGTGTAGAGCATATAAACCTGGCAGTATTTTTAAAAATGCATATAGTTAGGTCTCCTTATCCATGGATTCTACATCCATAGATTCAACCTTGATGTTGTCATTTTATATAAGGAATACCATTTTACTATGCTATTGTATTTCACTGGTCCACTGTATACACAAACTAATTGTTTTGGAACAATGGGAGCTGTAATGCTTTCCATATTCTGTCCCTCTTGATACTTTAGATTAGGCATGGGCAAACTTTGGCCCTCCGTGTGTTTTGGACTTCAACTCCCTACCGGCTCTTAGGAATTGTGAAGTCCAAAACACCCAAAGGGCCGAAGTTTGCCCATGCCTGCTTTGGATTGTACTAAAATCTAAAGAACTACCTTTCCCTTTTCTACAGCTCTATAAGTACTCTTTTGAATCCTTATAAGAGCTCTATAAATAGCAGGCAAATATCTACTTCATTCTAAAAGCTAATGTGCCAGCTGCAGGAAATTAAAGCAAAGCACTTAGGTGAGCTTTGCAGGGATCATACAGGTGGCATTCAAACACATTAATAGGACAATTTTATTTGCAGACTAAATATGACAGGCTTAAATATTATGTAGAAGGTTTGGGCTTTAAGTGCATTAGTATCATTCGTCTCTCTCAACCCCCTCGTATGAAACAGATTATTGTTGCTCCTATTTTACAGTTGGAGGATTGCACTTCGAGAAGAAAATTCCACTGAGCTTTTACTTGAGTAGTGATTAAAATCTAGCGCTCTCTCTGGTCTAGCAATAGCATTATCTCCACTTGAATTGCACCTGCTCTCCACTTAATGGGTTTAATTATGACATTTGCATCCCAGCCTTCTTTCAAGGAACTGACATTGTTACTTTTTGAAAAAGAAAGGAAATATTTTCTCGCCTGAGGTGGAAAAGCAAATGGTGTCAAGTTATGTTGGAGTCGTTGGACAAACTATTTTGGCTTCTGATGCAGAAAATATAACCAACAGTTTTCCCTAACCCAAGCATCAAAAAGCATTGGTATATGCTAGACTTAATTCCCTCTCTTACTGCCATTTCCATTTCCTTGTATGCTGTATTTTATTTAGATTGTAAGCCTGAAAGCAAGGAATTGCTCTTCAGATCAGTGTGGCTTGAGGCAGCCAATTAATTCAGCTGAATGATAAGGTTTCCTCTTTGTTTATCCAGATCCCTTATGACTGGTATATAAATATGATAGCCAGACATAAGGGTAGATCACAGCCAGTGACCACTAGTACATTTCCAGTGACTTGATGAGATATTTGACATTAGATGAGTTCACTGTGCGGACATTGCCATGCTCCAGATGTTCTTAGATTGTGATACCCAACATACATCACATTGGCTCAGGCTGTTGGAAGGAGCAGCCCAACAACCTCTGGAGCAGTGGTTCTCAACCTGTGGGTCTCCAAGTGTTTTGGCCTACAACTCCCATAAATCCTAGCCAGGTTACCAGCTGTTAGGATTTCTGGGAGTTCTGGGTACCCACAAGTTGAGAACCACTGCTCTGGAGGTTTGCACCACTGACTCACCAGGATTAGATCAATTTATGTTTAATCTAGCAAGGCACTAGCTATGTCCTTGAGTAATAATACATACTTGTGATTGCTTAACATAGATTAAAGATGCCTCTGCTGTTAAGAAGTACATGGTCTCTTTTCAATAATCATGACAGGAAATAACATAGGATATTCTTGCATCATATTGAGAAGGCTTCTGTCTTTAAAAAGTGAGCAGAAATATCTGAAAGAAATAAAATGAAAATATGTTTCAAAGGGCACATCCAGACAGGGTTGTAAACATGGGAGTTCCCATTTAAAAAAGGGGGGGTGGCTAGACAATAACAATGCTAAATGTGCACTGATTTGCACCAACTGAGGGAAAACGTAGGGTTAAAAGGGTCCCCTTTTATCCCATTTCTGGCTGAAAGTTGTGCCTCTTCCTATGACTGTGCGACCCTACATGCCAAAAACCACATGTTTTCCATCCCTCCCCTCTGTGGAGACTACTTCAGCTGATCAGCTGACTGGACTATCAAACAGATGCACAGCTGATAGAAAGAAAGCACAAACGGAGGGCCAGCAGAACTCTTTGAAACTCTTTATTTAACACTGTAAACACTGTAAACAGAGCTTTAATAAATATTATAGGGCTATGCAAATAAATCATTTTTGGATCAAGTGTGGTTCCTTAAACTGTTACTATTCTAGAGGAGACAGGAGTCATGGGTGTGCAGCTCTCTCCCTGCAGGAGGCAGTTTTCCAAGTCATTTTAAGGGGGCTTCCCAGGGAAAGAAGAGGGATCAACCTGTAGGTATCCTGACCTGCCTTCCTTAAAAAAGCCCTCTCTTCTCTTTTGATTTGGCCACGAAAAGGAGATTGAAGTGGAGGCAGAAGGGGGGAAAGGCATTCTAAGCTGCTAACGCTTTGAGTAGCAGCGAGACACCAGTTCTCCTTTCTGCCTCCAAATCAAGAGAAAAAGGAGGGCTTTTTTTGAGAAGCCAGGGCAAGATACCTCCACGTTGATCCCTCTTCCTTACCTGGGAAGCCCCCTTAAAATGCCATGGAAAACTGTCTCCGGTTTCCTCTAGAGCAGAAACAGCTTATCAGTGGCCACTCTGCAGCTGCTCCCAATGACCACACAGAGACACTCTGGATATCACTAGAAACTTTACTGCCAACACACGTTACTACTAGAAAGCCAAGAATGCCAGACTTCCCCCTCCCTTCCCCTCCTCTTATATACAATTGCTTCCCATCGGCTCCCGTGATTAGTCTCTTCCCGCTTCTCCCTTCCCGCGTTTCTCTTCCCGCTCAACCAGTTGGCTGTTGGTTCTCATGCCGAGTTTGGCCATTGGTTTATCTTCTCATTTAGACTGTCAGGGATCTGGGGTTTGGGCGCCAATCCCTGACACAGCTTTAACAAACCACACTTATGCTCCAATTTTTTTAATTCTGCCCATAAGTTTTAAATTATGTGCTGATTTGTATATTCATTATATTCGCATGTGCACATATAGTATACAGATCAGTGCACAACTATGTGTATGTATGTGTGTGTATGTGTATGTATTAGTGTCTTGATTTAGATAAGAGTCATAAGTGGTTGAGATGGATTGCTCAATACTGATAATTTAGAGCTACAGTATCCTCAAGAACTGACTGTCCAGCCTCTCATTATCACCAACTATAGCTGGTGGGAATTGCAGTACCAGCGCAAGAGAAGGGGGGGGGGCGAGGCTGAGCTAACACACAAAGGAAGGACTACAATACAAGACCGGGTATATATATAAGAGGGCTGCACACAATAGCGTACAAAGCCAATGCAAATAATGAAAATATTTACTCAGTGCGGAACCACTGTTGATAATCTATTGGAGCGCAGTGAGTAAATATTTTCACTATTTGCATTGGCTTTGGACGCTATCGTGTGCAGCCCTCTTATATATATACCCGGTCTTGTATTGTAGTCCTTCCTTTGTGTGGGAATTGCAGTACAACATCTGGAGGGCCACATATTCTCCATCTCTGAATTAGTTGATCCTAGTAGTCACTGGGGAGATTAGAAGGTGAGATCCCACAAGACCCCTTCAAACGAATTGTTTCCCACTTAACATTTTCCAGGAACACCAAACTCCCTTCATTTCCCAGCAAACATCATATCATGGGTTTCAGAGTCCTTTTGGGGGGAATCAAGCTTGTTGGAAGACAAATTTAAAATACAAAACAGATCATTTTGAAAGCACCAATAACAAAATGTGTTCCTAAGATTGATAGTGACAATCTCCATGCTATTATCTGTAAATTCCATGGTCTGTTCCCACACAAATTAATCAATAAATTTATTCGCAAGGAGTCAACTAATTAAATGATCTCTCTTGTTAGTATGTGTAAATCACTCCCTGAATTTCTATTAACATTACTGATAGTTCTTCTAAAATTCATATTAAAACCAAGAACATTCCCTGCCCCACTCTTGCCACTGGCCTAGGCTAGGCTACCTACATATTCCTTTCAGATTTTGCAAGTATATGCTCTTGTAATCAGAGCAAATCTGGACAGAAAATGAGAATAGGTAGGTAGATTCCACATAGACTACAGCAACTCCTATCTTCCCCCTTGCACTCATGTCTGTGCAGCCATCTCCTCCAATTAAGCAAGCAAAATGTGAGTGATTTACTGTAAGATCGCTAGTGGCTGTCGCAGCATTGGCAAGAGTGTATTTGCTTTCTCACATCTACAAATAAAATTTTTCTAACCAATACTATCCCAATATAGAAACTACCATCTGGACAGGATGTCATAAACATTCTGGGATCCAAGTCTGCCATGAATTTGAATATCTCTCCCCACCCCAGGTTTTTTGAATGCTGTGAGTTTCAGTTTCCCAAGTGTGTTGGCTCTACTCTCTTCGACTCCTTTGTGGCAGCTGACGAAACACTGGCTTGCTTCTTATGGGCGAGTGATTGAACTCCCCAAGAGTGAAACTTGTTAACTTTTTAATAATGCTGTCAATCTATTTATAGGGTTGAAGAGCAGAACAAAGACAAAATGTTACACTGCATCACAGCCTTTCATTTTGATTATGTTGGCTTGTGATAACCCAAGAGTCAACATGCTTCTCAAAACGTAGCACTTAGTAGTAAAGCATTTAAAAGATAAACACTGGGTGAATCAGCTATTGTCTGCATAGAGAGTTAGCTGTTTTAATGAATGCCTGTGGCCTTTGTGAGCCTATTGAATACACATAATTATCATTCTAAGCTGTGAAGTGAAGAATTGGTTCCACATCAGCCTCTGAATTGATTAAGCAAGGGATTGGCTACAACCAAGTTTATGTCAAATAGAAAAAAGATATCCACATTTTCATTTACTTATGTTCCAAAAAACATTTCCCTGAAATGTAGTACCTTACATTTAATTTTGCTAATTTTGTCTAGCTCTCTAATCTGTTAAAAAGTCATTTTGAATCTTCATGCTGTTATCAGGGGGTATTAGCTACCATCCTAATTTGATATCATCTGCATATGTAATTTATTACATCATTGCTAAAGATATTGAATAGCACTGGGCCCAGGACAGACCCCTGTGGCACCCACTGGTCACTTCTCTCCAAAATGGGAAAAAGGCATCCTTTGGGCTCAACAAGTTAACCAGTCCCCAATCCACTTAATAGCAGCATTGTCTAGTCAATATTTCATTAGTTTCTTTGTGAGAATGTCATGGGGTCAAAAATGAGGTCCGATTAGTCTGGAATGACTTGTTTTGGAGAAACCCATGTTAACTTCCAGTGATCATAGCATTCCTTACAAAATGCTTACAGGCTGTTTGTTTAATGATCTGTTCCATTACCTTTCCTGCTATTGATGTCAGGCTAACTGGGTAAAAATTGTTTGGGTTCTCTTTGTCCCTCTTTTTGATAATTGGGCTAATATAGTTGCTTCTTCAATCTGCTGGGATTCCTGTTCTTTAAGAATTCTTGAACATTGTTGGCATTGAGTCTGAGATTACTTCTGCAAACTCTTTTAATGTCTTTGGATGTAGATGTCAATTCATTTAGAGTTTCCTGGAATTGCTGTACTATCTCTTTACCTATTCTGTGCTGCTTTCCCCTACTGCATCATTGCTCCATTTCCCCAAGGTGTAGCACTGTTTTCTTTTGCGGAGAAGACTGAAGGAAATAAGGTGCTGAGTATTTCTGTCTTTTCTTTCCTGTTTCCTGCATCTTCTTCATGCAATGACCCCACTATTTCCTTGTTTTTCATTTTGCTACAGGCATAACCAAAAAGCCCCTTTTAATTGTTTTTATCCTCTCTAGCAAGCCTGAGCTTGTTCCGTGCCTTAGCTTTCCAGACTTTCTGCCTAGACATGCTAGTTATTTGTTTGAATTTCTCTTTGGAGATTTCTCCCTTCTTCCAATACTTGTACACATCCCTTTTAAACCTTAGCTCAGTTGAAAGTTCTTTAGACATCCATTCCAGTTTCTTTCGACTCGTCCCTTGCTTCCTCATTGTTTGAAACAGTGCTTTCAAAATCTCACTTTTGAGAAACTCCCATCCATTATGAACTCCCTTCCTCTTTTAGTATTCCTGACTGTGGTATCACACACAGGATTTCCCTAAGTGTAATGCAATCATCCCTCTTAAAAGTTTAAAATGTGTGTCTGTATATGTTTGACTTCCTCTTTCTGCTGTGTGACACATCCTAGACGAAATGATCACTCCCATTACTTATGCAGTGTTGTGTCAAAAGCTAGTGTACGCTAGATTTCAATTTTCAACATTAATTCAGTGGTCATCACCACAAGCATATGTGGTTGGAAACACCATGTTTTTCACTGAACAACTGAAAATCGTAATTTTTAGATAGTGTGGCTAAGTCATCCTTTCCTTTATGACTTACAAGAAAGAAAGGCATGTATAAAAATCGTTTGATGTGAGAGCATCAACTGCACCAAGAAAGCTATTGTGAAACTCATGTGTTCACTACTCAATCATGCAATACTCTTTTTCTGAGGGTTGACCTTTTTGTTGTTTATTTGTTCAGGCGCTTCTGACTCTTTGTGACCTCATGGACCAGCCCGCACCAGAGCTCCCTGCCCACTGTTGCCACCTCCAGCTCCTTCAAGGTCAAGCCAGTCATTTCAAGGATACCATCCAGCCATCTTGTCCTTGATCTCTTGCCCTTCACTCTTCCTTTTGCCTTTGATTTCCCCCAGCATCATTATCTTCTCCAAGCTTTCCTGTCTTCTCATTATGTGGCCAAAGTCCTTCATCTTTGCCTCTAATATCTTTCCCTCCATTGAGCAGCCGGGCATTATTCCTGGAGTATGGACTGGTTTTATCTTCTTGCAGTCCAAGGCACTCTCAGAATTTTCCTCCAGCAACACAGTTCAAAAGCATCTATCTTCAACCAGAGAGTTGACCTATACTGTAAAATTAATGGAATTTGACACTACTTTAAGTGCATCATTCAATGCTATGTTATCAAGGGAGTTATCGTTTTCAAGATCTTTACCCTTCTTTGCTAAAGAGTGCCGGTGTCAACCTACAAATCCGATGATTCCCTAGCATTGAACCATGGCAGTTAACGTGGTGTCAAACTGCATTAATTGTACCATAGGAGCCCTCGGTGGTGCAATGGGTTAAACCCTTGTGCTGGCAGGACTGAAGACTGACAGGTCCTAGTTTCAAATCTGGGGAGAGCGCAGATGAGCTCCCTCTGTCACAATTCTTAACAGCCTTGGGCTCCCCATGCAGGGACATGAGAGAATCCTCCCGCAAGGATGGTAAAACATCAAAACATCCAGGTGTGTCCTGGGAAATGTCCTTGCAGACAGCCAATTCTCTCACACCAGAAGCGACTTGCAGTTTCCAAAGTTACTCCTGACACGAAAAAAAAGGTACCCTGTGGAAGCATCCTGAGATTGTGATGTAGCATGTCATTTACTAAGTCTGCATCCATGGATTTCTTCATTTTCCCATTTCAACCTCCTATCCCTGTCTATATCTAACCAGTTTTAATATAATGACATGAACTCCCTTTGAAACTATTTAAAATAAAAATTTGTACCTTTTTTTGGCTTTCTTTCCCTCCCTCCTCCTTGAAATCCCGGGTGTCTGCAAAATGTCTTGTCCATTTATCATTGCTTAAAAAAATTAGCAGACTGCTTGTGTTTGGTTCTACCTACAAGAAATTCCCTCAGAGCTCTGCAATTACTGCCACTCATTTTGATCTCTGCATTGTGTAGTTAGAAAACAGCCCAGTTGAAAAGGATTGATTTCCCTTCTGAGTAAGAGTGAAGATGGTTGAACTGTAAGAAGATGGTGCCACCTGCTGGATCCCTTTATCAGCTTAACTCTTCACAGAGCTCTGTGCCTGAGGCTTCAGCCTGCCAGCAGCTGTCTGAAAAATAGAAGAGGCTTACTTGAAAAGGAACCAAATAGAAAATGACAAACAGAATATGTATCAAATGATTGTATGTATACACAGAAACACTTTGTTTATGCAGACATCTGAAAAGCAACTTTGCTGAATATTGTACATAAAATAAAACTTATACTGAGAATTCCTGTTCTCAGCCACCAAGAAAAAGAACTGGAATTGAAGACGTGAATAACACAGAATTAATATTGATTAATATAATATTTCTGCATAAACTTAAACTCCTGTACAATCCCAGCTATTGACGTAAATTCTAATGTGTCTTCCACACAGATGAATAAAATCCCACATTATCTACTTTGAACTAGGATATATGGCAGTGTGGACTCAGATAACCTAGCTCAAAACAGATATTGTGTGTTTTGAATTTGAACACACTCCTAATTCATGCTAGATCAGTGTGGTGTCATATCTACAAGTTGGATGAGGAAACCAAGTGCACAGTATTGGGTAGGAATGGAAGATGCAGGGCTTTCCAGATGATGAATTGTATTTTCCATCATACTACACAATTGGTGATGTAGATTGTTGCTGATGAGAGACCACATATTCTTGATATAAGACCACACAATGATCAGTAGACATTACGTTTACAGGAATATGCTATATTGCGTATATGCTAAACCATGCATGGGCAAACTTCAGCCCTCCAGGTGTTTTGGTCTTCAACTCCCACAATTCTTAACAGCCTTGGGCCCTTTCCCTTTCCGCTTACAGCTGAGGGGGAAAAGGAAAGGGCCTGAGGCTGTTAGGAATTGTGGGAGTTGAAGTCCAAAACACCTGGAGGGCCGATGTTTGCCCATGCCTGGTTTAAACTGTCAAGGCATTTACAATCGCAGCAGGGTCTATCTATATCCCTTCAAAGGAACTCTTTTAAGAGCTTGAATACATTGTTTTGCCATTATTGACTGGGCTTTCCATTGTTGTAAGGATTAAAATCAAATGAGGTATACAACATGAACCCCTTATGCAAGGATTCAATATCCAGGGGCCACATACCCCGAAAATATTCATCCCTGGAAGTGTTTATGTGCCTTTCAATGTGATGGGCCTATATATGCTTTCAGAAGAAGTGTAGTCAAAATGTAGGATTCGCTATTAGCCATGGTTTCAAGGATCTCTGAGGAGTCTTACAACAACAACAACAACAATAATAAAAATAGAGCTGGAAGAGACCACCTGGATTATCCAGTCCAAACCCATCCTGTCTTGCAGGAACACACAATCAAAGCACCCCCAAAATATGTCAGTCTAGCATTTGCTTTAAAACCTTTACAGAAAGAGACTCCGCCACACTTTGAGATCCTTTCACATAGCTGTATAAAATCCAAATTGAACTGGATTATATGGCAGCGTGGACTCAGATAACCCATTTCAAAGCAGATATTGTGGATTATCTGCCTTGACATTCTGGGTTATATGGATGCGTGGAAGGGCCCTGAGGCAGCATATTCCACTGCCAAACAGCTCTTACTGTCAAGAAATTCTTCCTAGTATTTAACTGAAAACTTTTTTCCTGCAATTTGAATCCATTGCTCTATTCCTAGATCAACAAACAAACACGCAAAAACAAAAAACAAACAAAAAACCAACCAAACAAAAACAAACAAAAAACAAAACGAAAAGGCTTCCCACTCTTCAATAGGACATCATTTCAAATATTTAAGCATGACTATTAGGTCCTTTCTCAGGCTTCTTTTCTCCAAGTCATGGAACATATCCTCTGTAAATATAAGGTTGCACTGTACTGTGTATTAGATTTTGCTATCCTATGTACATTTATGTGCATGCAGTTAAAACAGTACTAACTATTGATGCTCACTTTTGACTAAATACTGGCGCAACAGCAGCATTCCACACAATTCCGCTGCAAAGGGTTTTGGCATGATGTCTTACTATATACTCCCTTTCTGTCCCCCATTTTTAGAAGCTTTGCTGGGCAGAAAGATGGGATGTTTCAAATTATTTATGTACTGCATATTTATTTACTGCATTTCTAAGCCGCTTTTCTCAGCCCGAAGACATGCCATGAATTCCCCATACTGTGAGTGGAAGAAGTGTGTGTGTGTGTGTGTGTATATATATATATATATATATATATATAGAGAGAGAGAGAGAGAGAGAGAGAGAGAGAGAGAGAGAGAGAGAGAGGACATTTTTTACTTAATCAGAAAGGCATATTTCCCAAAAGAAATACTGAAGTCATGATTAGATCCTTATACAGTTGTATAAAATCCACATTGAATTAGATTATATGGCAGTGTGGACTCAGATTATCTAATTCAAAACAGATATTTATTTATTTATTTATTTATTTGGCTTCTATACCGCCACTCCCAAAGTCTCGGGGCAGTTCACAACCAATACAACAATTGGGGGGTCGGGAGCAGGTCAGGGTTTTGCCCTCCCTTCTGCTCGAGATCCCCGTGTACAACTGGTGGGCCACTGTGTGACACAGAATGCTGGACTAGATGGGCTGAGGTCCGATTCAGCATGGCTCTTCTTATGTTCTTAAAAAACATTAAAATACAATTTAACACAACTCAAAGGCTTGTTTAAACAGATGAGTTTTGCAGGCTCTGTGGAAGGACAACCGATCCAACAATGCTCGAGCCTCTGGGGGGAGGGCGTTCCACAGTGATGGAGCAATAATCAAGAAAGCCCTGCTTCTAGTCGTCGTCAGGTGAAAAGCCTTGCAGCTGGGAATCTCTAACAGATCCTGATCTTCCGAGCATAGTGATCTCTGGGGTATGTACGGGACAAAGCGATCCTTCAGGTTCACTGGCCCCAGACCATGTAAGACCTTAAAAGTGAGAACTAACACTTTGAAAGTGACCCGGTGTTTGATCGGCAGTCAGTGCAGTTGCTGCAGTACTGGAGTAATATGGCAGCCCGCTGGCTCCCCAGTGAACAGTCGAGCAGCAGCATTCTGCAGTAGCCAGGGCCGTAGCCAGGATTTTGATTCGGGGGGCTGAGTTTGGTTCGGGGGGCTGAGACTGGGTGGAAGAGGGTCTACCCTAGCAAACCTTTTGTATTGTTATCCCAATAACCCCATTAATGTGGGATATAATGAGCATGGTGATCAGATCATGATATAAGTGCACATAACACTTTAAATTTAAATAATGTACCAGTAAGGCCTTCTCGCGGATCACCCTGAGAATTTCGGGGGGGGGGAGGGGCTGAAGCCCCCTTAGCCCCCCCCTGGCTACATGCCTGGCAGTAGCTTAAGTCTCCGGGTCACTGTCAGGGGAAGGCCTGTGTAAAGGGCATTACAGTAATCTAACCTCGAGATGACCGTGGCCTGGATCATCGTAGCTAGGTCGCACCGAGATAGGTAGGGAGTCAGTCGTCTAGCCTGACGCAGATAGAAAAATGCAGTTCTGCTCACAGTGGAGATTTTGTGGATTCTCTGCCTTGATATTCTGGATTCTATGACTGTGTGGAAGGACCCATTGTTTACTGGACGTGGGAAGATTTTGTAGCATCACAAAGTCTGTGCTATCCCTACTAAATGAGGTTCAAGAAGGTCAGCTAATGTTATGTGGTGCATTATCCTCCTTTTGTTCTCTTTTAACTGGATTCAAGTGAGCAAGTGTGCTTACAATTGTAGCCTTTGGGGGGCTCACTAAGACCAGGAACTGGAATATAAAAGAAAAGTAATACAGTTGCAAAACAATTCAAATATACTGATGTTCCTATCATCTTGATTGTCTCTGAAGTCTTTAATATCAATGTATCCGATCATTAATTTTTCTCCCCCCCCCCCGAAATCACTTAACCGATTTAATTGCTTAAAATGAAGACATGTGATTTGATAGCATTTTAGTCACTGATACATATGTTTGCATGTCTATGTGTATGTATGCAATAGGCTTGTTTAATTTTTAAAAAGGTTCAAAACTCACTTTGGATGTAGGGGGCACTGGTGGTTCAGTTCAAAATTGAATTCTGATTTTTTGGGGGGGAAAAATTGGAACTTTCCAAAATTTCCGAAACTTCGGAATATTTCGTTAATGGCAGACACGCATGCACAGTAGGGAAAAAACAGCACTGGCACTGGGGAAACGTCCACTCAGGCCACTCCTGATTGAGGGAGCCCTTCCACCGCCCCTCCAGGCCTTCCTCGGCTGTCAATGCAGAGAAGGCAATACACTCGCTGGACGGCCTCTCGCCTTCTCCTCCTCCACATTAACAGCTGAGTCAGGCCTGGAGTGGAAGAGCCCCTCAGTCAGGCTGAAGCCCCTCTGGAGCTGCTTAGCTCCCGCTGCCAAGCTTTAGCCTGACGAGGGGCTCTTCCACTCCAGGCCTGCCTCGGCTGTCAATAAAACCCCGCAAAATGAGCCCACACGAGGATGTGATCCACCTTAAATCTGGGCCCATTCGACCCCCCCTCCCAAGACATCTTCTCCATTGGGTTTTCTGGAGACATTTCCAGCCCTGAAATTATACATGGAGGAGTAACCAAAAGGCAGCCTAATTCTTTAACAAGGTTGGAGACAAACTTGACTGAAAAGGCGGAGAGAAAGTGGAGACTGACTGGGTCCAGGATTTGGGTGCCTTTTCACCTGTCTTTGGCAACTTTGGCTCAAGGTGACATTTCCCAAATCTGAGTAAGGAAGGGAGGAAAGGAAAGGAAAAGAAAGGAAGGAAGGGAAGGTAAAGAAAAGAGTAAGGGAAAGAAAAAGGGAAGAAAGTTAAGGAAAGGAACAAAGTTAATGTAGGAAATAAGGAAAATAAATAAGTTAGGGAAAGAAGGAAAGGGCAGGAAAGAAGGTGAAGGAAGGGAAGAAAGTGAATGGAGGATATAAGGAAAAGAAAGAAGTTGGGAAAAGAGGAAAAGAAGGGAAGGAAAGAGGGTGAAGGAAAGGAAGAAAGTGAATGAAAGAAGGAAAAGAAAGGAAAGGAGAAAAGGATAGGAGTAAGGGAAGGGGAGGAAAGGAAAGGAGGTGAAGGAAAGGAAGAAAGTGAAGGAAAGAAAGAAGGAAAAGAAAGGATAAGGGGAATGAGAAAGGGAGGGGAGGGAATAGAAGGAAAAGAAAGAGAAGGAAGGAAAGAACGGCCGGGCTTTAGCCTTCTTCAACTCTCCTCCTCCTTGGCTGTTAATATGGAGGAAGAGGAGGAGAAGGAAGAGGAGGAGGAAGAGGAGGAGGAAGAGGAGGAGAAGGAGGAGGTGAGGTGGCTATCTGGGGAGTGTATTGCCTTCTCCCCATTAACAGCCGAGGCAGGCCTAGAGTGGAAGAGCCCCTCAGTCAGGCCGAAGCCCTGCTGTTCCTTCTGCTAATGTTAAGTGCCTTTAAGTGCTTTTATCAGGTCTTCTTGAGGTAGCATGGCTCATTGTACATTTATTTTGTTTTTCATAGGGCCCTTCCACACAGCCATATAACCCATAATGTCAAGGCAGAAAATCCCACAATGTCTGCTTTGAACTGGGTTATCCGAGTCCACATTGTCATATATTCCAGTTCAAAGCAGAAAATGTGGGATTTTCTGCCTTGTTTCAAAAAGTACAACTTGAAACCCCAACATTATGGGTTATATGGCAAAATTGTGTGTAAACCATACAGACAAAGGGGGCCCTATGAAAAAACAAAATAGCACCTTTCCCACCCAAGCAGCCTGAGCCGCGTCCCTGCTCACAATGCCGTCTGAAAGAAGACTTCATTGGTTGATAAAAGCATCCCAGCATGCTTGCCTCCAAATGCTGGGTCTTTTCTGATTCAGTTCCTGAGTTGGAGCAAAGATGGTGACAGTGACTTCGGAAGGGCAATGATACTTCTGGGTCCCCAAATAGCTTCGAAATCGCTTCAAAAAGAAATTTGATCCAAATTTAATCCGAATTACGAAGATTTTGACTGGATCTAACCATGCCTAGTGTGCAAATGGGGGGAAAGGAGCTCACCTTTCCAATAATTGAGAAACTTCAAGTTGCTTCTGGTATGAGAAAATTAGCTGTCTGCAAGGTGTTGCCCAGGGGATGCCCGGATGTTTTAATATTTTACCATCTTTGTGGGAGGCTTCTCTCATGTCCCTGCATGGGGAGCTGGAGCTGACAGAGGGATCTCATCTGTGCTCTCCCTGGATTCGAACATCTGACCTGTCGGTCTTCAGTCCTGCCGGCACAAGGGTTTAACCCATTGTATCACGGGGGCTCCTGGTCATTACAAACAATGTAGTTGAGAGAATAGTTATTATGCTTATCAGATTTGAAAATTACACCAGATTTGGTGGGGCAATGAGTATTCCAGATGACAAAATTAGATTCAAAATGACCTTGACAGACTGGAAAGTTGAGCCAAAACTAACAAAATGAATTTCAACAGGGATAAATCTGACACACAACATTTAAGCAGAAAAAATGAAATGCACAAATACAGGATGGTTGACATCTGGCTTTAACAATAGTGCATCTGAAAAAAAGATCTAGGGCCCTAGTTAAGCATGAATCAAGAGTTTTGTGATGACCAAAAAAGCCAATGCAATTTTGGGTTGCAGCCACAAGAGTGTAGTGTCCAGTTTGAATGAAATAATAACTCTATATTTTGCTTCAATCAGACCTTCTCTAAAATACAATATCCAGTTCTAAGGACCCCAATTTAAGGATATTGACAAGTTAGAACTTGTCCAAAATAGGGCAATCAAACTCTATGCAAAATGACAAGGGAGCTAGTTTAATCTGGAGAAGATCAAAGTGGTGTGAAAACCATTTTTAGACATACGAAGGGATGTCATGCGTCAAATACACCAAGCTTGTTTCTTCTGCTTCAGAGTCCAGAAGACTAACCTGTGGATTCAACTGGCAAGAAAATAAATTCCACCAAAACATTAAGAAGACCCTCCTGACTGTAGAACAGACTACCTTGGAAGGTGATTGACATCCCTTCTTTGGAGATGGATGACTAATTTTCAAAAAGACCTTAGCTTTGAGATAATGATGTTAAGGTGTTGGACTAGAAAACTTGGAACCCTTTCCGACTTCATTATTCTTTGGTTTGATTATCATTTAAACCTATCACTTTTTTTTGAATATACAGTGTTCCCTCGCTACTTCGCGGTTCAGTTACAGTGGACTTCCTGTTTCACGGGTTTTTATTTATATACTAGCTTGGGGACCCGGTGGTGCCCGGGTCATTTGAGAAGTGCAGCAGGATGTAGAGTGGGTCATGGGGGCTCTGTGTGCCAAGTTTGGTCTTGATCCATCATTATTGGGAGTTGCAGTGGTATCATGAAATTACTGAAGGTAGTGCAAGTCCCATCATCTCTGGTCCACCCTCCCCCAAAGTGTAGTAGGATGTAGATTGGGTCATGGGGGCTCTGTGTGCTAAGTTTGGTCTGTATTGGTGAATGGATGAGGGTTGCATTGTTTTTAGGAAGTGAGTGAAGGTACTTCAAGTCTCATCATCCGTGGTCCATCTCACACAAAACTGCACCAGGATGTAGAGTGGGTCATGAGGGCTCGGTGTGCCAGGTTTGGTGTTGATCAGTCATTGGATTAGGTTTGTAGCAGTCTTGGAAAGTGAGGGAAGGTGCTGCAAGTCCCATCATCCATGTTCTGCCCCCTCCAAACTTCAGTAAAGGATGTGCCAGAGTGGTGTGGGTCACTGGGGCTCTGTGTGCCAAGACTTACACATAGCAATTCAACAATTAAAAATATTAAAAATGGTAGATTAAAATATTTTTAAATGCAAGGGCCAGGTGTTTGTTGGGGCTTTCCTAAATAGCCAGGTCTTTGGTCAGGAACTGTGGGAACAGCCACAATGGAGGGTGTGTAAGTACTACAAATCCCATCATCCATTGTCAGTCCTCCCCCAAATCTCACCAGGACGTGAAGGCAGTCATGGGGGTTATGTATGCCAAGTTTGGTCCCAATCAGTGATTGGATGAGGGTTGCAGCAGACTTGGGAAGTGAGTAGAGGTACTTCAAGTCCCATCATCCATGGTCCACCCTGCTTCGATCTGCACCAGGATGTAGAGTGGGTCATGAGGGCTCTGTGTGGCAGATTTGGTGTTGATCAGTCATTGGATTAGGTTTGCAGCAGTCTTGGAAAGTGAGGGAAGGTACTGCAAGACCCCTCATCCCTGGTCGGGCCCCCCCCAAACTTCAGTAGGATGTAGAGTGGGTCACTGGGGGTCTGTGTGCCAAGTGTGGTCTTTATCGGTGTTTGTTGGGGGCCACAGTGGCCTGTGGGAACAGAGGGGTGTGTAAGTACTACAAATCCCATCATCCATTGTCAGTCCTCCCCCAAACCTCACCGGGACGTGAAGGCAGTCATGGGGGTTATGTATGCCAAGTTTGGTCTCGATCAGTGATTGGATGAGGGTTGCAGCAGACTTGGGAAGTGAGTAGAGGTACTTCAAGTCCCATCATCCATGGTCCACCCTTCTCCGAACTGCACCAGGACGTAGAGTGGGTGATGGGGGCTGTGTGTGCTAAGTGTGGTCTGTATTGGTCATTTTTGGTTGCCTCAGTGGTCTGTGGGAACAAAAGTGTTTGAAAGTACTACAAATCCCAAAATCCGTGGGTCATGTCCCCCGAACTGCACCAGGACGTAAAGGGGGTTAGGGGGGGTTATGTGTACCAAGTTTGGTGCAGGTCCATAACCTGCGCTGGTCGCTGTGGCCTGTGAAAGTGCCCGCGCTGGTCGCTGTGGCCTGTGAAAGTGGCTGCCACATATCCGCCCTTCCGCCCTCCGCACACATACAAACATTCCGCTTTATAAAGGTATACAGATACAGATATATATTTAAAAGTAGCGAGGAAACACTGTACGCCCCAGCGGCGACCAGGAGGAGGGAGGTAAACAGGGTGAGGGGGCAACTCTTCCTCCCCAATTGCCCTCTTTACCCCCCTCTTCCTCCTCGTGGTCACCGCCGGGGGTTCTTGCCACTGCTTGGGCCTCGCAACACCTCCGTCAAGAGGAGGCAAGAGGCCCAGGTGGCGGCGAGGAGGAGGAAGATGAAGGTAAAGAGGGTGAGGAGGGAAGGGGCGTCCCTATTTCACGGTTTTTCACTTATCGTGGATGGTCCTGGAACTTAACCCCCGTGATAAGTGAGGGAAGACTGTATGTACAACTCTATCCATAATTTGCACTACCACTTGTTGATTGAGAATACAGTGTTCCCTCACTACTTCGCGGTTTACTTATTGCGGACTCACTGTTTCGCGGATTTCAAAAAATATTAATTTGAAATATATATCATTATATTTTCACTATTTTGTGTGGTTTTGCCTCCACCGCTCTCCAAGACACTTTCCCTCCTCAGTCCTCCCTCCCTCCCTCCAGCCTTGAAGGGCCTTTCCTTCCTTTCACTTTAAGTTTATAAAGACTTAAAATAGTGTATAACTACCAAAACAATGTATTATTAAAATAGTGTCCCTACATTGCGGTTTTTCATGTATTGCGGGAGGTCCTGGAATGTAACCCCAGCAATAAGTGAGGGAACACATTGGTTAAGCCAAATTATTTCCTCTCGTGCAAGACAGGATCTATTTCACCAAACAGCAATGGGTTGCCACTGACCCAGAAGATTTCTTCCTGTTTTTTTCTTATCTGTCACCAGTGTTGATACTCACCACCCAGTGAATGGAAGCTGGCCAGAAAAGCACTCAAACAGCAAGTGTTTGGAGGTTTAATTTCTTTATAGATCCCCACCACTGCTGCATTTGTCCTGCATCTCAGCTGAGGTCAGCTGAAGGAAACTGCGATCTATCATGTTAGGTAGAAGGGCAAAGAAGCATTTTGTATGTTCATTATACAAGAATTTAGGGAAATGCATTTGATAGTCATTACTCATTTGGGAGCGAACAGGAGCCAAAGCGTCCTTGAAAGGTTTCCAAATGTTAATCCAGCAACTTTATAATTCTATCCAGACAACTCTAATAATAAAAGCAGGGTAAGTGACTGTTGATTATTTATATTTTGTTGTGGGTGAGGGGAGAAGAGAGAGAGATGCCAGGAGCAGGAGGCAGCATTGCCTCAATCCATCTGGCAAAATGTAAAGGCTGCATTTGCAGCTGCTATCGTTCCTGCAGTGCTTGTTCTATGAGACTGTATTCATGACTGGCTAGGATTTTCATAACGTCATAACTTGGCTAGGATATTTTTATAGCATGACTAGGATTTTCATAACTTGGGAATTGAAAAAGAACACAGCCTGCTAATGGCTGTTGTCTTTAGCTTGGAATGGAATCAATTTGGAATGGCTGACAGAACTGAACTTCCCGGTTTTGATTTAAATGGCTCATCGGCAGTGGATTTATCCCTTTGATGGTGTGTACATTGCCCATTTTTCTTTTTTCTTCCCCCTCCTTCTATTGACAAATGTTTTGTTTTAAGATTTCTCCACGCTGCGGCTCAACAGGCAAAGCCATCGGTTTGGCTAATGCTGACATTGACTGGACTGCACACAGAGATGTCAGAGCAGCCTATAAATCCTTGTGTGGAATCTGTGCACTTTGTACAGCAAGTCAAACATCTGATAAGAAACTAAAACGGTTTTCTGGTTTGTTTTTGCTTTGCTTGTCTTGTCTTCTTGCCCAAGTGCTCTTTTTCACAAATAGCAAGGACTGGGATAGACAGAGGAGAACTCCACTGAGATGCTGGTGTGAGTGGAAGGAGGGGGATTTCACCCTTTGTCTCCTGTAATGCTTTGGATTGGGGCCCTCATGTTTACTATTTACACACCTGTATTGGAGCGACTGGATATTTTTCTCCATGAAAGCAGGGGATATAGACAATCACTAGGAGATAAATGGTTTCCAAAATCCTCCTATTAGGACCCCAACTTGGATTCTCTTTACTGCCACACACAAGCTCCTACACTGGCTATTTCTGAAAGAAAAAATAGTGTCTTACAGAACAAACCACAAGATCAATAGGCCTGGTGGCTATACTAAAAGCTCTATTAACCATGAAGTATACTGAGGAGAGCCAAGGTAATGTAGTGGTTTGAATGTGGAACTATGACTCTGGAGACCAGGGTTTGAATCCCTGCTAAACAATGGAAACACAGTGAATGACCTTGTGCAAGTAACATACTTTCAGTCTCAGAGATAGGCAGCCCCCTATAAATAAATCTTGCCAAGGAACTCTCATGATAGGTTCCCCTTAGGGTCACCTGCATTCAGAAATGGCATGCTGGTAAATAACAATAGCAATGATACAGACGGCCAGCTGAATTGTATTTTAAAATTATATTGAGTCCCATTTGGGAGAATGGCAGCCTATAGAACAGTGGTTCCTAACCTGTGGTCCATGGGCCACCAGTGGTCCACGAGAACTAAAATATAGTCCACCTCACTGTTGCTACACCATTGCAATGAGAGTGACTGGTCTCATGTAATCCTCTTATAGGACTGGGCTGTGGAGCAGCTACGGTAGTTAGTAGCCAGCTGAATTAAATCACTACTGACCAAAAGGTCATGAGTTCAAAGCCAGCCTGGATCAGAGTAAGCTCCCAACCATGAATAGTCTTAGCTTGCTATTGACCTATGCTGCTCGAAAAACAGTAGCATATGTCAGGTAGGAAATGCAATGAGGTACCATGTAAACCTCTTTCTGTGTGGAGCAGCTAATTTAACAGCTGAATTAAATCACTTTATGACACCATAAAACCTTCCAGCATTGTGCTGCTCGAAAAACAGTAGCATATGTCAGGTAGGAAATGTAGGTACCACTTTCCATCTAAGGACTTCCAGCAGTGTCGAAGAACAAGTACTCCATCAAGGACTTGGTGTCACAAGTGGACAGTGAAGCAGCAGCTCCTCCTGTGGCCGGAATCAAGCATACCCTATGAAGCCGGAAAGCTGGTATGTTAAATTGCCTCTGTCTATATTTGTTGTATGTCTAAATGGCATTGAATGTTTGCCATGTATATGTGCATTGTAATCCACCCTGAGTCCCCTGTGGGGTGAGAAGGGCAGAATATAAATACTGCAAATAAAATAAAATAAATAAATAAAACAGTGCCAAAGCTTATTAAATATTGTTTTCTGTGGGCAAGCAGATGGCGACGACTGGATGGCATATGTTTTGTATTAGAAACTGGAGTTGATGTGTTCTATCCAATGCAATCTTCTGAATTAGCACCCCAAATAAGAAAACAAAATCTAAAGTTAACCCTTTCGGTACTAATGTTGGAGGGTGGTCACTGGTCAAAAAAAAGTTGAGAACCATTGCTACAGACTTAATGAAACATCTGCTTATTCCAGTGGGAAAAGGGGGGCAGTCAATGGGATGTGTGTTATATTTGCCTCATTCTTTTCCACCACCACCTTTCCCAAACACTATAGTCATTCCTCACAACCCAATCAGCCAATATGTTATAGAGAGAAAGAGATTGCTGCCAGAGGGGAAGGTTTCCAATAACAACCTTATCTTCCAAGTGATTGATCCTGTTGCCACAGGATGCACATTTCTGTCAAAGAAATCTACCGTTAACAAAAGACCATGGCTGGCATGGTGGCTGCGGCTCTGCTTTTCATGACACAGCAGAGTTGATTTTCATATTGCCCCTTCAGCATTTTTGCACCGAAGACCTCTCTTTACAGCCAATCATCAGTACAAAAATGATTTCAGCAGTATAAGAATAAAACACCACTACCATCAAACACAAGTTGATTTCACACAAAGGCTTCATTGTACAAATCTCATCTCACTGGTAAATAAGTGTTTAAAAAGTGAGTTTGAATAAGATGTCCTCATTCTTCAGGTTAAATCCCACTCAAGACGACATACAGAACTGTTGGTGTCAACTTTATCCTCACAATTCACTGTGAAGTGGATAATATTAAGAGAGAGTGATTGATTCAAGATTACTTTGGTCTTGTCTACACTAAATGATTAATCTGGAGCCAGTCCAGAGCATTATGTTCCAGATTGAATGTGATGATGGCCACAAGCACTAGGCAGAACTGTGTTGGTGTTTATTTGGTCAGCCAGGATGAGATTGCATTGGCCTTGCTGTACAGTTCTCTTGTCATCTGTGTTTTGCCACAGTTTCTCATTTACCAGAACTCAAAGAAAGAGACTGGTGCAGTGGCACAATGGGTTAAACCGCTGAGCTGATGAACTGAAAGATTGGTGGTTCAAATCCGTGGGATGGGGTGAGCTCCTGCTGTTAGCCCCAGCTTCCGTCAAACTAGGAGTTCAAAAACATGCAAATGTGAGTGGATCAATAGGTACTGCTTCAGTGGGAAGGTAAGCAGTGCACATGACCTAGGGGAGGTGTCTATGGACAACATAGGCTCTTTGGCTTAGAAATGGAGATGAGCACCACCCCCAGAGCCAGAGATCAGCACTACTCCTCAAAGCCAGAAAGGGAAGCCTTTTCCTTTATCTGTATTTTGTTGTTTCTAAGCACTGGATGTTTGCTTTTGTGTTGTGTATGCTAGAATCCCCCTGAATCCCCTTAGGGGAATACAAATTTATTGTTATTATTATTATTATTATTATTATTGGTGGCAATGTGAACAACAGATTGGGCAAAAACAGATCTGATTATTTTGTTTCGCCGGGGGCTGAGGTCGGGGGGCTGAGACTGGGTGGAAGAGGATCTACCCTAGCAAACCTTTTGTATTGTTATCCCAATAACCCCATGAATGTGGGATATAATGAGCATGGTGATCAGATCATGATATAAATTAACAGTTTAAATAATGTACCAGACAGACCACCCCGGGGGAGGCTGAAAAGCCCCTGGCTACATGCCTGGATTCAGCTGTCCAGACAGCTGCAAAACCTGAGGATACTCTGGATTTTCCTGCAAACTCTCAAGTATCTTCTGACTTTGCTTCATGCAGAGCAAAGTTGGGTAATGGCTAAAGATGTACCGCATACCTACTAGACGTCACTGTGCACCATGAAGCCTATCAGATTTAGAGTATTTTTGTTCATGCAAATATTATAATATAATAATATGACTTTATTTATATTTTGCCCTATCTCCCCAGAGGGACTCAGGGTGGATTCCAAAAATAAAAGACAAACATTTAATGCCTGAAGTGAATTTTACAACTAGTTTGATATGTGAACCCAATCCTGATCCACCATTTTAGCTCCTTCTGCTGCATTCGGTTTATCAGAAGGAATCATTGTGAGAAGCAATGGGTAAAAAACACCTTACTGCAAAATTCCTTCCTAGTTACGGTGATGATAGTAAAAGTAATAATGGCAACAATAAAAAAATGACTTGATGACTTCATTTCAGTGTATTCTACGTGGTAGTGTTATGACATTTAACTATGGCAACAACTGAGATCAGGCTGACAAATGCTGCCATCAAATCAATTAAAGAAATGTCAAACTTCACAGGCAGTCTCACATTGGTTTGTACAACCTATATCCTGTTTGTCACATGCTTTGTGGGAGACTTGTCTCCAAAAGGAAAAGGAAAAGGATGAGGTACCTATGGCCCTTCTGATTTTATTGAGATGCCCCTAGCTTCAACTAGTCAGCAGGTTGTTGTTGTTCATTCCTTCAGTCGCTTCCAACTCTTCTTGACCTCATTGACTATTTCACACCAGAGCTCCCTGTCGGCCGTCACCTTCCCCAGCTCCTTCCGAGTCAAGCCATCCATCCATCTTGCCCTTGGTCGGCCCCTCTTCCTTTTTCCTTCCTTTCCCCCCAGCATCATTGTCTTCTCTAAGCTTTCCTTTCTTTTCATGATGTGGCCAAAATACTTCCTCTTTGCCTGTAATATCCTTGCCTCCAATGAGCAGCCGGGCTTTATTTCCTGAAGTAAGGACTGATTGGATCTTCTCGCGGTCCAAGGCACTCTCAGAACTTTCCTCCAACACCACAGTTCAAAAGCATCTATCTTCCTTCGCTCAGCCTTCCCTAAGGTCCAGCACTCACATCCGTAGGTTAGTCAGCATATCCCACATTATTTGACAATGTAGACTCATATGATCCAGTTCAGAGCAGATAATCTGAGATCACACTCTGGGATAGAGGGCAGTGTAGATCCAGCCTGAGTCAATCACATAAATTCAAATACTTGGAAGGGATGACAGGTGATCCTCCTTGAGAGTTCATTTCCAACGAGAGTGAGGGATGCACAGCTGAAAAAGTCATCTCCTTTGTTATCAACATCTGAGGCTCTGAGGAAGTAATCAGTGAAAGGTCTCAGGCGACCACCTCATGGTGTGGATAGGTTTATGATGAGCAGGACATTCCTTCTAATATTGAGGTCATTTATGGCAGGCAGAGGAACTATAAAACTCTCCAGATGTTACTTGATTGCAACTCTTAATAGACATAGACAGAATAAACAATTATCAATCCTGGGATATCCAAACCAATGACAACTGGAATGTCACATGAATCCCACCCCTGCTTCATAGTTCAAGACCAGCACAAAACTTGCTCCTGATAGCACTGTGTGGGTCACAGCCATGGTTGGTGTCAGCTTTGAATTGTGTGGATGGCATTGGGGTGATAGACTGGCATTTGATTGATGTCCCCTTTTATTATTACTGAGATATTCATGCTCTATAAATCTCCCAGATTTTATTATAATATTAAAATGAGTCTCACCTTCAGCTTGATTTCTTTATTTTTGAAAGAGATGTCCTTCTTGGAATATCAATACTCATGCAGATGGACCATCTACAGGAAATGAGAGTCTACATGGCTGGGACATGCTGTTATGAAGTTGGTTGACCTGTGTACCAGCATCCCTGCTGTGTGTTCCAAGTGTTTCAAAGGCACCTTCTCGGTTGTTTACAGTGTCTCTTTCATGTGCTTTATCTTCCAGTAAATTGCATCTGTTGGTAATGGACAGAGTAGATTGGTGTAAGTGGACGTTTGTGACTTCTCAGGTCACAGCTTTTATGCTCAGTGCCAGATCAAAGCTGGTGAATTGTGGAGGTATTTGCTTCTACTTTGGATTTTCTTTCCTGTTCCTTCAAAGTACATTTCCATAGTGGGAGGTTATTCTATTGGTAAGAAGCAGTAGCCTTGTCATAAAATCATGACCCCTGCGGGGGAAAAACTGCTTCTCCAGGCTGTTATATTTAGGCACGAATCCAAATTAAAATGACTTAAAATGTTAAGCAATTGATTTTAACATGTTAATGATAATTGCTCAAGCAGTACACTTGTTTACTTTGATAATTGCTTGCTTCTTATGACTAACATCCAAAACAATGCATCATTGCATGCTATTTTTAACATATTTTATCCAAGGTCTGCAAATATCTAAATATGGAGCTGTTGGCTGAGATGTGGGGATTTGTTTTGAATTTATCATGAATTATGAGTTGGGTCTTTATAATAAAGCGTGTATATGTGGGATCTTTTAATTAAGCGCTGCCTTGGAACATAAATCAATGGATGTGTTTCTTTACTCATTTGTACTGTAATTTCAAAATACCTTTAACAGAGTGGTATTTTTGTTGCAGCTTCCCAGCATTCAAGCCACAATGCCATTGTAAGCATGAGTAGTCTGGAAAGTAGTTGTGCAAGTAGCAGAACATAATTTCAGCACTTCCATGAGTGGTTTTATTTATCATATCAGAAGCAAACTGAGGGTACAGTTGTAATGTATTTTAAATGTATTTAATGGCAAGTTTAAAAACTTGGCATTATACTAAATGTCCCCTGACCAGTATCTGGCCAATTGGAGTGCCGCTGGTGTTGCTGTAAGAAGGTTCTCCATTGTGCATGTGGCAGGTGAATAAATAGCACAGGTCTCTGCCTTCTGTTACCTGTTTACACATTACTGTGGTATAAGAATTGACACCTGGATACATGTAGAGTATAAGTGTGGAGAAGGCTGCTCTGAAGGATGTTTTACATTCTTTATCCTGTTTTTTTCAGCACATACATGTACTGAAGAGATGATAAACACTAACAAAATTCAGTGTTATTTAGCCCAGTGATTAGTTTTATCCATTTGTAGTTAACTGCTCCATCTGCTATGGACTGCCTAACTTCATTGACCCTCCCTTCAGAAGAAATGTTAGCTCTTTAGTTCTCAGAAAACAAATGTTGTCAAACCACAGATGAACAGAAATACAAAAAGCAAGAAATGATAGCAAGTCTATATAGGGACCACGAAATGCAGCATTGCCCAAACACAAATCAAGGAACATGAAAGGCACTGCAGACTACTTCAACCAGAGAAGTCAGCCATAGCAGAGCACCTGATGAACCAACCTGGACACAGCATATTAATTGAGAACACAGAAATGCTGGATCACTCTAACAACCACCATGCCAGGCTACACAGAGAAGCCATTGAAATCCACAAGCATGTGGACAATTTCAACAAAAAGGAGGAAACTATGAAAATGAACAAAATCTGGCTACCAGTATCCAAAATCTTAACAGTAAATAATGAACAACACTCAAAAACAGGAATTCCAGACAAGAAACAATCAGTCCAGCTAATCACCTCCCAAGAAAGGAGTCCCCCAGGCAGTAAGAAGCTAGACCTTGAAACTGCTAGGCCATTAAATAATAATCAGGTGGCCAATTGTAACAGTCACGCCTACCTCAAACAGACAAGAGTTCTGTCTCCCACCCTGAACATTCCACAGATATATAAATCCCATTTTCTAGTTGCAAACAGACCTCACAACCTCTGAGAATGCCTGCCATAGATGCAGGTGAAATGTCAGGAGAGAATGATGCTTCTGGAACATGGCCATACAGCCTGGAAAACTCAAAACAACCCAAGAAATCATAATCTGTAACAGAACAAACTATTGGGACCGGAAGCCAGAAAAAGTTACTTTTAAGACTACAAGTCCCACAATCCACACCAAGCCTAGTAGTTGAGGATTCTGGGACTTGTAGGGCAGAAATGTACCTCTGTTCAGTTCTACATTCCAGGGAAATGTTAAAACATTTTAACGTTTTGCTCTGGCAGCAGCCTTTATTGCTTTGAACGTACTCTAATCTTAATTTCGTTTCTTGCTTTCTGGAGGAGATGACACAATTGAAAGGAAAATGTAAATCTACAGCTGGGGAAAAATCTATGACAACTTGGAAATCTACAGCATGGGTACATGTAAGTTTTGGGTGGAGAGTCTAAGGCTCTTTGCCATCTTGATATTATGGCAGAATTGACCCGGTGTGCCAGAAGGTGTTTCACATGAGTGGTCTGTGCTTTCACTGTCAAAGCGCTTTCTGTTATTTCTGTATTAGGGAGGAAAGCAACCTTGTGAGTATCAGAAGCATTCGATTCAATTAGATTTCATTTTGGTCTGCAGAGGTGGGATACTGCCATGGCTATCATGATAGAACATCCTTTCATTTGGAAGGATGTCTGTACCAGTAATTTTTAGAAGAGCAGCCAACAACATGGGGCCACTTAGTGACAGCAACATTGATTGAGAGATTGCTTGAGCCACTGCTATCTCTACACGTCAGATGTTATCTCCCTGTTTCTCCCTGTGCTGCCCAGAGTCTTCTTCACCTCCAGTCTCTCTTATTGGAACAAAAGGTAAAGGTAAAGGTTTTCCCCTGACAATAAATCCAGTCATGTCCGACTCTGGGGGGTCGTTCTCATCTCCATTTCTAAGCCAAAGAGCCGGTGTTGTCCGTAGACATCTCCAAAGTCATGTGGCCAGTCATGACTTCGTGGAGCACTGTTACCTTCCCGCTGGAGTAGTACCTATTGATCTACTCACATTTGCATGTTTTCAAACTGCTAGGTTGGCAGAAGCTGGAGCTAACAGCGGGAGCTCACCTCGCTCCCTGGATTCGAACCTGTGACCTTTTGGTCAACAAGTTCAGCAGCTCAGTGGTTTAACCCACTGTGCCACCAGGGGCTCCTTTGGAACAAAATGTTCTGGCTATTATTCACGGCTCTTTATTAATGATACAGATAATGACTACCACTGATAGTTTGTTTCCACTTCTTGCTTGCCATCAAATTGCCACTGAATAATGGTATACCTATGAATGCGAGACCTCCATGATCCCCAGACCCCAACTGCCCTTCTCAAGTCTTGCAGATTTAGGGCTGTGGCTTCCTTGACTTAATCAATCCACCATTACTGTGGTCTCTTTTTAAACATTGTGCCTGTTCCAATAAGTGATGTCATGCTATGATATGTCCAAAATATGAGAGCCCCTATTTAGTCATCTTCACTTCTAGTGAGACTTCAAGCTCTAGGACCCATTCATTTGCATTTTTTGGCAGTTCGTGTTATCCATACAAGTCTTCCCACATTTCAAATGATTTGGTTTTATTGGAAATTCCATAACCTATTGGAAAGAAGTGCACCACAACCTTATTGAAAATAAAGTAAAAATGATGTCACATCCATTTGGCAAATGTGAATCTCCATGAACATATGGAGACTAGCTTTTGAAAACCAGTAGTCAAGAAAGGCATGATCTTGTTAGAAGTCAACCCTTTGAACAAATGATATTCATAAGCATTCATGTAATGGCACACAGGTTACTCAGCTGTTAAATTGAAGAACCATGTCTTTAAAATGCCGAGGATAAAGACCTGCCACTACAAAATATATATTGGATTAGGAGAGGATGTTTGTTCCTTTGAAGTTGAATATGCAATTACCCATCTACTCTCCCTTAAAACCTCTTAGTAAAAGTTTGCACTCAAGAGACAAAAACAAAGTCTTCTTTGAAAGATAAAATATCTTGTTTACTCATAAACAACGTGTATATATTCACCATACAGGCACATTTCTTATTAGAGTCCAGTTAGATAATATGTAGTTTCTTCTCTGTGTTGAGTACACAGGGTGTGATACTTAATCAATTGTCCGTAGTCTTTAAGTATAGCTGTACTCACTGAAGTCCATAAGTCATACTTCTCTCAAACAGCAACAGATACCCACCTCCAGTGAGGTCTGATGCAACAAAAATGGAGTCCTGTGTTTGAAGCCCCACCCACACCAAAGAAGTACAGTCAAACTGGCAAACCAAAATGTACAGACAATACAGGTAGGCAATTATACACATTTACAGACAGTTAGTGGAGGCTTGGAAGGTTGCTATTTCCAACAGATTTTTGTTCTTGTTACCTTCTTCAGTGTCAAGCTTTCACAATTAGTCATAGAAATTAGACTTTATTCAATTCTTCCCCCATGGACCAGGTTGCCAGGAAAGATTTCCTTTAGAATCCGTTCTTTGCCTAGCAGCTACTGAACATGGGACCTTTTCATACCAAATATGCAACTACCTCTTTCTTGCTACCAACCTCATGTCATTTTTGTTATCTTTCAGCTGCTAGGCAAAGTTACATTTTAATCTCCCATCATCACCAACTACCTGGACCAATAATGAGAAAGGTTAGGAGCAAAAATTCAACAATTGGGGATCAACAGGTTATCTCATTCTAAGTCTTTCATCTTCTATGATTTTAACATTGTTTGAGACCCTGTGCATGTTTACTCTGAAGTAGGTCCTACTATATGCTGTGGACCTTAATTCTTGGGAAGTATGTTTGGATCTACACTGTCCTATATCACAGGATCTGATCCCAGATTATCCGACAATGTAGACTCATATAATCTAATTCAAATCAGATAGTCTGGAATCAGATCCTGGGATATAGGGCAGCGTAGATCCAGGCTGAGTTTCACTGTTGGAGAAAAGACAAAATTTAGGTAAAGCGAAGAAGAGGAAAAGAAGAGTAGAAGAGAGGCTGTTTTGTGATCTCTCTGAGCCAATTTTGAAAGCAACCTGGAGCTGCTAAAATGGTTTGAATAGGTTGCAGGGCTCACCTGAACTGCTTTGCATTTTAAAAAACCCTACCTGTTTTCATATTTAAAATTGATTTCCTAAAACTTGCACTGCATATTTACCAGCTGTGTGTGCAGCCTTCAGAGGGTCCTAGTGGGATAAAAACTGCTCTTTGAACTCACTGCCGTTTTTCATCCCAGAATATTATTAAAAAATATCCAGTCCTCATAAAACTACTGAAGGTGCAATGGATAATGACTTCATTTTCCTTGATTCCTCTTGCTCACACTTTCTCTTTTTTGGTCTTCTCACTCTCACCATCCAGGCACAGATTTTAAAGTACATAATTTGTTGATACTCAGCAGAAAAATAATATATTATAAATTGCTGTCCCAGCTGATAAAGAAAATTTGTTTTTGGCAAGAGGCATAATCTATTTCTAATTTCCAAAGAGAGCATCTTCAGTCGGATCGTACTTATGAGGTAAATCAATCATTAGAAAAACAAATATTGATATATTTTACTATGTATGAAGATAAAAAGCAGGTGCAAATAGAAATAGTTTTGAATACCCAAGCCAAAAATATTTGTTTGGTTATGAATCCAGAGTCAGTAAATAACTTGGGGTGGGCCTGCTGTACTTGGAGCAGGAACTCGGCTGGCAGAAAGGGAGCGCTGCTGGCAATTGCTACTGGTGGCAGAGAGCCCTGAAACTGAATGGTCTTGGGGAGGCTGATAGTAGATAATTTTTGGATCACAACAACACCAGACTAATTCTCCTTCCCCACTTTTTATTTTCATGATGTTTGGGTGTAAAAAATAAAATTTTGCTGGGAATTCTGGTAGTTGTAGTTCAAACTACTGTATTATATTTTCCAAGCTTTGAAATGAGCTTCCTATATTTTCATTGTGGTCAGTGTGATCCAGCAGAACTTCATAGTTGAAGGCCCCATTTACACTACTATATAATGTAGTTTCCATATGGTCAGTATAGACTTATATAATGCAGTTTAACATCACTGAACTGCATTATATGAGTCTGCTACACGGACCATATAATGCAGTTGCATTCTGCATTATATGGAAGTATAAATGTGGCCAAAGATTTAGCTTTATACCTGCATGAAAACATATCTAGTGAAAAATACAAACACACAAATACTTGTATTTTAAAAAAATATTAATTGCTAATTATTACTGTTCTTATCTGGTTATTTGTATAATTGTTTTTAATTGTATTTTATATTATGGGCACTGACTGCCATGTGTAAACCGCCTCGAGTCGCGTTCAGGCTGAGAGGGGTGGTATAGAAATATAGTAAACTAGCTGTACCCGGCACGCGTTGCTGTGCCCTTTTTAGGAGATGCGAGAAAGTTCAATCATCCACGGTGTGCCCTCCTCTAAACTGCAGTTGGATGGAGTGTGGGTCATGGGGGGCATGGTGTGCCAAGTTGGGTCTTTATTGGTCTTGGTTCTGGGCCACAGTGGTCTGTGGGGAATGATGGGTTTTGAAGTACTACAAATCCCATTTTCCATGGTGGTACTTCAAGTCCCATCATGCATGGTCGGGGCTCTGTGTGCCAAGGTAGGTTACTGTAAATTCAGGCCATACACAATGTCCCATGAACTGAGGCCTAGTCGGGAGAATCAAGTTAATGAAGCCTTACTGTCAATTCAGAGCGTAAACAGCTTCCCAGTAAGTGAGGCCTAGTTAGGGAAATCAAGTTAATGAAGTCTTACTGTCAATTTAGAGCGTAAACAGCTTCCCAGTAAGTGAGGGCTAGTTAGGGAAATCTAGTTAATGAAGCCTTACTGTCAATTTTGGGCGTGGTCTGTGATTTTTTGGGGTGTAAATTTTAGGTTGGAAGTGATTTGGGTGTTTGTGTTGGGGATTGGCTCAGGCCTTTTCCTTATTCTGTTTTGGCAGTTTATTATGGATCGGAATTTTCATGTTGGCTGGCCAGTGCAGCAGTTATGCAAATCCGCCCTTATTGGCAGCCAATCATGTTGTTCAGAATGTAGAGGCTGGGTGAGTCTTTGGCTGCCCCGGAGGATGCTGGTAAATGTAGTTTTATTTTTATTCGTTGTTTTGGGGGCCTTTTAGGTTTTGGCGGGGAAAGTTTCTTTGCTACAAACGTACCTTGCTTGAGGCCTATTTCTGTTGGCAAGTATTGTGTTTCTGCGTTGTATGGTTTCTTTGTTTGAGGTATACATCACATGACGTGAACCCATTTATATAATAGATAAATAAGTACAACTGCAAGATGCAGTCCTGCAGTCTTTTGTGACTCTAACAACACTTTTAGTTCTTGCATGTTCGGACTTCCTTGTTGACCAAAAAAAGATAAACATGAAAGTGTATTTAGGGTTTTCAATTTTGTTCGGTACTCAGGATGGCTACTCTTGAATATTTCAATTATGGTGAAATAAACCATAATTAAGTTGGAGGTAGCTGTGGGTTAAGTTGTAATGCTAAATTGTAGATCATTGAAACTGGAAGAAGAAACTTCTGCAGTCTGGAAAAAAATGTTGTTGTTTGAACTACAACTTCCAGACTACTGCAGCCACTATGGTCATGCTGTCTGGAGGGCATTAGGGGAGCTGTAGTACAAAAAAAGCAATATTTCTATGCTGTGAAAATACCCAGACTCGTCTTTGAAGGGAATAGTGCATGTTTGAGTCTCAGGGGATATTATCTTTGTCCCTGTTGTGATCAACTAGGTTTTTCTCATGATTTCTGAGTGTACCCTATTTCAGTATCAGGATCTTGCTCCTATTCCTTCAGCAGCGGACTATAAAGTGCCTTTGTTTGATTATGGAGCTCAGGTATAAATTATGTCTGGCGAAAGCTGGTGCTAAATAACAGGCTGTATTACTAATTAGGGTAAATGTCATAGCAAGAGCACGCTGACATTGTTACGATTAATGACCCAGTACATTACTATTTAAAACACCTTTCGAAGTTAATGGAATTGTATTAATTGTGCTTTTGGAGGGGACCGCAGGAAGCAGAGCCCATCATTCCTGGGCTTTCTGGAGCAGCACTTCATGTCATTATGTTAAAACGGGATGCCATGCAAGTTCTTTATGCCTTAAAGATTTTCTCCTGTACAGCCATTTTTCAAATTAATATGGTGGCTGTGCTCCCATCCCTGGTGGAAAGGGAAGGAATCCAGCTGGATTCTTACTGAAGCTCGATGATGCAGTAAAGGAAGATCAAGCAGCCAGTAGATACCCTGAGCATTTGGTTGTTCCTCTAATGAGCTATTAAGCCCAATTCCTGTATTCCCCATTCCTTCTAAGCCCTTTCATTTTTCTGTTCCGTCAGCACAACCTTCACCAGAACATTGTAAATACCTTGCAAAAATGCAGTCCAGGACAGCAACTAAATTATGCAAAGAAGGTGTACTTATGAAAAAAAAATCTTAATTTGCACCATCTGTCTATATAGTATAACTTTCTGTTTTCCTCCAAACAGTTTAGGACGTCATACAATGGCTATCCCATCTTCCCCTCACAGTTATCCTGCCAGGTAGGTTAGCATGAGAGATGCTCAGTCAATCACTGGCAGTCACAGCCTAGAACTCATACCTTCCCGGTCCCAACTTAATACTGTATTCATATTCTTCACATCACTTGTCCTGATCCACTTCTAAACCTGGCTTTTCCCCCTTATATTTTTGTCATTTTCTGAATTTTATTCTGTCAATCTTATGTCTCCCATTTTCAAAATATATTTTGGTGGATAAGAAGTAAACCATATTAATCTGCAGCAAAAACAACAACAGGATCTGGTGGCACCTTGAAAATTAGCACATTTTGTTTGGCAGAAGCTTTCACAGACTGAAGCCTACTGCCAATTCAGCCTGTACTCCGTGCATCTGATGGAGGAGCTGTAAGCAATTATGCCAAATAAAACCTGCTAGTGTTAAGAATGCCAAAGATTTTATGTTGTCTTAGGCTTCACACATGGCATAATGATCTTGGATTTTGTCAAGAAAAACTCCATTGCCAACCAGAATTGGGTAAAAAGTAGATCAAAGTCTACAGTTAGTAGATCTTAAGTGATTAGCACTAGATTAGCACGGGACCCTGTCCCCCAGTTCTTTAACTGCACCAATTTGATAGTTTACATTCCTAATCTGTACTGGTTCTGATGGGCATACAGGTGATCCCAGTGTGTGATTCAGGGGATGGTGTAAATAAAATAGCCATTCCCCTCAGCCGCCATTGTGTACCTAGAACTTTGAGTAGCAAAAACAAAAAATAAAGTAGCTCTAATGATCCTGAAGTCTATATAATTTATTTATTTACTTTATTTCTACCATGTTGTTCTCACCTTGAGAGGGACTCAGAGTGGCTTACAGATTTTGGTAAATATTGAATGCTACCATTGTACAAAAACAATTATACATAAATAAAATCAATAAATATATAAATCACAATTAAAAATCAGTTAAAACATGCAAACAAATCACCAGTCCTGAAGTCATCATCCCGATTATTTTCTATGTCAGGTCTGTGAGGATCTATCGCACTTTGATTTCTATTTGCCATCTCACAGCCAGGATTTAACTTTTTTGTGAAAGACCAAGAGGGAGGGGGCCAATCTAATATCACTGGGTAAGGAGTTCTACAGCCAAGGGGTCACCACCGAGAAGGCCCTGTCTATTGTCCCCACCAATTGTGCCTGCGAAGGGGGTGGGGCCGAGAGCAGGGCCTTCCCTGCATATCTTAATGCTCTAACTGGCTCATAGAGGGAGATATGTTCAGACAGGTAACCATTTAGGGTTTTATAGGCTAAAGCCAGCACTTTGAATTGTGCTCGGTAGCAGATTGGCAGCTAGTAGAGCTGATGTAACAGGAGGGTCGTATGCTCCCTGTCTGCTGCTCCGGTGAACAACCTGACTGCTGGACTACTTGAAGCTTCCGAACAGTCTTCAAATAGAATTATTTTCTTTGGTGTTTATGATCTGAATTTTGATAATATGGAGATTGGGATTTGTAGTTAATGTGTGTGTGTGTGTGGGGGGGGGCACGACTAAATTGCAAATCCAAGGGTGCCATGCTTTTGAGGCAGACGTGGGAATTGTGGGATCTTTCAAATCTTCGTGAACGGCAGCTCCTAGTGTGGTTCTCCATGGTAAATGTTGGCTAGAGTTTCCTAAATCCACAGCCAAATAATATTAAGTCCTGATTTAAAGAGATGTTTTTGTCTCCAGAGAATCTCGCCATGTAGTTGCTCTGACAATAAAGCTTGCACTTCTGTGGAGACTTGCAATTTATGGTGGGGATGACCTTTTGATTTCCAAGTAGATTAACTTGGAGTTAAATCAGCAACTAATGTCACTCTAACTTGTCGCAGGATCCTAGTGTTCAGCTCAAGAACCCATTTTCAGAGCCCAAATAACCATTTTACACTCCATATGCATCAAGGAGCAGAAATAAATGGGATGCAAATAGCACATCTCAGGCTCTTACCTAACAAGAGACATCTGGAGTTTATTCCAAATGTAAGGAAGGAAATAGGTTTACATTAAATTATTCTGTCTTACGCGGTGTGGGAGTAGGCAAGCCTAAGGTAAAATTGAGTCAACCTACTGGGTTTATCACAAATGTTCACACTTTTGTGGCAATTAGAATTCAGTAAAAGCAGGTGCCTTTGCAGCAATTGTCTACTATCTCCTCCAGCCTTGCAATATCTTCTGTTGATGATGTCAGTGATCTAGTCAGCAAATCAGAAGATTACTGAACAGCTGAACTCAACTTCTTTATGAGCCTAAACTTGCATTTCAAAAGAGCTTGCCAGATAAAACCCAAAGAGATATTCTGAACAAAAAGAGTGTCAAAACACAGGACAAAAAGAAATAAGGGAAGGAGAGGAAACAAAGGAAAAATGGGTCAGCCGTTTAAAGACCAATTGATTTTTATTTTAGCGTGCATTTTTGTGGTTATAAACTCACTTTGTCAGATGCTGTATTGAGTTGTATTAATGACGCCCTTCCCATCTCCTCAGGCGTCATTTTCTTGCGTCAAAAGGACGTGAGGAGAGGCTTCATGGTAGCCAGGGATCTTTTTGCTAAGTTTTATGGGATAAATGAGGGGCTTCGGGGATGGCATGTAGCCACTCTCTCCTACCCAAAAGTCTGGGTTTGGATTGGGAAACCGCGCCAAAGCTTTGGCGTGGATTTTAATCATGTGTGGAAGGGCCCTTAGAAACCATTTAGTATAAGACAGAGCAAAACCACAAAATTACAGAACACTAATTGTGGCCACCTACAGTTCTCAGCTGAGAATACACACACACACACACACACACACACACAAGCCGTCCCGTGCCATGTGTTGCTGTGATCCAGTCTGTATATATGTGTTTGTGTATATGCATATATGTGTGTGTATATATTTGTGTATATGTGTATATATGTGGTTTTGCGCATGCATTGTAATGTATTATTTGGGTTTTTTTGGAACCTCCAGGAGGGAAGGGGGGAGAGTCCAGTGTGTTGAAGTATAAAAACCCTAAGAAACCTACCTCGATAAAGGCACAAAATTACAAACACCCCCCCTCCCCACCCGTTGTCTACTTGGTCTCTCCCTCTCCAAGTAGAGATCTCCTCTTGCCTCTCCCCCCCCCCGGGCCTAATGCCG